>SJYO01038709.1:57413590-57607804 GCA_006410555.1 Capra ibex
TGGGAGTCGAAATTTACTTACTTTTAGTTCAGAAGGCACTAATTTTTGTTTACGACACAAACCACGGTGTCAACGTCTCTCAACTTCCGGACGATACACATAGTATATGGCCTTACTTGACCTCCTCTGTCTTATTCTCTACCTTAAATTCCATTGTACACTAGAAAAATTGAAAATCTAATACGAGACTGAAGGGGGAGTGGTACATCAACTTAAAAGTGTGTACTATTGTTATAAAAAGGAACGTCGTCTACCCGGGACAATACTTCTGCTCAAAACGTGGAATAAAACAGAAAGTATACAGATTTTTAATATGTATTTTTGGGGTTTACACTTGTTAATCGGAGTTGAGACGGTTGGGAAACACAAAAATTTGTCGGTTGGTCCTCCGTCACCCCGATAAGCTCAGAATTTTCACGCATTACTGGGGGTAATATCTTTATACTTTACGACAGGTTAGAATCTCTTGGAGGTAAAACACCCCCTTTTTGGACGGGTTATGATCGATACACGTGTCTTCCTACTGTATAACACTCGGGTTTCCAGTTCCGTTTTTGTCGGGTTGTTTCTACGTCGAGTGGGTGGTGATTCGGGTAAAATTTGAAGACAGTAAAATTCGTATAAAATTTTAACCTGGAGTTGGACTCATTTAAAAGGACCATCTCCGTCGTCGTACCGGAAGTAGAGTACTAAAAGGGGGTCCTGAAGTCGTCTCGAGTCCTTACGAGCTACATACTCTTTCTCCCTTCCTGAGGAAAACAATGACTCGGTCCAAGGAAAACGGATTGAATCTCGTTCGTTTTAAGAGTCTACGACTCCAAACGTCACCTCTCTCCCAAATAAGTGTTTCGTCGGTTCTCTCCTCTGTTCTTTTGTTCAAAGTATAGGTCGAGAGACTTCGAGTCCCCGAACCTCGTAAATACACATACAATCAGCGAGTCAGCACAGGCGTAGAGAACACAGAGGACGTAACCGTCCACCTAAGAAGATGGTGACGTGGTTACGTACAGAAATTTCACTTTCACAATCAGTGAGCCAGCACAGGCTGAGAAACACTGGGGTACCTGACATCGGTCGGTCCGAGGAGACAGGTACCCTAAAGGGTCCGTTCTCATGACCTCACCCAACGGTAAGGGAAGAGGTCCCCTAGAAGGACTGGGTCCCCAGTTTGGACCCAGAAGAAGTAACGTCCGTCTAAGAAATGGTAGACTCAGTGGTCCCTTCGGGCCTCGTAAATACCCTATGACTTAATTTTTTCGTCCCACCAAACTCCATACTCCCCTGTACTCCTTTCCACCGGTTTTTTTCCATTAAGATCAACGTGTGTCCGTATTGAGTTGGTGTTTGGAGACGTGAAAGCTTCTACCTCCACGAATCGTGGTAGACTCTCACCTCAAACCGGAAGTTTATAGATTTCCAGTAAATCATCTGTGAACACGTACGTGTCAACCTCCCAGTCACACCAGGACAGGTCAGAATGGATCGAACCGAGTTTTC
Organism: Capra ibex; assembly: GCA_006410555.1. Lineage (NCBI taxonomy): Eukaryota > Metazoa > Chordata > Mammalia > Artiodactyla > Bovidae > Capra > Capra ibex. Next base: position 57,415,088 of record SJYO01038709.1, read on the forward strand.
GTGTTGACCTGGGGTTCGACGACCTTTTGTTGAAGTCGTTTGTAGAGAATGAAATACGATGTACGATAAACCTCCTGAGGGTTTAGAAAACAACAACAACAGTCCAACGGGTCAGCACAAACTGAGAATCACTGGGGTACCTGACGTCGTGCGGTCCGAAGGGACAGGAAGTGATAGAGGGTCTCAAACGAGTTTGAGCACAAGTGATTCAACCACCACAGTACGTTGGTAGAGTAGGAGCCAGTGGGGGAAGAGGAGGACGGGAGTCAAAAAGGATCGTTGCTAATTTTATTGGAATAATCACTTCCGTCCACTTTACACTAATGTGTACCAAAGTGTAAGTCTACATCCGTATTATGAACCCTTTTATAACCCCAGTATACTATCTCTAACTTCTCCAGACATGGGACTTAAACTTCCTGTCGTTACACTCCCTTACTATCGGACCACCTCACTTTTTGAACAAAGGGTGGTTAAAAGATGGACACTCTAAGACTTAGAAAGAAAACGTCAAAAGACAAAACACTCTACACTTAAAATCTGGTAAACCAAAGATTGTGAGACATTAAGATTATCCCAAGGGTTCACCGAGTCACCATTTCTTAGGTGGACGTCAAGTCCTCTACATCAAAACTAGGGACCTAGCCCTTCTAGGGGACCTCCTCCCGTGTCGTTGGGTGAGGTCATAAGAACGGACCTCTTAGGGTACCTGTCTTCTCGGACCACCCGACGTCAGGTACCCCAGCGTTTCTCAGTCTGTGTTTACTCGCTGACTCGTGTTCGTGCTCGTACAGAGAGTGTCGGTTACTTCAAATTAGACAGTCTTACAAGAAAAGGGATGAAGAGAATATAAAATTTCAGGCATACTTTAATATTTTTAACATAGGTATTATGAATCGGGGGATATTTACCACGACAATCGGGTCACACCCACTTTACAGACTTTACTCAAAACCGTGAAAGGTTTACACCTAAGGTTTACTAGGTAAGGTTACACCTAGTAACCACGAACCTCTACCGTTCACCACTACTTCTATCTTCTTTGTTCCCCTCTCGAGTAGGGAGAAAAGCATGAATTCCAGGTCACATATGTCTTTTACTACCTACTTATTCCAATAGAAAGGGTAAAAGATGAAGAGACCCTTTCTGTTCTGACGTATCCACGAAACATGACCCAGTCCTATCATGCTGGGGGTGGAGGGGGTACCCACAAATAATAAATACAGTTCGTCCGTATCGACTTGACGTAGTGACGAGTAATTATAATCAATAGATAACGGTGTGTTGTTATAATGGTGTTTGAATCGTTGGATTTTGATACGTGTAAATAATACAGTACCGTGTCGAATCGACCCAGGAGACGTTCCGACGTTAGGCCCACAACCTGTACCACCGCCGGAATAGGCTGTAAGTCCTAAGGGAAGAGTCGAGGGAGTTAGCAACTGTCGTAAGTTAAGGTCCGTCCCATAGGTTGACTTCGGGGTCAAAGTGGGGTCCAACCTGTGGGTTAGTTAGTTGGGAAAGGTGGTCATCGAGTGTGGTACCGTCGAACACAGAAGTTTCGGTCTTTCTTCTCTCTCCATCTGCAGCTATTCTGTCCGGAGGCTAATACATTAGTACATATACCTTAGAGGATGGAGGACAGTGAAAAGGACGTAACCTAGAGTGGAGAGACAATCAGTCTACGTTCAGTGTCCAGGACGGGTGTGAGTTGGTCACCCTTGATGTGTTTCACCCTTGTGGTCCTTCACCCATAACACTCCCGAAAGTATAGTCGATAACAGGGTAACCAGGGACTATTCAATTAACCAAGTACACTATGTGTAGACGACCCTCAAATGGTATCGAACTGGGACACGAACCTTGATCTCACATCCTGTTTCTTCTCTACGACACATCAGACCGGGACCCTCGTCAACTACCGCCGACCATCACCACCACCACCGTTACCATGGTCGAGGGAGACCGTCGAGCCCGACTCGGACACGACTCGCGAAAGGAGGTGAGCTCCGACGACCCGACCGACCCTTCGGCGACTGGAAGTGTCACACCAGAGGGGTGTTGGACGCTTTGACCGTCGAGGAAGATAAACGGTGGGTCCCGTCTTGACGAAGACAAATAGTGACTGAGTGAAGGGACATTGGTCTCTCGGGAGGGGTCTCAGGTAAGTCGATAAAAGAAAATAAAAAAATTTTTTTAAAATAACCTCACATCAACAAAATGTTGCATTAAGTCCACACGTGGTCTCACTAAGTCAATATGTATATAATTAAGAAAAAGTATAAGAAATGAGTATATCCAATAATATCTCATAACTCACCTCAAGGGATACGATATGTCATCCAGTAACAACTAATAGATAAAATATATATCATCACACATATACAAGTAGAGTTCGAGGATTAAATAGGGAGGGAGGGTTCAAAGGTGAAACCATTGACATTGAAATCTAAACTTTAGACACTCAGATAAAGACAAAATATTCAAGTAAACATAGTAAAAACTTTTAATCTAAGGTACACACTCACTATAGTATACTATAAACAAAAACAGACGGAATCATACTATTAAAGGTCCAGGTAGGTACAACGACTTTACCGTAATAAGGTAAGAAAAATACCGGCTCAGTATAAGGTAACACATATACTTGGTGTAAATAGATAGGTAGGGAGACAGATACTTGTAGACCCAACAAAGGTACAGTACCGATAACACTGATTACGACGATACTTATAACCCCATATGTATAGGAAAACCTCATACTAAAAGAGACCTCTATACGAGCTCCCACCCTAACGTCCTTGTACACCACTGAGATAAAAATTAAATTCCTTGGAGGTATGACAAACGTGAAAGGACCATCAAGTCAACCATTTCTTAGACGGACGTTACGTCCTCTGTCGCCAAGTTAAGGACCCAACCCTTCTAGGGGAGCCCTTTCCTATCCAATGGGTGACGTCATAAGAACCCGAAAGGAACACCGAGTCGACTATTTCTTAGGTGGACGTTACACCCTCTGGACCCAAACTAGGGACCCAACCCTGATAGGGGACCTCCTCCCGTACCGATGGGTGAGGTCATAAGAACGGACCTCTTAAGGGTACCTCTCTCTTCGGACCGTACGATGTCAAGTATCCCAGTGTTTCTCAGCCTGTACTGTCGTTGATTCGTGCGGTATGACAAGAGGTCCCACCGATATGGTTATGTAGGTCTATCAAGAGTAGTAGAAAAGGTTTTAGAGACGACCCTACCACTAGTCTCACGTCTCATCCTGTACCGTGACCGGAAACTCAGAAGAGATCTGGGTCAGGTAGTAATATTTAGTAGAGACAGAACCCAATCCAAGGGTTCTCCATGTCGGTCTCTACTCCTCCTGAGTACATTTCCACCAAAACTCCTTTTTGGGTAGTGTCCCGTCTTCCCCTACACCCGGGTTCGACTCCTCCACCACTCCCACACCATGGGTCGGTTCGGGGTACCTTCCTTCGAGACCTCGGAGACATGGAGTCTCCTCAATCTATGTCCGGTCCACCAGAACCTCGGAAAATAAGGACGTAGGAACCCAGTAACCATTTCTCGTCTAGGTTTGGGTTTCACTACACTTAAGGGAAGTACGAAAGACGAGAGGAAAGACAACTAACTCATCCAAGATAATCAGAGTCCCGTCAATAAACTAGTTCTCTTCATCCACGATGAACACTCATTTTCTGTCGACCCCCTCGAACCACGTGTTTTGTACCACATCTACAAGGTCCCCTATACACTATAGTAGTGAGGTTACTTTTAGAGGAGTTTAAAGTCGTAAAGTCAACCGACGGGTAAAAGAAGGACTTGGGACTTTTATGGACGGATCTTTAACTAAAGGACTGAAAAGTATAGTGAGATTTTGGTATAAATTTAAGAGGGGTACGTACTCAAAATTGAACAAGAAATCTGGTCCTAAAGTGTTGAAAAATCGTTACAACTCTAAACTCCTGTGTATTAAGAAACACCACCTTTGACAAGACACATAAACACTATAACACTAAATATTCTTTATGTCTTGAATGGACCACCGTTTCATCAATACTGAGACAGGAAAGTGACGGTGTCCGAGCCTAAACTAGGGACCAACCCCTTGATTCTGAGACGTTTAGGACACCACACTGGTTTTCTTCTTTTCTCTACGTACACATAAACCAGTAAGTCTACTTTATAAAGTGGAAGTAGGTATTAAGGACTAAGTGTCGAGGGGTTTAGGAACCTTAAAGGACTCACTTTTCTTGTTACCCTCATAGAAAACAATGTCATGAACCAATGAACAGGAGTCAAGGTCTTTTGCGAAGTTTCGGGATCTGATCTTAACCAACGGAATAAGTATTACTTGGGGAAAGGTGATGTGGACCCAAATATTATTACTTCACTGAAAACCTTTCGAGGATTCCTCTCCCCGACCATCGATCTCCTTGGTTGGAACTAATCTACCAACCTTTAAAGTCAGGGTGGGGTACTAAAGGCCCCTCCCTCTACCCGTCCTCCTATTAAGTAAGTGCTCACCGGTCACTCAAATTAGTCAGTACGACAACTGGACTTTCTTTGTCTAAAGTCTTCGAAGAGATCGTTTCTACCCAAATAAATCCTAGTCGTCTTTTATCATTAAACCCTAGACGTTGGTATTGTTTCACACACGTTACGTTCCCTTCCTCTTGTGAAATATCCTTCCTTTTCCTTGAACCCTCCCGAGATAATTTGTTTCTTGCGTACCGAAAAGTAGCCGACTCAGGAACGGTCCTTTCTTCTCCTCAGATAGACGAAACACGACCCGAGACGATATCAGGATCCCGTATTCTGGAGGGGGAAGACCAGAGGGAAAGAACTCCAAAGACAATTAATTAAAAAATCTAAAGGAGGGAAATTAGTACTAGAAAGAGACTTTCGTAACGACTCGTTCTCAGTCAAAAAAAATCTAAGTCACCGAACAAAGGGGAGTCAACAGTCCTTCCTGGAAAGGACCCATATTACAGAGTGTGACCTCCCTTTCATGTGTCTAACCTTTACGTATTTCAAGTGTACTCAATGTACCTTCCCATCCTCCTTCTTGAAGGTACATGAAAAATGGATTTCAGGTATACAATAGTTATAGCACCTGTGACCTCTAGTAGACCTTATCATACAGTGACAATCTTAAAACCACCGTTGTAAGATGGTCCGGACCAGGTCTATAGAACACTTTCGACAGAGTCGTCTACAGTGGACGAAGTCAAGACCCTTTAGGAATGAAGGCCAGTGGTCTACTACACGTCTAGGTCAGTCCTGTACCGTGAAAGAAATCCTCACAGTACACTTAGGTTCTCAGGTAAGACACCTCAAACCCCCCGTGTCCTCGACCAATCGTCATGAACTATTCTCAGAAACACCACTCTAACTTCTCTTAAGAAGACTAGTACAGAAAGGGTCATATGTTCTAGAGGTCCAACGTTTCACACTACGAATTCCAGTAGAGGGTTTCCGTGTGACACTTTTCTAACGAGAAGGTTTCGTAACAATAACTGAACACAAAAACTTTACACGAAGTAAATACTGTCACACAATCAAAATAACCAAGGTGTGGATCAAAGTCCACATGTCGTTTCACTAAGTCAAAATATAGACATAGATATCTGAAAAGGACTAAGAAAAGGGAATATACAATAACGTTTTATGACTCATGTCAAGGGACACAATATCGCATTCAGGAACAAATAAGATATGCATAATCACACATATACATTTAGGGTTTGAGGCTTAAATAGGGAGGAGGGAAAGGGGAAACTATTGGTATTCAAACAAAAGATACACATACTCAACTAAAGACAAAACATTTGTTCAATTAAACACAGAAAAAAAAAAAAAAAAAATCTAAGGTGTACATTCGATATAGTATACTATAAACAGACCGAATGAATCAGACTATTAGAGGTCCAGGTAGGTACAACGACGTTTACCGTAATGAAGTAGGAAAAAATACCGAATATTATAAGGTAATATACGAACATGAGTTAAAAGAAATAGGTAAGTAGACAGTTGATTGTAATTTCGTAGCAATAAAAATTATCTACGTAAAATTTTTTTATCCGGATAAAAATTATCCGGAAAAGTTATGGTCTCATAGAGAGAGAAAAAGTTAACACCCAGATTTCTTCGTTCTCGGTTCAAGTAACCCGTAAGACGTGGACAGAGTTTCCCATTGTCAAATACTCAAGGGTTTCCCCACCTAGACTCTAAATCCACCTGGTTACCGTAACGAAAACCGGTTTCACAAACCTCCCGGAACTGTCTAAAACGGTCGAACTTAGAATCAGTACGTTAATGGCACCAGTTGATTTGGTCTCCTTCCTCCTACCATTTGTGTCACTTGCACAACATTTTGGTCGGTGTGTCGTGTCTGAACAACTCCATGAACCGGTCATTTTTGGCCAAGGAACTAGTGATACTTTAAACTCTCCTCAAAGGGTCCATTCCTATTAGAAAAGGTTCTCCTAAAATGGGTGTCTTCTCCGTGATCGGAAAGATGTACCATCTGAAGTCAGGTTACATTTTTGTATGTCTAGCGCTGATTTTGTATAAATTTAGGTAATTCACCTCCTTTAACATACTTTAGGTAAACGGTCAGGAGTTTTCCAGGTAATCCGTCAAAGTTTACAGACCCTCACCATGCTTATCCGAAGGGACCAAACATGAAACTTGTTTGTTCTGTTCACTCCATCTACGAAATACACCGGAATAATTACAAAGGGGTGATGACGACTCAGTACTTCCGACGGTAGAACAGTCATCCGGTTACCAAATTAAGTACATACGACCACTGTTCACCGTCAAAATATGAGAGACTATCCTGACCCGACAACAAACCAGTTAAGTCTCGAAAGAGTAAAATAGTTTGGCTAACGATTTAAAGATTACAACAAAAAGGAAAAGACTCCGGTTGACAACCCGGAGAGAACCGTCAAAAAGATTTAATAGTAAACTCCTATATAGGGAAACCTGGTGCTGTCTCCAAACCGACAGTAAACGGGGAAAAATTTTTATTAAAAGTTGGGACATACACTCTGTCGTTTCCTCTGTGTCTACATATCTTGCCTGCAAATCTGAGACACCCTCTCCTTCTCCCACCCTGCTAAACCCTCTTACCGTAACTTTGTACATATGATAGTCCATTCTTTACTTAGTGGTCAGATACAAGCTATGTCCTATGTCTTACGAACCCCGACCACGTGCCCCTACTGGGTCTCTCTACTATACTCCACCCTCCACCCTCTCCCCAAGTCCTAACCCTTGAGTACATGTGGGTACCGTCTAAGTACAGTCACATACCGTTTTGGTTATGTCATAACATTTCATTTTATTTCATTTTATTTATTTATTTATTTTTATTATTAAAAGATAACTAAACAAAAACCGACACGACCCAGAGGTGACGACGTACCCGAAAAGAGATCAACGTTGTTCACCCGAAGAGTGACGTCACCGAAGAGAACGACGCCTAGTGCCCGAGTCATCAACAACGTGTACCCGAATCAACAAGACACCGTACACCTTAGAAAGACCTGGTCCCTAGCTTGGGAACAGAGGACGTGACCGTCGTCTAAGAAATGGTGACTCGGTGGTCCCTTCGGGGTAACCAGGGAAATTCCCGTCGTAAGGAACGTCTGTATAGTCGTTCCTCGAAAGGAAATCGAAGGTCTCAGTTCAAAACTTACGGGACCTTAGAATTATTATCGACTTGTCGTCTATTTTCATAACGACTTGTACCTCCTGTAAATTTTAAAATAAAGATGATCTTCATTCCTTTGGTGTAACGAGGGTGTTGTAAGGTTTTAGTACTCGATGAGGTTTTCGTATGGATGATAATCATATTTATAACCATCAACGAAGTCATCACAGACGGACACCGAGGTACCGGAAATCGGTTGGTCCGAGGAGACAAGTACCTCTAAGAGGTCCGTTCTTATGACCTCACCTAACGGTGAAGGAGGAGGTCCCGTAGAAGGGTTGGGTCCCTAGTTTTGGTGTAGAGGACGTAATGACGACTCGGTGGACCCTTCGGGGTTTAGTCAATACGAAGTTAATTTTTTATTGTTTGTTTTAACAGAGAGACGTTTTATTCTAAAATTCTAATTGACTCCGTTTGTTTACCGATCTCTTTATATTTTACCGAGGACTTCGGAGTACGAGAAGAACTCTCCAGTCTCGTACACACGCACATATATGGTATAGAAATAGGTAAATAGACAGTTACCTGTAAATCCAACGAAGGTACAGGACTGATAACATTCATCACGACGATACTTGTAACCCCATGTACATAGAAAAAAAAAAAAATTAGGACTTTAGTTTTATCGAAAACAAATAAATTTCATAAAAATATAACCTCATATCGACTAATTGTTACAACACCATCAAAGTCCACCTGTCTTTTCCCTGAGTCGGTATGTATATGTGTATAGGTAAGAGAGGTTTTGAGGGATGGGTAGGTCCGACGGTACATTGTGACTCGTCTCAAGGGACACGAGATGTGATCCAGGGACAACTAATTGGTAAATTTATATCGTCACATATGTACAGGTAGGGTTTGAGGGATCGATAAGGAAGAAGGGTAGGAAGGGGGGTCATTGGTATTTAAGTAAGAGATTCAGACACTCAGACAAAGATAAAACATTTATTCAAGTAAATATAATAAATAAAAATCTACAACGTAAATTCCCTACAGTATACTACGAAGAGAAACAGATTGAATGAAGTCAGCGACATTGTTAGCGATCCAGGTAGGTATAACGACGTTTACCGTAAGAAAGTAAGAAAAATTACCGATTCATTATAAGGCACACCCGAAGGGTCCACTGACTCACCACTTCTTAGGTTGACGGTCACGTCCTTTGTTTTCTCTGCTAGGATGAACTAGGGGACCTCATCCTTTACCGTTGGACGAGATCATAAGAACGAACCTTTTAAGGTACCTGCCTCCTCGAACCACCCGACGTTAGGTACCCCAGTGTTTATCAGTCTGTGTTGACTCGCTGACTCGTATGTGTGTTATACGGTAACATATATACATGGTATAGGTAAACAAACAGTCACCTGTAAATCCAACGAAGGTACAGAACCGATAACATTTATTACGACGTTACCTGTAACCCTATACACATAGAAAAACTTAATCTCAAAAGCAGAAAAGACCTATGTACGACTCTCCGTTAAAGTCTAAAGACCATTGTGACCTTTCGGAGTTTTAACTTTATTCGTGAGGTAACTCAAGACCTTTAAACTTGATAAATCAGATTAAACCAAAATTCCTTTAATTCAAACCCCTAAAGTTTTCAAGAGTCCCGTACTCTCGAGGGAGAACACCACAGGGTTGAGATAAGTTAACTCCAAACAAAAATAAGAATGATAACAAAAAGTCAACAATTCAGTACAGGTTGAGAAACATTGGAGTACCTGACATCGTACGATACGAGGGGACAGGAAGTGGTAGAGGGTTTCAAACGAGTGTGAATACAGGTAACTCCACCTCTACGATAGGTTGGTAGGGTAGGAGACAGTGGGGGAAGAGGACGGGAGTTGGAAAGGGTCATAGTCCCAGAAAAGAGAATTCAGTCGAGAAACGTAGTCCACCGGTTTCATAACCTCGAAGTCGAAGTCGTAGTCATGAAGGTTACTTATAAGTCCCAACTAAAGGAAATCCTAACTGACTAAACTGATAATAATAACAATAATAAAATGTTCCGTATCCATTACTTTTCACTTTCTTTCACTTTCAACGAGTCAGCACAGGCTGAGAAACGTTGGGGAACCTGATATGTCAGGTACCCTAAGAGGTCTGGTCTTATGACCCCACCCATCGGAAAGGGAAGAGGTCCTCTAGAAGGGTTGGGTCCCTAGATTGTTTCCAGAGAGTGTAACGTCCACCTAAGAAATAGTCGACTCGGTGTTCTCTTCGGGTTCTTATGATTTCACCCATCGGATAGGGAAGAGTTCCCCTAGAAGGACTGGGTCCTTAGCTTGACCCCAGAGGTCATGACGTCCGTCTAAGAAATGGTTGACTCGATAGTCCCTTCCATTACTTCGGAAATAGTTGACTCGATAGTCCCTTCTATTACTTCGGAGATAATTTTCGGGTTTTCTTCCCCCAAGTCTCTTGAAGATCCATTCCTCTTTGTCTTGTGAATGTACAACGGTAGTAAGTTCCGGGATTTGAGATGTCCTATCTTCGAGGAAATAAGTCCTTAAGTGGGATACACAGAGAAACAGAGAAGGAAACCAGTAACTAAACATAGGAAATTATATGCAGTATTATTCAGGTATTAGATCACTCATCTGTCCTAAGGACTCAAGACACTCAGTAAGATGGTTTAATTAACTTGGGTTCCTCTCCCAACACCCTTGGAGACTGAATATCGGTCAACCATCTTCATGTCCACTGTAGGATTGAACTCTAATCGTAAAACTTAACTTCTCCAGTAACCTTTGAGGTGAACCTCGACCAGCAAGTCTTTGTGTCCATTGTTGGACTCGAACACCACCCACAAATTTCACTTCCCACCAGAGCATCTTGACTCGGGAAATGAAGACCTCAGACTATGAAATGAGAGGTACATCTGTCACAGTCTCACCTCGACCATAGACTCTTAAAGAACAACTATCCCTTCGGATGTGTGTGTGTGTGTGTGTGTGTGTGTGTGTGTGTGTGTGTGTGTGTTTCTCCTTAATCCAAGTTCTTGGGGTTTCTCTTGACATTTTATAAATCGTCGTAGGGACCAGAGGAGGGTGATCTAAGGTCTTCGAGGGAGGGTCAACACTGTTTCTACAGAGGTCTGTCACAGTTTACAGGGGATCCCTGTTTTGACGGGGACCAATTCCTGGTAACGAAAGCTGTCTTTTGGAGCGACTTCGACATAAGTACCGAGACATTCCCCAGTCCAGCAAATCAGCGAGTCAGCACAGACTGAGAAACAATACCTAGTGTCATACGGTCCGAAGGGACAGGAAGTGACAGAGGGTCTCAAACGAGTTTGAGTACAGACAACTCAACCACTATTACAGGTTGGTAGAGTAGGAGATAGCGGGGGAAGATGAGGACGGGAGTTTAAAGGGGGTTTAGTCCCAGAAAAGGTTACTCAGTCGAGAAACGTAGTCTACCGGTTTCATAACCTCGAAATCGAAGTCGTAGTCAGGAAGGTTACTTATAAGTCCTGACTAAAGGAAATCCTAACTGACTAAAGTAGAGGAACAACAGGTTCTCTGAGAGTTCTCAGAAGAGGTCGTGGTGTGAAACTTTCGTAGTCAACAAGTGAGAGTCGAAAGAAATACCAGGTTGAGAGTATAGTATGTACTGATGACCTTTTTGGTATCGAAACTACTCTGTCTGGAAACAACCGTTTCATTATAGAGACGAAAAATTATACGACAGATTCAATCAGTATCGAAAAGAAGGTTCCTCCTTCAGAAAATTAAAGTGCCAACGTCAATGGTCTTAACTGAGAAAGCTTGTTACCACAATCTCTTCTGAGAACTCTCAGGGAACCTGACGTTCCTCTATTTTGGTCAGTTAGGATTTCCTTTAGTCAGGACTTATAAGTAAACCTTCCTGACTACGACTTCGACTTCGAAGTCATGAAACCGGTGGGCTACGCTTCTCAACTGAGTAACCTTTTCTAGGACTACGACCCTTTCTAACTTCCGTCCTCCTTTTCCCTTACTGTCTCCTACTCTACCAACTTACCATAGTGACTGAGTTACCTGTACTCAAACTCGTTCGAGACCCTCAACCATTACCTGTCCCTTCGGACCACACGACGTCAGGTACTCCAGTGTTTCTCAACCTGTACTGACTCGATGACTTGAGTCGTGGTATCCCTCGAACTCCTATCCCTGATCATTCCCAGTTCGTTACAGACAATTTATAGTACTCTTACTAGAATTTTTAGTTCGAACTCATCTGGTTTTTTTTTTTTTTCGGTTTATATTTCTGTGATGAAACCTCACCGACAGTCCCTTTGTATCCTGAGATCAGGTACTGTTTTCGACCCGGTCTGGGAAAGAATACTTTCCAGGTGACTAGTACCCAACTTAACATCGAGAAGAGTGTACGAAAGGAGTCTCCAGAGACAAAGGGAGGACTTGTCCCGAGTATCCAGCTCAGGTATAGGTCCGAACCCTCGGTAAATACAGTAAAGACAACATAGAGGTCTGTAAAAGTAGTGATCTACTTTAATGATGTCACAAGCACCGGTCACACACCTTTCAGTGTCAAAAACGTCAAGAATAAAGGTCTTGGAACAGTAGAGGTGTTGAAATTATTCCAGGTTGTAAACGAAAAAAAAAAAAAAACGTGTAAGAGAACATATATGAATTTTTCGTCCGTCTTGTCACATGAATTACTGAGTTTAGAGGTTGAAACGTTCGTTTCTCTTTGGTAAAGGAATGATCTGTACAAATTCTTTTCACTTAGGGAAGAGGTGGGTGGGGGAGGGAACCTCCGTCACAGAAATAGTTACCGAATCGGTCTACGGGAAATTTACTTCTCGTGTGACTCTTTTCGGAGAGGACACTTTCTTTTAAAGTAGTCGCAGGTTACACTGGCTATCGAGGAAAAAAAGACTTCAGACGTTTCGACTTAAAGGTTTCTCGGTGGTCTAAACCTCCATGTTCTCCCCCGCTCTGTCCTCCACAAAGAGGGAACCGTACCTGACCCCAACCGTAGGACGGTCCCGGAAGGAGTACGGGTCTACGACCTCTTAGTTTCGGCCTATGGTGTAGTCTAAACGTAGGGGGACGACCCCTGAGTCCAGTTAAGACCTACCCATGAAAGATGAAGGATAAATTCGAGGAAATCAGAGTAAAGACCCGTAGGTCAACATGAACGAAGAAGGTCCGTTACAAACTCCATTTGTGGACCACAAAATAAACTTATCGATCTTGGGTCAGGAGAAGTAGTCAGGGCGTAAACCGGAGAGGTCGACCTTTTGTACAAACGAGTGTAACGTAAAAAGGGTATGTCCTTTAGGAGGCCCCTTAAGTCCCGGGTACACCATGGAAACTTCATGGTGTTCGTTAAAAGAGAAAGGATACAAAGGAGACACAAAACAATGTAATAAAATTAACTACATAAAAAAGACTACATAATATAATCCTCTCGAACTTTCTGCTACACGAATCGTAGGTTACAGAGAATACTACTTTAAAGAGACGTCTTTGGGTTGTGGAGTTAAAAGTGAGACGAGTAATAGGGACCGCGACCCACTGTTGCTGTGGTTTGTTACGGTACACACGGCACGTCCTTTTAGTGAGTCTGTGGGGTAGAGAGTGCAGGGACGGGGTCTTGACCTTTAAGTATTGAGCCTAAACAAAGTTCAAATCGTTGAGATTATAAACGTCGTGTATATAGGAGTGAAATGCACAGAATGTACGGGTCACTTCGGAAACTACTATATTTAAAGATACATGTAAGTATATGTTTGCAAACGCCCATCTTTGGTTGAATAATAATAAATTACTGCCTTCCCGTGGGGTCGAGACTATTCCAACTGGGTTGATCGTGGATTAAATTCAGGTTCCTTCCATTTCTCTTTATGGTCAGGACGATTGGACGTAAAAATATAACCGAATTTAAAGTAAAGTACCTTTCAAAAACCTTGAATCTGTGACTACAAAAAGGAAGAAGAAGGACGCAGGTAGTGACTTTCACAATCAACGAGTCAGTACAGACTAAAAAACACTGGGGTACCTGACATCAGGTGTTCCGAGGAGACAGGTACCCTAAAAGGTCCGTTCTTATGACTTCACCCAACGGTACGGGAAGAGGTCCCCTAGAAAAGCTGGAGTCCTAAATAGGGTCCAAAGGGTGTAACGTCCGTCTAAGAAATGGTAGACTTCGTGGTCCCTTCGGTAGTGTCAACCTTTATTCTGTACAGGTCCTTGTTGACATTCTAAGAGAGACGAAACCCTGAACGAGGTCTCTTCCTTTCAGTCTTTCCGGGGGAAGGAAAGGGTACTTACAAATTTAGGTTGGTTAAGTGTTCAGAAACCTTCAGTAAAATTCTTATTTTCGTGTGTAAATAAATTTTGATAGTGTTAAATTGGACTTTCTCTTGTCGTTTCTCTATGTCGTAGTTTAAGATAAAATGTTTATTATCCATCTTTACACCTATTTTCATTAAGAAAAAACCGATAAAACTCTTAAAGAAAACCTTAAAGGTTTTCAACCAAAAAAAAAGTAAGAAAAAAACGTGTTCCTTATGTAATGGGGGAAAAAGAAAAGGGTAAAGTAAAAGGGGGAAATTATAAATTTAACCCGAATTTACTTCGGTCTTCGTACGTAAAGAGCTATTTTCGAGGTTTATTACTTAAATACTACTAGGAGGGAGACGAATTCACCAGTCCCTCAGAGACTGGAAACGTTCCCACTTTAACAAACAAACCAAAAAAAACAAAAAACAAAAAAAAAAAACGACACAATTCACTTCGCGTTCGGTCTCCGGACTAGTCGGTTAAATACAAACTAAAATAGAGTTCGTACAGTCCCAACTAAGTAGATTGGGTCTACTCCCACTCTCTCTCCGTCCCTTAACGACTTTAACCTTGTTTATTCTCAACAAAAGTCCGACTTGCTATGTGTTTTAGGTATTTCTTAAGAGTCTATACAAAAGTCATTTTACTTGCTCAAAGTCTTAAACCACGTTACCCAACGGTACTTTATAGTAAACGTGTCGTGTCGTGTTTTCCAAGACCTTAACTACTCTGCCTACGTACACCCACCCACGTACACACGGACGCACGAGTCAGCACAGACTGAGAGACGTTGGGGTATCTGACATCGGACGGTCCTAGGAGACAGTACTCTAAGAGATCCGTTCTTATGACCTTACCCAACGGTACGGGAGGAGGTCCCCTAGAAGGGTTGGGTCCCTAGTTTGGACTAAGAGAACGTAACCGTCCGTCTAAGAAATGATGGTTCGGTGGACCCTTCGGGCCAAAATACATATAGTACGGGGGTTACCGGTGAAAGTTCACACACAAAATTCTTATCCTCATAGACCGAGGTAAAATATCCCACCTTTAGATATGCAAATTCCCCTCATGATCAGCATACAACACGTCAGCTAGTCAACACAGGTTGAGAAACGCTGTGGTACCTGACGTCGTGTGGTCCGAAGGGACAGGAAGTGGTAGAGGGACTCAAAAGAGTTTGAGTACAGGTAACTCAGCCACTACGGTAGGTTGGTAGAGTAGGAGACAGTAGGGGACAAAGAGGAAGACGGAAGTTAGAACGGGTGGTAGTCAGAAAAGGTTACTCATCCGAGAAGTGTAGTCCACCGGTTTCATAACCTCGAAGTCGAAGTCGTAGTCAGAAAGGTCACTCATAAGTCCCAATACTCTTTTCCATTTTAAAAAAAGTAAAAGACATCTTTAGGAGACGACGTAATAAACGACATTTTGGGTACAGGTGACTCCGAGACCAGGTAGTAAAACACGGTAAAAATCCCATCTAACCTAGTTCACAAGGTGACCCCTGGGATGAGACGTCGGGTCTTAAATAGTCGAGAACCAGGGTGACCAGGTGTGTCGAAGAGGGGTGTGGTGTCGGGGTCGGATGGGAAGATAAATCAACAGTTCTTCGTCTTACCAAGGTCCCTGTAGGCAGTTGTAGTCACCAGTTTCGGTCCAACTCACACAGACCCTCGAGAGTGTTCTCATTTTATCCCTTGATTCTCGTAGTCCTAGTACCCACCCTCCTCCTACCTTCTTCCTTTGACTACTCTCTCACACTGAGTACCGCTGGGTCCGACACAAAAACGACCGTCGTGGTAACAAGGAAAAGGAAGACGATGTCGTAGTTGGGGGACGGGACGGGTCACCCGACCACGTCTCCTCATCCTAGATTCAAGTACACAAGGGTTCGTCCGACTACTCAAAATTAGTTATGTAAGTAACGGTAGGTTTATATAACACGTCTATTTTATGAAAATAAATCGATTTCTCTAGGTTCCGATAAAAAATAAAGTGGGTCCGACCAAGTAAAAAAGTCACTGAAGTTACGTAGGAAGTAAATACTTTTATACCGATAATTTATTGACTCTCTCTAGTCGAAACTTTGAAGGTCGGACCGAGGGGTTGGTTGTAAAACCATTTTTACTCCGACTTAAGAGGACAAAGGAAGAAGGTCCCTTAAACCTCGGATCTCTCGGGGCAAAGACGGACCTACACTACCTCTTGTACGTCCCTTATTAACCAAGGTAAGTAAAATTTTAAGGAATACTTTGGTACTCCTTAATTAAGTATAAGTTTCTCTCGACTTGTTTCGGAGTCTCCTTCGGTAACACAAAAGTGCCCAAAAAACCTCCGCAAACCACTCTCTACATTGATCGTCACAGAAGACTTGCGACGGGTATGTTTACACACATATACACTACAAACTCATGTAAATGTCAGTACCAACACCAAGAGTCAGTACCAACACATAGTATTAAAGTGAAGGTTCTTACTAACTCAGGATTATCCTAACTAAGATGACGGGATTGTTGACCACGGGTTTAGAGTACCGAATGATGTTGGTTCTGAATCAAGAACCAGTACTAGACATAAGGAACACCCAGTGGGTACCGGGACGAAGGAGAACACAAGGGACACCGTGGTTCCACTGTCTTATGAAGATCTACCTCATGACGGTCAACAGTACCCCCTTTCTCTTCTCTCGGACCGTTTCGCGGTGGACCGAGAACGGTGGTTACGAGTTTAAAGTGACCGGCCCCCTCAGTGTACCGGGTCCTATTGTACCCAAGATTCTTCATATTAAGAGGGGTCCCTCGGTGTCACGTAGAAACACTTATTATTCTGGTAGAGAGTGTCCTTGTGACTTCCCTACATTTAAGAACTAGTTGGAGTCTAGACAATTGTGTAATAACCGACCCCCTAAAAACGTCTTTGATTACGGACACCGGCCGCTAAACAGTACATTATGAGGTACTTTACGAGGTCTGTTATTACAAGCCCATTGTTTTCTACATAATTATGCAGAGACCAGTTATTCAACAATAGATTCTCAAAGTCCCACCCTGGACTCCTTGACATAAAAATTTTCAAGGGACTGTTCATACTACTCATTCGTTCCGACCTTTTATGTCTGAATGTACTCTTTTCCGACACAACCCGGTAACACCCTTACCAGTAGTCAAGAACCTAAACAATAGACTTTTTTATGTCTAAATCACGTACAAAATAGGAATGTAATGTAGATGAAAACGAAATAACCGATACGGTTTCGGAAACTGACACACCTAGTGTTGTTTGACCTTCTCAGAATTTCTCTACCCTTATGGCCTGGTGGACTGGACAGAGGACTCTTTAGACATACGTCCAGTTCTTCGTTGTCAATCTTGACCTGTACCTTGTTGTCTGACCAAGGTTTATCCCTTTCCTCATACAGTTCCGACATATAACAGTGGGACGAATAAATTGAATATGCGTCTCATGTACTACACTTTACGGCCCGATGTGTTCGACCTTTGTTCTAACGGTCCTCTTTATAGTTATTGGAGTCTATATGTCTACTGTGGTGGGAATACCGTCTTCCACTTCTTGTTGATTTCTCGGAGAACTACTTTCATTTTCTCCTCTCACTTTTTCAACCGAATTTCGAGTTGTAAGTCTTTTGCCTCTAGTACCGTAGGTCAGGGTAGTGAAGTACCGTTTATCTACCCCTTTGTTACCTTTGTCACTCTCTGAAATAAAACCCCCCGAGGTTTTAGGGACGTCTACCACTGACGTCGGTACTTTAATTTTCTGTGAACGAGGAACCTTCTTTTCGATACTGGTTCGATCTGTCGTATAATTTTTCGTCTCTGTAATGAAACGGTTGTTTCCAGGTAGATCAGCTTCGACACCAAAAAGGTCATCAGTACAGACCTACACTCTCAATCTGATATTTCTTTCGACTCGTGGTTTCTTAACTACGAAAACTCGACACCACAACCTTTTCTGAAAACTCCCAGGAAACCTGACATTCCTCTAGTTTGGTCAGTTAGGATTTCCTTTAGTCAGGACTTATAAGTAACCTTCCTGACTACGATTTCGACTTCGAGGTCATGAAACCGGTGGACTACACTTCTTGGTTGAGTAACCTTTTCTGGAACTACGATTCTTTCTAACTTCTCCCCTCCTCTTCCCCTACTGTCTCCTACTCTACCAACCTACCGTAGTGGTTGAGTTACCTGTACTCAAACTCATTCAAGACCCTCAACCACTACCTGTCCCTTCGGACCTTACGACGTCAGGTACCCCAGTGTTTCTCAGTCTGTACTGACTCACTGACTACTTGACTTGAATAGGAAATGTAGTAGTTTATCAATTTATTAATTCTCTTGACTTTAAAATCTTCTAACGGAAAATTTTTTTTCAAAACTTATAGGAAAGAACTATCCTGTCTGTTATATCTTCAACTAAAACCGAAGTACCTTGTAAACACTAAATAAACTGTTATTCCCGTGGGAGACTAATATTTCATCCTCTGTAAGTGTCCAGTACCTTCTCTATTGTATATTCACATTTCTTTTTCAACATTAGGTCACTCCAAGACAGACTCTCGAAACCGGAGTTTGTATGAGTCTCCACAAAAAAGTCCAAACTACGATTACAATATCACCACAAACACGGTAGACACCTCCACTTTACTTAGTACACGAACATCTCTTGTCTCATCACACACACTCGTATGTGTACGTGAGGGAAAACAGATTGAGACACACTGGGGTATTTGACATCGGGTGGTCCGAGGAGGTAGGTACCCTAAGAGGTTACGTTTCTTGGGATCTAAGTCTAAAGTTGACGTGGAAACTCCAGTTGGGATTTCTGGCTGGACACGACAGAGGATACTGTCACAAAAGAACATGAGATACATACTCTGTAAAGACATGTGACATATTCCGAGTAACACCGTCCGAGGGGTCATAGGTAAGAGGGAGTAAGGTAGATCATCCTTGATAGTCGTACGTGACTACTCAGGTAAGGTTCGTAGTTACACCTTAAGGCTAATCTACTTCGGGTCAGAGTTAGGGGACCGGAGTCATCCGGAGTCATCCGGAGTCATCCGTTTAGGGTGGTTTCGGTTAGTCTGATCCCGTTAAGGATTGGTGCCTCTACCTAAGTTTGTAAGAGGGTAGTTTTACTTCGACTTCGCAAAACGACTCTTTGGTCCCTCTCTCAACTAGACGACAGACACTCGACACTCACACAGACCCTCATACAAACGGGTGTACGAGACGGAGCGGACAATCTCTACTAGTCTTCGAAGAAAGTGTCGAAGTAGTCGGAGCCTTTGTGACCGGAGGACGAACACCAAGTTTCGTCCGTCCTTCCAAGAGACAACTAAAGAGGACGATTATCATACCCAACTGAAACGATCACATGCGACTCCCACCGAGTGTACGTGTGAAGAGTAGGACGACACTCCGTTGTCTACACTCTTCGTCAGTATCAGGAAGTCAGTGGATATGACCGGATCAAAAACTTGGGTATCGTAAAATCCGTCCCTCTTCCCCTTCCTCCTCCTAACCTTCCCGGGAGTCTACCATAATGTGGTCACACAATTAGACTCCTTCGGGGTCTGGTTACGGAATCTGACACCTTCACAGAAAGAGGCCTCAACCACTACCTGTCCCTCCGGACCGTACGACACAAAGTACCCCAACGTCTTTCATCCTATGCTGACTCTCTGACTTGACTTGACTTGACTTAAGATCTCGAGTACGAGTGGACACACAAGACTAAGATATCAATGAGGACTATCCTCTACGTCGCATGACTCTTGTGAGACCGGGTCCCGTGGTAGTAGCGAATAGTCTTGATAAGACCACCGGGATTGACGACAGAGGTACAGATGGTTTTACGAGGGCTAGGTAAAAACCTGTCCTCAGGTACGTACGTGTACGAGTTAACACAGACTAAGAAACACTGGGGCACCTGACATCGGGTGGTACGAGGAGACAGGTACCTTAAGAGGTCCGTTCTTATGACCGTACCCATTGGTACGGGAGGAGGTCACCTAGAAGCA
Source organism: Capra ibex (assembly GCA_006410555.1). Taxonomy (NCBI): domain Eukaryota; kingdom Metazoa; phylum Chordata; class Mammalia; order Artiodactyla; family Bovidae; genus Capra; species Capra ibex. The sequence continues at coordinate 57,435,153 of SJYO01038709.1, forward strand.
CTGGGTCCCTAACTTGGACCCAAACTCGGTGGTACCTTCGTGACTCCTTCGGACCATCCAGTTGTAATTAGGGAAACTCACAGAAATGGACCATGGTCGTAGGACTGTGATACATCAGATATGACCGGGTCAAGTGACTAACTAGCCGAGAGAATATAGACCCTGATGTATCCAGGATCCCGCAGGGACACCAAGTCTACGATTTCTTAGATGGACGTTACGCCCTCTGGGTCCAAGTTAAGGACCCAACCCTTTTAGGGGACCTCTTCCCTTACCTTGACTGAGAACGGACCTCTTAGGGTACCTGTCTCCTGGGACCACCCGATGTCAGGTACCCCAGCGTTTTTCAGTCTGTACTGACTCACTGACTGTGTGTCCAGGATACTCAAGTGTGTGGGTCGACCCGTAACTAGAGGTGGAGACACACATGATAAAAGATCAAACAGGACAGTAACGTAAAGTACCACTCCAGTCAGTAAGAGTTTATTAGAGAACTACGTGGAGTTTCAGGATTCAATCAGTATTCCAATATTTATCGGAATATAAATATTCTATCGTATATAACTATAGACTCGAACTACTCAGAATGACTAAAAATCTCAGTTCTATTAACCGTGAGTCTATCGAGTACCTCTCATTTGTATCACACCGAAATAGGGTCGAATACAGTGAAACCCTTATAAGTCCAAGGAACATCCCATCTGGTCTTCAAGGGTTGAATCCTACCAAAATAAGAGGGTCCCCTATAAACCTCAGACCTCTGTAAAAAATAACAGTATTGAAAACCCTCCCATAGCCATTGTAGATCATCTCCGGTTCCTGCGACGATTATTTGTAAGTCCCATGTCCAGTTAGAGGGGGTTGTTTATTAACAGGTCGAGTCTTTCAGTCGTTGCAGTTCCGGTCATTTGGGGTCGTATCTAGTGTACTAAAACTACGACCATTCCAGCTCGTATTACATCTTCGTCAATGAAAGAAAAGGACTACAATACACCACTTATTTACCTGAGAGACTAAAGTCAGTTGAATGAAACATCTTTTATGTTCAGATGCACGACCATCCTTCTCTCTTCTCTTTATGCCTTTCCTCGTCTCACCTCTCCGTCAAATATTAAACATCTTCTGTTTTTTTTTTTTCTAAGTAACGTAATCCTTTGACTGTTAAGAGGGAGGAGGTACCGTTACTTTCGTCAGTCAACGAGGTTCTTCACCGAAGACCTCCCTACCCCTCTCTTGGGTCGATTTCGGAGTCCGAGTACTAGAAATTGTAAAGACCTCGACTTTTACCGGTGCTCGTTCACACTGGAGTTTTAGTTACCACTCTTAGAGGTCCAGTGTAAGTGGGGTCGACTTTTTAGTCCAGTAATACATCCCACTGTACAGACTAAAAAAAAACCTTCGGGGAAATTCTAAATATATGTGTTGCTAATATTAGAGATAACCTCCAGAAGGACTTTGTGTCTCTGAGCAACGAAGACAGACCTAAAAAGATGTCCATGAAGTCACCCATCTTTCTTGTCATTTTACACCGAGTCGTACCTGTTTGTCTTTATCGAACTTCCTAACCACCGTCTCCTCCCGTTTCCACACCCTTATTGGTTAGTCCCTACACCATCGGGCTGACGCCACCCGTCGTCACGTCCTAACAATCTTCAGAGAACCGACTCCGGGGGTCCCACTTACTCGACGTCCTCTGGTCCCGCGACCCCTCGCCACCGTTTTCGACCGTCGTCCTTTTGCCTGAAGGAAGTACAACGTCCCTCGACTTCCCGAAGAGGACGGGTCCGTTACCGTCCGTCCGGTAGAACAGTCTATGACACTTTACATGGGTGAGTTTGTCGACTTCTGTCACACCGTAAAAATCACAGTCTTTGCGAGTCGGAAACCCGAAAAAAAAAAGAAAGAGTAAACATAAAGAAGTAAAAACTATGTTGTCAAAAACTCAATATACAACCTTCAGGAGTAAAAGTTACATTGTCAAGAGAAGTAACCTTTCCAGAGACCTGAAAGGTAGAAACAAGGAACACCACCAGAGACCGGGTCTTATCCACGGATACTTCAGGGCTTACTTTCTTTCGTGGAGCAATAGGTACTTGTAGAACAACCCCTAATAAAGTCACAGGACCTAGGACAGAGTGTCGGTCACACTGGGCCCTTAGGACCGTCCCGAAGTAAGTCACTTCAGTCCTGTCTTCCGTATGGTCGAACCTCCGACCCGTCCAGGAATTCTCCTTCTCTGTGTAGTCCCCTCGGACACAGATCTCCCGAACGATAAACACTGAGTCGGAAGAACAAAACATGTAATCGGATGTCTCTTCGTTTCGTACAACTTTAAAGACACAACGTCACTTAAAAAAAATTAAAATTTTAACTTTAAATCAACTAAATGTCATAGAACAAAGTCCACATGTTGAGTCGTTAAGTCAATGTCCAATAATGTTTTATGACTCATCTCAAGGGACGAGATATGTCATCCAGGAACAACCAATAGGTAAAATGTATATCAACACACATATACAATTAGGGTTGGAGGATTAAATAGGGTGGGGATGAGGGGAAAGGGGAGACCATTGGTATTCAAACAAGAGATACAGACACTCAGAGAAAGACAAAACATTTCTTCAAGTATACATTGAAACAAAAGATCTAAGGTAGATATTCACTATAGTACAATATAAACAGAAACGGATCGAATGAAGTGAATCATTCCATTAGAGATCCACGTAAGTACAACAACGTTTACTGTAGTAAAGTAAGAAAAATACCAACTTATTATAGGGTAACATATATACATGGTGTAGAAGAAATAGGTAAGTAGACAACTACCCGTACATCCAACGAAGGTTCAGAACCGATAACACTTGTCCCGACGACTTTATGTCTAAACACACAATCAACGAATCAGCACAGGTTGAGAAACGTCGGGGTATCTGACATCGGGTGGTCCGGGGAGGCAGGTACCCTAAGAGGTCCGTTCTTGTGACCTCACCCAACGGTGAAGGAAGAGGTTTTCTTCTTCATGTCTAAATTTGGTTTGAATTTTATTCCGATTCTACACACTAGTCTGGACCTCCAGAGGAAAGACAGTCTCGTAGACGTCATTGAGAACAGTACATTATTTTATAAAACACAGAAGTTTGTAGGGGAGTACGTTTAACCTTGTAGGAAAACCCTCCTGGTAAAGTGTCCATAGTCGTCGAAATTTTCACATTTTCACAAAAAAATAACAAAGCAAACTTGCTCATCAACGAGCAGATCCTTAAGTCGGATCCCTTTTTTCACATAGTAGTTTCTTACCGTGACTTCGTGACTTGTGACCCTTTTCTGTCTAGGCTTCCGGAAAATTTTTAACCGATTTAATCAATTTCTTCAGTACACGGAAGGAATCTTCATTACCGATGCTCTGTACATTTGTCGTTTGTATAAAAGTTCTGGTAAGTTACCACACTCCGTGAAAAACACCTTCAAAATCTTTACTCCATGGAATATTTTACCATAGGAATTATTTAGGGTTAAAAACACATTTTTAACCACCGGTATTTTACACGTATCTATTCACTAATGACCACGAAGGGAAATCCACTATCCTATTACGAAGAAAAAATAAAAAACATAAAAACATATCAGTGAAGCACCAAAAAAAATTTGGGTTGCACTCAATGTCCTCAATCTTTTTTTAAGAAAGTCTTCAGTTGAAATGGAGAAGCTATAGTCAATATTCTAAGTGTTTGATATCATCAGAGGACGGGTAAGGTCTCACTATTCCATTCCTTTAGATACCCTTGCAGTAAATGTCAGGGTTGTCGAGTTACTGTATCCATGATACTAATAGGGATAAAATACATACCCTTACGATTTAAATCTCTTCAATTCATTAAAAGGATAATGTGTATGGTTTTTTCACCGGTTCAACCCTTAGACTCGGTCCAGATGTTTCGGTCCATGTGTTATGAGTTGAGTGTGAGTGAAATCTTTTACTTGTAAATTCATACTGTAAAGATTATTGATAGATAGTCATACCGTAGTTAAGTCAAGTCAACGAGTCACCACAAGTTGAGAAACACTGGGGTACCTGACGTCGTTCGGTCCGAAGAGACAGGTAGTGGTTGAGGGTTTCAAATAAGTTTGAGTACAGGTAACTCAACCACTACGGTAGGTTGTTAGAGTAGGAGACAGTAGGGGAAGAGGAGGGCGGAAGTTAGAAAGGGTCGTAGTCTCAGAAAAGGTTGCTCAGTCAAGAAACGTAGTCCACCGGTTTCATACCGTACACAGAATTATTCACGTTACTTTCTTGTAATTGGTATCTTTGTTCGGGAACTTAAACGTCTGTCCAGAAGTGTTCAGTCGATTAGGTCGTGACGTCCCTCTGTGCATCAAGACGGACGTCGGGTTTCGATAAAAGTACTTATACTTTTTACCCTGTACTTGAAAACCAATAGAGGATTAGTCGCATCCCACCAAATACGGGGTCCTAACAGAATTAGACGTTCCTGATGATATATTACTTTATGATATCTGTTCCCTTGAAGTTGTTGTAAATAAAGACTGTCGAGACCTCCGACCTTCAAACTATCGTTCCACGGTCGGTCTATCCAAAGTAGGATTCTAGAGAGGAGAAACGAAGATCCATCGACAGAATAACGACGAACAAGTATACTGAATAAGAAACACGTGTTCCCCTCTCTCTCTAGAGAAGTACAGGAAAATTCCGGTGGTTAGGATAACCTAATCCCGGGGTGGGAATACTGGACTAAATTGAAATTAATGGAAGAGTGTCCGGGACACAAGTTTATTTCAGTGTAGTCCTCACTTCCGAAGTTGTATACTCAAAACTCACACACCCCCCGTATGTTAAGTCAAACACATCACTACCTAGTCTTCAGAATACAAAACCAGGACAGTTGGAAGGGTCTGACAGTTTTAAATCGACAGTATTGAACCCGACGATATCATTTTTATGTTATCTAAACCACCAAATTTGTCGTCTTTATATAGAAAGTTTCAAGACCTCTGGTTCTTCAGGTTCTAACTCCACGACCGTCTAAGTCACAGACCACTATCCGGTGAAGGATCAAGTATCTACGAACAGAAAAACGACTCTGGAGTGTATCGGACTCCTCACTCTCTCAAAGGGACCCTCAGAGAAAATATTTCCGTAAGTAAGGTAAGTACTTCCGAGATGAGAGTACTGGATTTGTGGAGGGTTTCTAAGGTTTATGGTAGTGTCACCCTTCATCCCAAAACTGTACTTAAAACCCTCCTGTTATTGTAAGTCACATATCGTTATTGGAACCGGAAGTACACTGACGTACTAAATGGAGTGAAGTGTTCAACATCGATTTTTTTTGTTTTTGGGTTCTGACACGTAATAGAGACGTCCCGGGTTACGTCGTTTACGAGAAAAAATTTAAACGATTTCTATTTCCAAATCTTTTTTTATTAGTGAAAACTGTAAGGGTGTTTACTTCTAGTGTCACGTCACAAACTTCTGTCATATTTTGACGACGGATTACAAGTACTTATCTCAACGACAACAAACACGTTAAAACCTCTTGTCTTGTTGTTTCTCCTTTCACAGTGTTTTTCGATGTTTTTTTGGATCCGAGATTTCCCTGGGGAAGAAGTTTGAGTCCGTTTATTACACAAAAAATATACGTTTAGGGATGGGAAAACGGGACTTTCGATAAATCTTACCTTTACTTTCCACACCAAAAAGTTCTTTTCAGAGAACAACATCGTCGGTACTTGCGAAGTAAATACCTTAAAAGAAAAAGGTTCTTAACTCCGTCACCTGTACTTACTCTCGTTTGAGACCCTCTATCACCTCCGGACCCTTCGGACGACACGTCGTCAGGTACCTCAGCGTTTACCAGTCTATACTGAATTTTGACTTGATGAGGTTCTTGGTTCGACGTTTCACAAATAACATAGGACAGAGACTTATTATTCGTTTGAGAAAGAAGTAATAATAAAAAAAACACACCACCTGAATACCCGTCTGAGATGTTGGCCACTGTAAAGAAGGGTTCGGATACTTCATAATAGTCGTAGATTCAGTAAACCTACTCTCGATCAACCTTATGTTAGTGCAAGGGGACCTTTGTCTGAGACTCGGGTGTCAAACTCGTAGCCATCAAAGAAACCCTTCACCAGAGTCCTGTGAGACTACCCCCTCCCTCTCTTCCCTTCATTACGGCTCTTGACGTCTTATATCTCAAACTATAGTTTATCTAATAGTGACCCGGAGACACAAGCGAGTCACCGTTTATTAGGTGGACGTTTACGTCCTCTGAACCCGAGTTAGGGACCCAACCCTCCTAGGGGACCTCTTCACTTACCGTTGGGTGACGTCACAAGAACGGACCTCTTAGGGAACCTGTCTCCTCCTCGGATCACCCGACGTCAGGTACCCCAACGTTTTGTCAGTTTGTGTTGACTCACCGATTTGTTGTTATCGTTCTAGTAGTCACGTCCGTTGACACCGAACTAGGACGACCCGTGAGGTTTTTGGACCTATTTTGTGTACGTACCAGTGTCAATAGGGCGAACTCCATAACTATGTGGTCGAGGAAACCAACTCCGAAGAGGGTTCCTACATTTAAAGGGTCAAACAAGATTAACACTAACGCTGGGGGGTTGTTGTTATAATACAGACCGTCACTCTCTTACAAGAGTCCGCTTTTTATTCCGTCCAGAACCGTCACCCCTCAACCGACCGTAAGTGACTTCACGACTCACTCCCTTGTACGCACTCCACGGGTGTCGTAGACGATGTCTAAGGAAACGGTTTCATTATAAACCTAGGTTTTGCAGAAAAGAGGACACCAAGGTACTTTGATCCTTCGTATGGCTCTTTTGAACTCCCAACGAAGTTTTTCTTACTTTAGCATACTAGTGTGAACTCTCGTCAAACAGATCTTTACTCTACGTATATGAGAGACACACACACGAGTGAGCCAACACAGGCTGAGAAACGCTGGGGTATCTGACATCGGGTGGTCCGAGGGGACAGGTACCCTAAGAGGTCCGTTCTTATGACCTTGTGCAGCGGTAAAGTAAGACGTCCTCTAGAAAGACTGGGTCTCTACCTTGAACCAGAGAACGCAGAGGACGTGACCGTCCACCTAATAAATGGTCCCGCGGTTGTCCCTTCGGGGTTCCACCGATAAAGGGTAGTATAGGATAAAAGGTAGTAAACAGAGGATCAAGTCTCTTTCTCGGAGTACACACTTTTCTACCTTCCCCTCTTGTAAAAAGAACGTAGTTAAGACCATTTCCCCTTTTTTACCTTTATTGTGGATACAGGAAGTTATCCTTTCAACTTACGTTTCTCCTTCGACAGCTTACTACCTAGATCTTATAGTACAGATATGACAAAATTCGAACTTTTTGCCGAAATATCTAACAAATACTTATGGATGGGTACGACCTTTTCGTATTCCGTACGTACCCTAACTATTTGTGGGTCAAATAACCGTCGAGGAAGAATCTCTCTTTCTTCGTCTACCCTACTACCTTCTCCTTGTGTCCTCGGAACTTAGAGTAGGTTTTGATAACTCCGAAAATTCTTCTTAATAGACTTCATTTATACCGTTTGTACCTTCCAAACTGTTTTAAAAGATCATCCACGTACCTACAAGAAATCTTACAGTAGAGATACAAACACATATAGACTTTGTAAAGGATGGTTCTTTTGTTTCAGTGTTGTTTGTCTTTTTCTACCAAAAACATCGTAAGTATAGAAACGGTATAAAAAAGTCTTTTTTTTAGCATGTTAGTTCACCACCTTAAACCTAATAAAAAGGACGTCACTTTAAAGTCAACCGTAAAAACTGGAAGGACAAAAGTTAAAACTCGAAATATGAAAGTTAAAACTTGAAGGATTAAGATTCACACTTAAGGTTTCGACCCGGGCGACACACTACGACGAGTGCATTCTTGAGATGACTGGAGGAAAGGGAAGGGTTCAAAACCCTGGTTCTTTACCTCGAGGACGTCACTCTACGGGGCTTGTGGTTTGTCTTTTGTGTCCGGGACTCGTTCTTTTTCTCTCCCCGAACGACAAAAATTTCTGTCTAAGTCTTTAAAACATATAAACTCACACGTTATTTAAGGACAGTTTTGTGTTGGTAGACACTGTAAGGTTTAAAGACCCACATTTCGTTATTTTGTTTCTCGGACACCTAAAAAACGACCAATGGACGGCTCCAGTCCTCCATCCAACGTTCCTGCTACTTAGTCGGGACCGACCGGGTCAGAAAGAACCTGTTGGACCGAAGGTCTAAAAGGTTGGAGGGAGAGACAGACCTGACTTTTGTCGGAATCCGTATTGGTTCTTTTTTTCAGATCCCGTGAGGGAGAAGCCGTGAAGGGACATTCCGGCTTCTGTTTCGGAAAATTTTTATCTAGTATATAAGTGTACCAAATTTTATGTTTTTCATGGTTTCCTAAACGTTACGATTTCAGAGGGAGAATGTAAGGAAGAGGTCCTTGGGACAGAAGTTGGACCGCCGTCGACTATGGCTGTGTTACAAAATACATGGGAAGGTCATGATCAAATCCCGAGATATTCGTTTGTACACTTACACATAAAACATTTTTTCGTATTTTACATGTACTAAGATGGGGAATGTACAACGTGAAGAACTTGTATATAGAACCTATAACGGAGTGTATTCACATAAGTTTACAAGAGTAAACATTTTTATTACGTATTACAGGATAATATACCTACATGATATTAAATAACTTTATCGAGGAACAATTATTCGTATACAAAAAAGTTTGAAAACGAATAATGTTCAGTACCACGTCACTCATACGTAGGGTAGGAGATCATATACATCTTATTTAAGGATTTTTATCTTAAAGACCTAGTTCTCCATATACATAAATATTAATACTGTCTTTACCGATCTAACGAGAGGAATTTTCATGGTCAAAGGATGAGAGTAGTCGTTGTATGTCCTCACGAGTAAAGGGGTTTAAGAGTGGTTGTCAAACAATTTGAATATAAACGACTGAATTATACACTCTTTACCGTGGAGTTACACGTAAATTGAACGTAAAGTAAATAATGGAAATATGAACGTCTTTTCAGTAAAAGTTGTAGTCTTTAAACGGAAGTCACCACGATCTTCGAAATTTTTCGAGACTACCATATTGTGTGGGTCTAAGACCTCTTTAACGTTACATAAAAAAAGACCGATGGGTTATTTCCCTTCCTTTTAAACACTTCCTTTTTACCACTATTATTATTATTTTTGTTCGTACTAGTTTGTTCCGTCCTTTGATTGTTCAAAATCTCTACGGAAACCGTGCTTACGGTGATAATACCGTCTATCCCAACTTACCCCCCTTTTTAACCCATGATTTAGAACCCGAAGATCTTTTACCTCCACGACCGGGACTTTGAGGACGTGACTCGGTCCTGGGATCCTCCCCCAAAACCCACTTCTTATGACAGGGTTTCTATAATTCTTACTACTACTACTGACACTCAGGAGGAAACAATTAGACGTTGGTGTCTTGACTACGGTGAATGGAAGACTACAAGTCCAAATACAATCAGGACTTACACCTAGGTAATTTCATCAAGGTCTATTCATCGAGGACCTCAGGTAGTCTTCGGTTCTGTTCAGAAACGATCTCCTTTATTGTTATTTATACTCAAGTGGTATTTTTCGAATGATTTATGTGCTCCTCTGTTCGGTTATGTTCACTCAGTTGTTTTCGTTGATCTTCTACAACTGATAGTCTTGGATTCTGTCATCCTACTAGTCTATTTCTAGATATATAGTTACTTTAGAGTCCGTCTTATTGTTGTTCGTTCCTCGTCCTTCGTTCTTGTTTACAGATCCGTCTAAAAATTTTCTTGACTTAACTTGAAAATCTTTACTTTTTTTTTTCCATTAATCTCTGAGACCAATGTACGTACGTCTCCATTATTTTGATATGCATTTTCACCCTTCGTTGACATCCTATCCCATCCTTTCATAAAGTCCATCACTCCTTCCTCTTCGTCACACTAGTTTATCAGTATACATCTCTAAAGACCTCATGAGTATTACCGAATTAAGAACTAGACCCACCTTCAACGTGTCTACAAACTGAATACCAATATATTAAACTACTTAAAACGAAATGTGTGACGATATCTGACTTACAATCACAAAGGAGTTTTAAACATATACCTTTAGATTACGTGTTACACTTCCATAATTCTACATACTGGAAGCCCTTCCATTAAGTCAGTACTCCAGTCTCGGGAGCACTTATCCTAATTACGGGAATAAAAAAATTTTTTTTTCTACGGTCTCTTGGGGGAACGGGGAAGACGGTGTACTCCTTTGTCGTTTTTCTGTTGGTAGATACTTGACCTGAAGGTCGGAGGTCTTGACACTCCTTTATTTAAAGACAACACTTATCGGTGGTCAGATACCATAAAAACACCATCGTTGGGTTTGCCTGACTGTGTGTGTGAAAAGACATATACACACCATAAAGTGTTATTTTCACTAATTTAATATAAATTCGTCGTCTAATCTGTATCTACTTCTTTCTGTATCACTTTTACTTGTTTTTAGACTTCTTTAATGGGTCTTACTTGGGCAGTTATTATTTCCTGATCTTCTCTGTACTTTTTCTCTTCCCGATTATGTATAGATTAACCTCAAGGTATTTCTCTCTTTCCGACGTTTCTCAAAATTTAAAAAAACATAAACATAAAAAAGAGTTAAAAATTAGATCGTGGTACGGTTAAATAACTAATTAAATAGAAAAAAAAAAAGTAACCTAACTCTCCATTAAAAATAGTCTATGATTTTAAGAACCCACATAAACCCAGAGAAAGACCTGAAAGATAAGACTAAGGCACTAGAAAAACATGAAGGTACGAGTCAAGTCAAGTCAAGTCAGTAAGTCAACACAGGCTGAGAAACTCTGGGGTACTTAACGTCGTGCGGTCCGGAGGGACAGGTAGTGGTAGAGGGTCCCAAGTGAGTCTGAGTGCAGGTAGCTCAGTCACTACGGTAGGTCGGTAGAGTAGGAGCCAGCAGGGGAAGAGAAAGACGAGGGTTAGGGAGGGTCGTAGTCGCAGAAAAGGTAATTCAGTTGAGAAGCGTACTCCACCGGTTTCATGACCTCGAAGTCGAAATCGTAGTAAGGAAGGTTTCTTTAGGGTCCCAACTAGAGGAAGTCTTACCTGACCAACCTAGAGGAACGTCAAGTTCCCTGAGAGTTCTCAGAAGAGGTTGGTGTCAAGTTTTCGTAGTTAAGAAGTCACGAGTCGAAAGAAGTGTCGGGTTGAGAGTGTAGGTATGTACTGGTGTCCTTTTTGGTATCGGAACTGATCTGCCTGGAATCAGCCGTTTCATTACAGAGACGAAAACTTATATGATAGATCCAACCGGTATTGAAAAGAAGGTTCCTCATTCACAGAAAATTAAAGTACCGACGTCAGTGGTAGACGTCACTAAAACCTCGGGTCTTTTTAATTCAGACTGTGACAAAGGTGACAAAGGGGTAGATAAAGGGTACTTCACTACCCTGGTCTACGGTACTAGAAACAAAAGACTTACAACTCGAAATTCGGTTGAAAAAGCGAGAGGAGAAAGTGAATGAAGGTACGATTTGGGATAAATTCAACAATACCAAAATATTACACAAAATTATATAGTACCCCGACGACGATTCAGCGAAGTCAGCACAGACTGAGATACACTGGGGTATCTGCCGTCGGGTGGTCCGAGGAGACAGGTAACCTAAGAGGTCCGTTCTTATGACCTCACCTAACGGTAAAGGAAGAGGTCCCCTAGAAGGACTGGGTCATTAGCTTGGGTCCAGAGGACGTAACGTCCGTCTAAGAAATGACGGACTTGATGCTCCCTCCGGTTTGCTATCTTTCGGTACGACCTTCAGTTTACCTCACTCACAACCTCTCTGTGCAAAACCGTGGACGGGGGAGGTTACACACCCACCAACTACCACCACCACCACCACTCTGCCAACAAATTTTACATTCTAGATGAATTTAGGTTAAATCATTAACAGTCCATGTTTATCGGATGTATTCTTCACGTTCCACTGGTCCTTTTGACAAACGTGAAATATGGTTATTGATACACACTTCTCCTTGTTTGATACTGAGGACTCAACCCCTTCTCACTACTCTTTCCTCCTACTCATCCAAGTAGTGTCGAGACCCAGTCAATAGGATCACGGGTTGACCCCGATGTCTACGTTCAACTAATAAGTCCATATATCAACTAAATGTTACAACACAATGAAAGACGATATGTCGTTTCACTAAGTCAATATGTACATATATAAGAAAATTTATAAGTAGTAATATTAAATAGTGTCCTATAACTTATATCAAGGGACACAATATGTCATCCTGGAATAATAAATAGGTAGGATATACATTATCAAACTAGACGATTGGGGTTTGAGGGTTAGGTAGAGAGGGGGTGGAGTGGAGGGGGAACCGTTGACGTTCACACAAAATATGCAGACACTCAGACAAAGATAAAGAACTAATCAAGTAAATACAGTATAAAATCTAAGGTGTGTCTTCACTGTAGTATAACACAAACAGAAAGACAAAGAATAAACGAGGTGAATCATACTGTTAGAGATCCAGATAGGTACAACGACGTTTATCGTAATAAAGTAAGAAAAAACACCGACTCATTATAAGGTAACATATATACGTGGTGTAGAAGAAATAGGTGAGGAGACAACTACCTGTGAATTCAACAAAAGTACAGAACCAATAACAGTTATCACGACGACACTTGTATTCCCGTACACATAGAAAAACTTAATCTCACAACAGGTCCATGTACGGGTCCTCACCCTAACGACCTAGTATACTTAATGGTGTTAAATATAAAAGTAGTTACATATAACTAATAACATCCCCTATTATGTGTAGTACAAACACCGAGGTGTTGTATAAAAAGTTTTGGAAAGACGTGAACCTCTTTCCGTGTCCAATGCTCAAAAGTCCTGACTCCCAAAAGGACCTTACATCCTGAAATTAACGTTTGGTCTTTTAAGGACGGGTCCCACCCTAATCAACCAGTGGGAACCAGAATAGAAGGACCTACATCTTAGTCTCGAGTTTAAGGGTCCGAGAAAACCCCGAGCCCACACCGTATATTGATTCCGAGACGGTAAATCTTAAATTTTTTGGTGACTTCTGGACCTAAGACTCGACTCGACCTTCCTTTACTTGAACGTCGCTCGAAGGTAGAAAGACCGTCCCGACTGTGAGCACGACCGACTGAAAGTCCTGACCCCCGTCACCGACGTTCTAACTCAAGCACCACGTCTTCTCGGTCTCCGAGCTTCGTGGTAGTAAACGTCAGTTTGACTTCAGGACCGCGACCCCGAACCGTCACCGTTACCATTTCGTTGTCACCGTAGAGGGGGGTTTAGTCCGATTAAGTGTTGTACCAAAACCGTAAAAAGGACCTTCAACGCGCAATGTAAGTAAAGAAGTCGGGAGGACTACTAAGGCCTCGATGACTTACAGAAAGTTATTCGGGAAAAGGACGAATTGGAGTGGAGTGACCTCTTACCTAAGGTAACAAACGATCAGTCTTAGGACTGTTTATTTTATTTTAAACTCATGAAGTATATACACTGCTACCTATATCGAGAAAAAATTCTCGAAAAAAGGTGGTGAAAAAAAGGGTGAACTGAAAAAAAAAAAAAAACCTCCATCTATAAACCTCTCTCTCCACTCTATTTGGCGAGTTCCCTCTAAGACGGTATTAAAGTATGAGAACTGTATATAAACAGTTTAGTAACCATGATATCCATCTTAGTGAGTAAGAAGAAACAAGGAAAAAAAACCGAAGCAAGGAAAAAGTATGGGAACACGAAGAAACCCAAACGATTCCTTTATCCATATACGACAATACTCTATCTCACTTTTTTATACCACTTATACCTTCTTCCCACAAAGAAAAGTAACGAAATTAAAAGGGGGTTACAAATTACGTAAATCGTGAAATTTATAATATTAAACTTTTCAAAAAACCCCCCCCCTTAATAAAAGGATTCGTACACAATCAACGGGTCAGTACAGACTGAGAGACGCTGGGGTCCCTGACATCGGGTGGTCCGAGGGGACAGGTACCCTAAGAGGTCCGTTCTTATGACCTCACCCGACGGTAAGGGAAGAAGTCCCCCAGAAGAGTTGGGTCCCTAACTTGGACCCAGAGGACGTGACGTCCGTCTAAGAAATGGCAGACTCGGTGGTGCCTACCGTTCGGTTTAAAAGATAAAAAAATTTACTCGAAAATTAAAACCTTACTAAAAGATAAATATCTTTTCAACGTTTCAGTCATGTCTCTCAAAGATATATGGGAAGTGGGTCGAAGGGGAGTACAATCATAGATGTACTAGTCCTGTACCGACGAATATGAGGTACCGTGGATTTAGTATTTTTTTACTACCTGGAACTTTATGGCGTACGATAGTCATGGGACTCTCGTCGAAGAGTATTTATTTATGTCCCGTAATTTTTTGGAAAAATAAAATATAACCTCATATGGACAAAAATATATAACCTCATTTCGGCTAATTGTAACAACCCTATCAAGGTCCACTTGTGGTTTCCCTGAGTCGGTATGTATATGTACATAGATAAGAGGGGGTTTGAGGGGAGGGTAGGTCCGACGGTGTATTGTGACTCGTCTCAAGGGACACGACCTGTCGTCCAGGAACAACCAAGAGGTACAATTTGTGTCGTCACACAGGTACGGGTAGGGTTTGAGGGATTGATAGGGAAGGGGGTAGGAAGGGGGAACCTTGGTATTCCAATAATGTCTCATAACTCGTCTCAAGGGACACGACCTGTCGTCCAGGAACGACCAAGAGGTACAATTTGTGTCGTCACACAGACACAGGTAGGGTTTGAGGGAAGGGCGGTAGGAAGGGGGGACCATTGGTATCCAATAATGTCTCGTAACTCGTCTCAAGGGACACGATATGTCGTCCAGGACCAACCAATAGGTGAAATTTGCATCGTCACACAGGTACAGGTACAGGTAGGGTTTGAGGGATTGATGGGGAAGGGGGTAGGAAGGGGGGACCATTGGTCTTTCAATAATTTCATAACTCTTCTCAAGGGACACGACCTGTCATCCAGGAACAACCAATAGGTACAATTTGTGTCGTCACACAGGTACAGGTAGGGTTTGAGACTTTCATGGGGAAGGGAGATGGGAAGGGGGATCATTGGTATTCAAGTAAGTTCGTGTCCCGTAAACCTAAGAATGGTCACAGGACGAAATAAGAAACGTAGGTCAGAACGGTATATAAAACTACACCTTCGGAGAAGAAGATCACCCGAAACGAGGTACATCTGGAGCAAGACCGGAACGACAAAGAGTAATCGTGGTTACAGGAACCTACCACACACTTCTAGTGTCCATCTTGAGGTGCTCGGTGGGTTCCTATGTCAACCAACCTCCATCCGGGTAATAGTCACATTCGAGTCGTAAAGTCGTAGATCAAATGTCTCGGACCCGTTTTCCCCCTCGACCGTCGTTTTCGACCCCTAGGTCAGGGGGACCTCAATGTCCGGTGGTGTCGAATAGGTTGTAATAACATGAGCTCTCCGGGAACAAGCCTATATCTAAGACTAAGTCGTCTAGAACCCCTAGACTCTAAGACGTAAAGAGAGTTCGAGGGTCACTACGAGTACAACGACGAGGTGTCTGGTGTGAAACTCATCCTACCGGTACCTCTGGTAGATAAAGTACCCAGTACGGTACCAACCATGACTGGGGTTCCAGTCTTAGAACACCTTTAGTTTCACAGTGATAGAAAGACCACTCCACTTAAACGTAGTGTCCGAACTTATAAAGAGAAGTATATCCTTTATATCATATCGTATACAATATATCATATGATATCGTATCATATAGGGACGATGACATATCGTGTCAAAGACTTTTGTCCATTTATAATGTTTTTAACCCCCTTTCCTATCAATCCCTCAAACCCTACCTGTACCTGTGTGGTGACATAAATTTCACCTATTGGTTGTCCCTGGATGACGTATCGTGTACCTTGAGACGAGCTATAATACACCGTCGGACCTATACTCCCCCCAAACCCCTTCTTACCTAGTCAAGTCAAGTCAAGTAAAGTCAACGAGTCAGCACAGACTGAGACGTTGTGGTACCTGACGTCGTGCGGTCCGGAGGGACAGGTAGTGATTGAGGACGTCAAATGAGTTTGAGTACAGGTAACTCAGCCACTACCGTAGGTTGGTAGAGTAGGAGACAGTAGGGGAAGAAGAGGGCGGAAGTCAAAAAGGGTCGTAGTTCCAGAAAAGTTTCCTCAGTCTAGGAACGTAGTCCACCGGTTTCATAACCTCAAAGTCTCTTACCTATGTACATATATATACCAACTCAGCGAAGGGAGAAGTGGACTTAAATAGTGTTGTAACAAACAATTAGTCGATAAGGAGTTATGTTTTATTTTTCAAATTTTTTCCCATTATCTAATTCTACTGGTAAATTCAAGTCTGACATTTTAGGACCTCTCCTTCTTTTGATTGTAAAGATCTCTGAAGTGACACCCTGAACCCTCTATAACCTTTGAAAAGACCCAAACAACTTACAGTCTCAACTTTTATAGGAGGTATCACCGTGTGTGGTGTAATTCCTATTTTGTACGTGACCCTACTTAATAAAACATAATCCTAGATTTCAACTGTACAGTATCTTATGAAAGAACACGAAACTACTCTGAGTCGTCAGTAAATAAATTCCTTAGGTACTGGGACACTGTCATCCCGTCTCTCTTCTCTTACGCCATAAACTCCTATAAATATTTAGTCTAGTCAAGAGTTTACACCAGTTTTTTTAACTGGAATGATGACAAAATCTTAAAGGTCTCGTCTAATTTTTAAACTGATTCTAGACGAGTACTCTAAATGTTATCTTAAACGATGGGTACTACATTTTTACACCGAACTCTAATCCTCACTTTCTTAGTAAAATACAGTCTCGATGATATTTAGAAAACACTGATACACGTGAAATAAGATTTCCTGGTCTAATATTTTGGTATACGTTGTAAAGATAAAAAAACATTCGAGAATTTATGGTTTGGTTCCTTCGACCTTAGATACGACTTTTTCGTCCAGTTTTCGATGGTCTGCGACTTCCGATATCAAGAAAATTTTTAAGGATGGACAATTCAGAGAGAGGATGGACCCTTTTCCTCTTATAAAAGATTGATATTTGAGGAACTTACGATACTCTCAACTTTCCACTTACACACGAACTCCCATTGAACTCTCGTTAATATTAGTTTAACCTATTAATATTTCCTCAGACACACCTAAATACAATAGATCTTTTAGCCACCCGAAGAAAGGTACCCGACGTTCACTCCTCTGGGGGACCTCCCTAATAGGTGAGACGACTCTACTGGAGACTCGGCATACGTACAACAAACATCCTTTTCTCGATATCCCACCTTTTCAGGTCGAAGAGAAAACGTGAGTGACAAGTTTCGGGTGTCACCTAAAAAGAAAGACTTATCCCGTATGGGGTCTAAGACGAGATAATTTCTTAATTTGACTACTGATTAATCCCATTATTATCTTACGTTATATCATAATATACATACATCATAAAATACATAATCATAGGATGAAGACACATTGTTGAATGGTGCTTGAATCTCCGAAGTGTTTCGACGGTAGTTCTATGGTTGGGCTGACGTAAGAGGAGTCTCCGAACGGGCCCCTTCCAAGACTAAGGTACGAGAGAGTCCAATAACATCTGAAACAAAGGAACACCAACATCTCGACTGTAGGGACGCAGAAGGACCGACAACCAACCTCCGACGACGTTCCAGGATCGCGAACGGGCGTCACAAGAAGACACACTGAGAAAAGTACCCACCAAGTGTACTCACAACGAGGGACTTCCGGTCACCCTTTCACAGAAGGGATCAGACGATTCTGTCTCAGAAGATATTAAATTGGTAGTCGTACTGTAGGACAGTGGAAACTGTATAGGATAACCAACCTTTGTTTAGTGTCGAACGTGAGTGTGAGTTTTTCTCCCTTATTATGTTGTGATACTGAGGAACCCCTAGTGGAATCCCACACAGATCATATTTATCACTCTTTACCCTGTTTTATACCCTGACACTTAATGACAAAAACAAACTCACGAAGACGAATTATAGGATACCACGGAGTAAATGGTAGCTCACGGACAAAGTATCGGCCGCACCGTCCTTGTCTCCCTGTAACTAGATCTTCTCCGGGGGAAAACGAGAGAAGAGACTTAACTTACGACCTCCGTTTGTGGTTTCCTTAATTTCCCTTCTACAAAAGACACGACGGAGGGTTTACTTTGAGACTTTTCACTGTTCTAGATATTTCAATATTCTTTTGAAGTTTTAGTATTCGACGATTACGGTGTTGAAAGTAGTGGAGCCACTAATTCACTTAGTAAGATAATCACAGACTTCTTAAATTTTTTTAATAATAATTTCCACTTAAAATATTTAATATTCTTTTATTATTTCTTTTAATATTTTTTATTCTTTTAATATTTTAAAAAGTCAGTACTTGAGTCACTTATACCCCTACTGAGAATCAAATAGACATGGTAGGAACTTTTAGACAAGTAGTGACACCTGAAATCCACGGTGACTTTGGTCCCGTACCCTTCACTCCATCGGGTCGTCTTTTCCAACACGTGACACGTTGGTGGCCCATGATAAATCTATCTACTGTTACAGAAAACGACGGTCAGGGAGACTCCCTTTTCCCAGGTAGTAGGTCAAGAGGGGTCATAATAGGGACCATTTTTACAAGATGTATAGTTATCTGGTAAAGTGTAAGTTTACGTTGACTCGGAGTCTTGGTGGGTCCGTATAATAGGACTAGGTTGTCTACTCCTTTGGCTCCGATTCCTTCAAGTACATTGAACGCATCACAGAATGTCACACTTTTCGTCCCGACGTTGGGTTCTGGTCCTTAAAATTGTGTCACAGAACGACGATGATTCAGTGAAGTCAACACAGGTTGAGACACGTTGGGGTCTCTACCGTCGGGTGGTCCGAGGGGACAGGGACCCTAAGAGGTCCATTCTTGTGACCTCACCCAACGGTAAAGGAAGAGGTTATCACTCTGTATAATTGGCTCCAGTTTCACCCATCTCATCAGAACTGAGTCAAATGAATTCTTTTTAACGGCTGAGTAATACTCCATTGTGTATATGTACCACAGCTTTCTTATCCATTCATCTGCTGATGGACATCTAGGTTGTTTCCATGTCCTGGCTATTATAAACAGTGCTGCGATGAACATTGGGGTACANTGTGTCTCTTTCAATTCTGGTTTCCTCGGTGTGTATGCCCAGAAGTGGGATTGCTGGGTCATAAGGTAGTTCTATTTGCAATTTTTTTAAGGAACCTCCACACTGTTCTCCATAGTGGCTGTACTAGTTTGCATTCCCACCAACAGTGTAGGAGGGTTCCTTTTTCTCCACACCCTCTCCAGCATTTATTGCTTGCAGATTTTTGGATCGCAGCCATTCTGACTGGTGTGAAGTGACTGTAGCCTGCCAAGCTCCTCTGCCCATGGGATTTCCCATGTGAGAACACTGGAGTGGGTTGCCATTTATTTCTCCAGGGAATCCTCCCAACACAGAGACTGAACCCATGTCTCCTGCATTGGCAGGTGGATTCTTTACCACAGAGCCACCAGGGAAGCCCAACGATGGTGAGAGAGGAGGCCAAAGGGCAGAGAAATTTTTTTTATGTTTAAATTTTTCTTGTTTTGCCATTAAAAAATGCATTTTATTTTACACTACAAATTCCCAGTGCTCTTGAAGGCAGAAAAAAAATAATAGAAGAACTGGAGCAAAGGTAAATACATAGCATGGAGCAACCTAAATGCCCATCAGTGGATGATAGGATAAGCAAATTGTGAGAGATATATATTATTTAGCCATAAAAAAGAAGGACATCTTGCCATTTGTGACAACGTGGATGAAACTTACAGGCATTATGCTAAGTGAAGTAAGCCATACAGGGGAAGACAAATAGCATAGGATCATACTTGTATGTAGAATCTAAAAAATAAACCCAAACTGATAGAGTCAGAGAACAGGTTGGTGGTTGCCAGAGGTAGGGGTTAGGGCATAGGGAAAATGAGTGAAAGTGGTCAAAAGGTACAAGCTTCCTGTTATAAAATAAGTCATGGGTATGTGATAGTATACAGAAAAGTGACTACAGTTAATAATGCTCTGCTTAATGGCTCAGTCNCTGCTTAATGGCTCAGTCATGTCTGACTCTTTGTGACCCCATGGACTGTAGCCCACCAGGCTCCTGTGTCCATGGGAATTCTTCAACAAGAATACTGGAGTGGGTTGCCATGCTCTCCTCCAGGGGATCTTCCCAACCCAGGGATCAAACCCAGGTCTCCTGCATTGCAAGCAGATTGTTAACCATTTGAGCCACCAGGGAAGCCCAGAGTTAATAATACTGTATTGTATATTTGAAAGTTGCAAAGAGAGAAGGTGAAATTCATTGTTTTGGGGTGAAATGTCCTATAGATATCAATTAGGTCTAACTGGTCTATTTTATCATTTAAAGTTTGCGTTTCTTAGTTAATTTTCTGTTTAGTTGATCTGTCCATAGTTGTGAGTGAGGTATTAAAGTCTCCCGCTATTATTGTGTTGTAGTTAATTTCCCCTTTCATACTTGTTAGCATTTGTCTTACATATTGCGGTGCTCCTATATTGGGTGAATATATATTTATAATTGTTATATCTTCTTCTTGGCTTGATCCTTTGATCATTATGTAGTGGCCTTCTTTGTCTCTTTTCACAGCCTTTGTTTTAAAGTCTATTTTATCGGATATAAGTGTTGCCACCCCTGATTTCTTTTGGTCTCTATTTGCGTGGAATATCTTTTTCCAGCCCTTCACTTTCAGTCTGTATGTGTCCCTTGTTTTGAGGTGGATCTCTTGTAAGCAGCATATAGAGGGTCTTGTTTTTGTATCCATTCAGCCAGTCTTTGCCTTTTGGTTGGGGAATTCAACCCATTTACCTTTAAAGTAATTATTGATAACTATGATCCTGTTACCATTTACTTTATTGTTTTGGGTTTGGATTTATACACCCTTTTTGTGTTTCTTGTCTAGAGAAGATCATTTAGCATTTGCTGGAGAGTTGGTTTGGTGGTGCTGAATTCTCTCAGCTTTTGCTTGTCTGTAAAGCTTTTGATTTCTCCTTCGTATTTGAATGAGATCCTTGCTGGATACAGTAATCTGGGCTGTAGGTTATTTTCTTTCATCACTTTAAGTAAGTCTTGCCATTCCCTCCTGGCCTGAAGAGTTTCTATTGGAAGATCTGCAGTTATCCTTATAGGAATCCCCTTGTGTGTTATTCATTGTTTATCCCTTGCTGCTTTTAATATTTGTTCTTTGTGTTTTGTTATGCTCCGAGCCCGTATCTCCGAACCGACCGAGAGAGCAAGTCCACCACAGTATTGCAAACACAAGAAGGGAGTTTGTTTATTCCTAGCACGCTAGGGCCCAAGTCTCATCCCACACAAGGGAATCTGACAAGAGCCGCGAACAAAGGAGTATGGCGGCTTATATACAGGCAGTTCTTTGTCTCAGTACAGGAGTAGCTGGCGTTACATGATTGGCCAGGCAGGATGAGTGCATATCCTGTCTCTTTCTGGTAAACATGACTCAGGTCCTAGAGACCGTCGTTTGGTCCCTAACATTCCCCCCTGTCCTTAGATCATATAGAGGAATCTTCCTCTTGGTCCTGAGACACAGTTTGATATTGTTGTCGAAGCACAAACAGCTGTACGGTATTTATGCGTTCCTTTATAAAGGCTACAAGTCTATTGATAATGCATGGGCCAAAGGTAAGCATTAGTAAAAGTACTAGCAGGGGTCCTAGCAAGGTGGAGATTAAGGTAGTCAGCCAAGGGGATTGTTGAAACCAAAATTCAAACCATCCCTGTTGAGCCTCACATTCTCGTTTACGTTGGGCTAGTCCATCTCTCACTTTGGCCATAGATTCTCTAACTATTCCTGTATGATCCACATAGAAACAGCACTCTTCTCCTAGGGCAGCACAGAGTCCCCCTTGTTGCAGAAAGAGCAGATCTAATCCCCTCCTGTTTTGCAGAACTACTTCAGATAGAGAAGTTAGAGACGATTCTAAATGACTAATAGATTGCTCTATACGGGTAATGTCTTCATCTATGGCCGCTTTCAGGGAGTTAAATCCTTGGCCTTGCAGGGACAGAGCTGTTATTTCGGTTCCAGCCCCAGCTATTCCAAGACCGAACATAGTTGCTATGGTTATGATGGTAAGAGGTTCCCTCTTAACTTTATAAGTTCTTTTTGGAGGATTTAGAATTAATTTCTGGGCCCAATAATCATATATTGCTTTCTCTGGTCGGTACAGAATCTTTGGCATGACAGCCACCATAACACAGAATTCTTCTTTGGGGTCAAAGATTGAGCTATGCAGGCATGGAGTTAGCCCCATGTGTGAACAGACCCACCATCCCCCCATTTGAGGCATTAACCATTTAGCTACAGGCAAATCATCAGGCTCGACGACACGCACACAGAATGTTCCTTTTTCTGACTTTTTTCTCATGGATATAAACATATTGACTTGTGAAACGACATGTGGACTTTGATTGTGTTATTCGTTTGTGTTATAACATTTAGTTGACATGAAGTCAATTCTTTTTGTACGGAGATATAAGTCGTTACATTCTGTCGGTGTCAAAAAGACTGAGACGCACAACACATTTCACTCTGTACAGACATCCACTATTTTTCCTGTTGTCGGAGGAACCAACTAGAACGTTAGTTTTTATACGAGTCACCTTTGGCGTTTCTTCCTTCTTGAACGAAAGAAGGAGTCATCCTTTTATTACTCAGTAGTATAAGAACACTATGTGTCTTAATAGTAAAGTATTTAAGACACATTATCCAAGAGTGAACGGTCCCTGATTTACGGGGTAAGAAAATGAATACCCTTTATCGTGGTAACTCAAGGACCATACCTGTCGACGGTTCACTATGTACAATCGTAGACAACCAAAGACTGGTGCAGATTACTCACACAAGACGAGTAGTACTACGGCGGAGATTTTACCTTCTTTATAATTGTAGAAGATTCTCGTCGACACCTCCGCCTACATAAGGAGTTCCGTCCGTGCTCGAACCTTATGTAATAGACAAACCGTGTTAAATAAGTACTATTCGACGTCCAACGGACTGACTCTGACGGACTGGAAGAGTCATATCTTTTCCAGTAAGGTCGGACCGAGAGGGGTTCGACTCGACCCGTGTCGGTAAGTGGTGACTTTTCCAGAAAGAGAGAGACATCCGACACAAGGTCCAGTGACAAAACCAGAGTCAAAGTCTCTGCTTTTATAAATTACTACAACTCAGGTGACCAGAGAGTAGGTACCTCAAACAAAACTGGGTCTCATGTACTTTTAGACAGGACATTTGGCTAAAGGAGAAAAAAACCGGATATCCAACGGTATTCTTTACTTAGTAGTTTTTGACTGTTTACACTGTAATTTTTTGAGTCTGTGTAATTTTTTTAATTTCTTTAGATACATGTACTAAGAATCCAGTAGGAACAATTTTCACTAAAAAAAGACCCGTTTACATTAGATATTCGAGTAACAAAGTTTTGATCAGTAACAAGAACCCGACTACTTAGAATACTCGAGTGTTTGGTACGTGCATAGAAAAGTGGAGGACGAAGGAATTACAATATCGGCACATGTATGTAACCTGTGCGACCGAGGGAGTGAGTGGACCAACCCCTTAACCAAACGATCGACACAGAGAGTCTGTTTACCTCTACATCGTTCAGAAACAGATCTTCCGACTTGTCCTCGACTTTCCTACCCGAGAACTCTCCTCTACCGGTCCCCGCTTGACCGTCCTCCGAGGTCAAAATTGTGGTCATTAACGATTGAACCACTGAAACTTATTCAGTGAATTTTGTTAAAAAGGAGGTATTTCGTTTTTCTAACCGACACAGAAAACTCTCGAGTAGTGAAGATACCAAGACCAAAGATCTGGACGTGGATACACCCCAGTGAGTCTGATCTGTCAGTCGAAAACAGACCTTGAAACGTCCGTAACGAGTGTCAAAGACGGGGGTCTATTGTGCTAAGGAAGTAAACCTTGTGAACTGACTACTCTTACACAAAGGGTTTGTGGTCACTAAAGGATGTTCCCAGTCTAAACACGGTACAGGGACAGGATGGACTTAAACATAATTTATAAAAAGAAACTGAGTGAAAAATTTTTAACTTCACAAGTATCATAATTAAAGACGATAAGTCGTTTCACTGAGTCAATATATATAGATATGTAAGAAAAAAATTTTTTTTATAAATAAAAATAAATAAACCGACGTGGTCCAGAATCAACACCGTGAGCCCTTTAAATCAACACTGTACACCATAGATCAAGGGGTTAGTCCTTAGCTTGGGTCCCGGGGACGTAACTCTCGTGTCTCAGAATCGGTGACCTGGTGGTCCCTTTATGGATATGTAAGAAAAAGTATAAGAAAAGGTAATACCAAACAGTATCCTATAACTCGTATCAAGGGGTACGATATATCATCGTGGAACAACAAATAGGTAGGAATATATTATCAAACGGAGACGATCAGGGTTTGACAAGTACCCTAAGAGTTTCGTCCTTATGACTTCACCAAACGGTAAGGGAAAGAGTTACCTGGTGTAAAACAATCTTGAGAGGTGGTACTGGGCAGACAGAACCCACCGGGATGTACCATACCGAATCAAAAGAACTCAATCTGTTCCGACACCAGGTACACTAGTCTAACCGATCAAAAGACACTAACATCAAAGTCAGACAGACGGGAGAATACGGGAGAGAGTCACGGATGGTAGAATTACCCCAAAGAGAATGGAACCTGCACCTCATAGAGAAGTACCGACGAGGTTGTTTCGATCATTTCATTGCTAGTTTTAAGAGGTTCGGTCCGAAGTCGTTATGTACTTGGTACTTGAAGGACTACAAGTTCGACCAAAATCTTTTCCGTCTTCTTGGTCTCTAGTTTAAAGGTTGTAGACGACCTAGTAGTTTTTTGGTTCTCTCAAGGTCTTTTTGTAGTTAAAGACGAAATAACTGATACGGTTTCGGAAACTGACACATCTAGTGTTATTTGACCTTTTAAGACTTTCTCTACCCTTGTGGTCTGGTGGACTGGACGGAGGACTCTTTAGACACGTCCAGTCCTTCGTTGTCAATCTAGACCTGTACCTTGTTGTCTGACCAAGGTTTATCCCTTTGCTTATGCAGTTTCGACATATAACAGTGGGACGAATAAATTGAATATACGTCTCATGTAGTACTCTCTGCGACCCGACCTCCTTCGTGCTCGACCCTAGTTCTAACGGTCCTCTTTATAGTCATTGGAGTCTATACGTCTACTGTGGTGGGAATACCGTCTTTCACTTCTCCTTGATTTTTCGGAGAACTACTTTCACTTTCTCCTCTCACCTTTTCAACCGAATTTCGAGTTGTAAGTCTTTTGTTTCTAGTGCCGTAGACCAGGGTAGTGAAGTACCCTTTATTTACCCCTTTGTCACCTTTGTCACAGTCTGAAATAAAAAAACCCGAGGTTTTAGGGACGTCTACCACTGACGTCGGTACTTTAATTTTCTACGAACCAGGAACCTTCCTTTCAATACTGGTTAGATCTATCGTATAACTTTTCGTCTCTGTAATGAAACGGTTGTTTCCAGGCAGATCAGTTCCGATACCAAAAAGGTCACCAGCACATACCTACACTCCCAACCTGACACTTCTTTCGACTCGTGGTTTCTTAATTACGAAAACTTGACACCACAACCTCTTCTGAGAACTCTCAGGGAACCTGACGTTCCTCTAGGTTAGTCAGAGAAGACTTCCTCTAGTCAGGACTCACAAGTAACCTTCCTGACTACAACTTCGACTTTGCGGTTAGGAAACCGGTGGACTACACTTCTCGACTGAGTAACCTTTTCTGGGACTACGACCCTTTCTAACTCCCTTCCTCCTCTTCCCCTGTTGTCTCCTACTCTACCACCCTACCGTAGTGACTCAGCTACCTGTCCTCAAACCCATTTGAGGTCCTAAACTACTACCTGTCCCTCCGGACTACACGACGTCTGGTACCCCAATGTTTCTTAGCCTGTGCTGACTCGTTTACTTCACTTGACTTGGGGTTTGAGGGTTAGGTAGGGAGGGCGTCGGGGAGGGGTGACCGTTGGTGTTCAGACAGGAAATTCAAACAAATGAGTGAAAAATACTGACTTTAAATAAATTCCACTGTGTTCAACCATGACTAATATCACCTTTATTGATGTTACTGTTTTTTTTAATAAGTCCCCAGAGTCCAAGTGTTTACTTCTTGATCTTTCCAAAAGTCTTGACTAGTTTAAGTAACGATCGTCGGGACGTGATACTCTTTATGATTGTCGTCAAAAAGTCTGACCTTCCTTCACTGGGATCTAGTATTGAACCTGGAAATTCTTTCTTACTTCTCGTCAAGGACCACACGAGCGACCATAACCTCGACACAGGGAATCTGTGTGTTGTCTGACCTTGTACGGTGTTCCTCGGTACAGACCCGATGGGACTACCAGATTCTCCATCAGTCGTCGATGTACTTCCACGACGACATCCTAAAACTCAAAAGAGTCATTTCTCTGACGTAGATCATGTCGTCGGAGTCAATCTCAGTGGTAGGTTGAACGGTACTGGGTAAAGAGAAAAAGGGGAAGTATTACGTTCTCCAAGTACCTCTACTTATCTATCGAAGTATTCACGAAGGTCAGTTTAAGCGGACCCGAGTACCACAACGAGCATTAACGGAAACAACGAGACCTCCCTTCTGACCTCGGAAGGTACGGGGAGAATGGTACTCGACCCTCGTGTCAACCATAAATCGAGTACCGACTCTCATGTGAGTCATAAACCTTCTTGATTTGTGTCCACGTCGACTCCAGGGTGACCCGAAGGGTGATCGCCTCGCACGTACGTACGATTCAACGAAGACGTACGTTCACACGATTCAACGAAATCAGTACAGAAACACTGGGGTGACTGACATCGGACGGTCTGAGGAGACAGGTACCTTAAGGGGTCCGTTCTTATGATCCCACCCAACAGTAAAGGAAGAGTTCCCCTAGAAGGGGTGGGTCCCTAGCTTGGGGACAGAGAATACAGAGGACGTAACCGTCCACCCAAGAAATGACGATCGGGTGTACCCTTCGGGATAGTGAACCAGTCGAGCCGAGTCTAAGACAAATTGAAGACAAGGAGTAATTCGAGGTTGAGACTGATTACCCGTTGTCTTTGTAAGACCAAGAGGTCTGAAATGGTAACCGAGTTCCTGGACTCGAAGGGATTATCGAGTCTGCCATTTCGTAGACGGATGTTACGCCCTCTGGGTCCAAGTTAGGGACCCAGCCCTTTTAGAGAACCTCTTCCTTTACCGTCGGGCGAGGTCATAAGAACGAACCTTTTAGGGTACCTACCTCCTCGGACCATCCGATGTCAGGTACCCCAACGTTTCTCAACCTGTACTGACTCACTGAAGTGAAAGTGAAAGTGAAAGTTCCCGGACTTCCCTAGACTTGTGCCCGGTTGGTTTCCCTTGGTCTTGGGGTTGTAGACGAAAGGGACCACAACACAAGAGGAATACAGGAACTACTCATAGAAGGAACAAGATGGTGTTTCCCAAGGTACCATTTCATTATCACAGAAAGAAAAAATTTAATAAAATAAATAAATAAAAACCGACACGTCTCAGAAGCAACAACGTACCCGAAAGAGATCAACACCACACGGCCGAAGAGTAAAGTCAGCGAAGAGAACATCTCGTGTCTGAGATCCGTATGTCCGACATAATCAGCACCAAGGACCCGAAATCTCGTGTCCGAATCATCCACACCACGTGTCCGAATCAACGGGACATCGTCCACCCTAGAAGGTCCTAGTCCCTAGTTTGGACACAGAGGACGTAACCGTCCGTATAAGAAATGGTGACTCCGTGGTCCCTTCGGGGACAAAAAGAATTTTATAAAAGTCACAAGTCGAACCCTTTGGACTGGAGAAAACGGTCCTCGTTAATCAATGTCTTTAGCCCCATTACCAACCGTCACCCGACCCCTCTTTCCCACTCCTCCCTCGTATAAGAGAACCCCTCTCGGAAAGGTCCGGGGCCCTGGGACCAGACACACAGTGACCGCCGGGTAGGGTTGTGCACAAAAACAACTACGAATCAGAGAGTCAACACAGGTCGAGAAGCACTGGGACATCTGATATCGGGTGTTCCGAGGAGACAGGTACCTTAAGAGGTCCATTCTTGTGACCTCACCCAACGGTAAAGGAAGGGGTCCCCTATAAGGACTGGGTCCCTAAGTTGGGAGTAGAGGATGTAACGTCCGTCTAAAAAATGAGGACTCGGTGGACCCTTCGGGTAGGGTTGTTCCCTGTACCAGGATTGTGCCCTCAGACAGTACCCGTCCTTGGATCACAACAGACGACACCCGACCCCGTAGCACTGGAGTCATCCTTCCAACGAGAATAAGGACCATCCATAATCAAGGGATACCTCCGACATTGTTTAGTCATGTTTCACTCGATACACTTCGTGGGGTTAAGGAATAGAGTAACAAGACACCCAAGTTTTCCCCGATTTTAGTTCCCCAACCGTCCTGACGAGGGAAGACCTTCCAGACTTCCTCATAGGGCAGTAACGGAAAAACCGACAAAACCAGGTAACCGAGGGAAGGATGGTCGGTACCGTCCTGAGGTTCTAGGCGAGGAGAGTCGTACAAGGGAGGAGCCAGAGAAGACGAAAGGACAACTTTCCTGGGATCACTAAGGTACCCGGGTAGACCTATTAGGACAGATTAGAGGGGTAGAGTTCTGGGAATTCATATAGTGTAGATGTTTTAGGGGAAACGGTAAATTCCATTGTGGAAGAGCCCAAAGTCCCTAATCCCACACCTGTAGAAACCCCCGATACTGAGACGGACGGTGCGACACCAGACGTATATTGTTAGGTACTACCTCAAGTAATTAGGTCCTGGAACTCTAACACTTTCTCCCTACACCACGACTTGGTTTTCCGTGACATTTTTGATGAACTTCTTCAGGACAGTGGGTTGAGGTCCAGGATCAGTAGTCACTACAAACGACCCGTGGAGGTTCCTACCGGAGGTAAAACCAGATCTACCCTGTAGAGAGAGAGGGGAGAGGTCAAGGGCGACTAGAGAAAACTCAAGGTCTTTCCCTCACCCACGTATCTTTATTCGTTCTTACGTACTCGTAAAGTGGAGAAACGGCAGAGATCACGAGACTTGGGTCAAGTCAAATGAACGAGTCAGCACAGGCTGAGACGTTGGGGTACTTAGCGTCGTGTGGTCCGGAGGGACAGGTAGTGGTTGAGAGCCTCAAGTGAGTCTGAGTGCAGGTAGCTCAGTCACTACGGTAGGTCGGTAGAGTAGGAGACAGCAGGGGAAGAGGAGGACGGGGATTAGGGAGGGTCGTAGTCTCAGAAAAGGTTACTCAGTTGAGAAGTGTACTTCACCGGTTTCATGACCTCGAAGTCGAAATCGTAGTAAGGAAGGTTTCTTTAGGGTCCCAACTAGAGGAAGTCTTACCTGACCAACCTAGAGGAACGTCAGGTTCCCTGAGAGTTCTCAGAAGAGGTTGTGGTGTCAAGTTTTCGTAGTTAAGAAGTGGCGAGTCGAAAGAAGTGTCAGGTTGAGAGTATAGGTATGTACTGGTGTCCTTTTTGGTATCGGAACTGATCTGTCTGAAATCAGCCGTTTCATTACAGAGACGAAAACTTATACGATAGATCCAACCGACATTGAAAAGAAGGTTCCTCATTCGCAGAAAATTAAAGTACCGACGTCAGTGGTAGACGTCACTAAAACCTCGGGGGGGGTTTTTATTTCAGTCGGTGACAAAGGTGACAAAGGGGTAGATAAAGGGTACTTCACTACCCTGGCCTACGGTACTAGAAGCAAAAGACTTACAACTCGAAATTCGGTTGTAAAAGTGAGAAGTGAAAGTGAAAGTAGTTCTCCGAAAAATCAAGGAGAAGTGAAAGACGGTATTCCCACCACAGTAGACGTATAGACTCCGATAACTATAAAGAGGACAAGAATTATTTATCCGTAACAATGACCCAATGATCCCCCCCCCCAAGGTAAGAACCGTGAAAACACTATTTATAGCTAACCGACGGGGATTTGGTTTTGACTCTACGGATTTCACTTACGGTCTTGGGATCCCGTCGACGGTAACAACAGAGGGACATCGGTCAACACGGTCTCTCTCACCAGTCTTGATTTCACTACCTCAAGACGACAAGGAGAGGTCCTGACTTTTTCGTCCGTGTCATTTATTGTCCTCTCTTACTCGATGTTCCCACGGGTTCGGGTCCCCCTTATAAATCCGGGTCTGACAGTTGGTCCCGACGTCTGTCCTTAGTGACCCTCTCTAAAGGTGGAAACGAACCGGACGTGACGACTTCTAAGTGTAGATTGACCAAACCCGTAGTCTTAACATTTTCCAAGGGTCTACTACGGTTACAACTCACGATTCTTGGTTCCGTCTCCCGGGGCGTCCTTCTCCGGAACGTGGGTGTCTTCGACGGGCGTGGACCCAGAGTGGTGGAAGACGTACATAAGTTTAGAGTACTCAGAACAATTTTAGACTATGACTGGGTCACCCAGGTCCGACTCCTCGGGTTCCAAAACACACTCAAAGATTGGTCGAAGGTCCACTATGATTAAAACGACCAGGTTTCTGGTCCGAAATGAGTAAAGTGTCCTCCCTGTGATCACCGAAACCCGTACGACGACGGAAAGACGTCCGAATACCGGTTAAACCTCTTCCGTTATCGTGGGGTGAGGTCATGAGAACGGACCTTTTAGGGTACCTGTCTCCTCGGACCATCCGACGTCAGGTACCCCAGCGATTCTCAACCTGTGCTGAGTCACTGAAGTGAAAGTGAAAGGTGAAAGTACGTAACCTCTTCTTTTACCGTTGGGTGAGGTCACAAGAACGGACCTCTTAGGGTCCCTGCCCCCTCGGACCAGCCGACGTATATGTATACACATATACATGGTGTCGAAAGAATAGGCAAGTAGACGACTACCCGTAGATCCAACGAAGGTACAGGACCGATAACATTTGTCACGACGTTACTTGTAACCCCATGGGTACAGAAAAAGTTAAGACCTACTTTGTACTAAAATTACTCTTCTTTGGGACTACTGATAATCGGACAATCACCACTTGGGACGTGTACTCAGGACGACTTCCTCACCCTGGTTTCAACCTCTACCAACAAAGTTTGGTAGACTCTCACGAGTTTACCTGTGTACCCCACGACAGGACGACCCCCTATAGAGACCAACGAGACAATAGTGGTCGTTGTCTCCTAAAAGAAAGGAAGGAAAGTAAAAGGAACAAAGGGAAAGAGGGAGAAAGGAGGTATGGAGGGAAAGAAAGTATTTGTATATTACACGACACGACAGGAATCAACGAGTCAGTACAGGTTGAGAAAAACTGGGGTACCTGACATCGGGTGGTCCGAGGAGACAGGTACACCTAAGAGGTCCGTTCTTATGGTCTCACCCGACGATACGGGAGGAGGTCCCCTAGAAGGGTTGGGTCCCTAACTTACATCCAGAGGGTGCGACGCCCATCTAAAAAATGACAGACTCGGTGGTCCCTTCGGGAATTTTACCTACGGGACTTTTGAGAAACCAGAGACTCTTAGAGCGATGGGGTGAGATCATGTTTACAAAATCTTACAAATCGAGAACTTGGACCTATTTGCTTTTCCTTTCGTTTCAGTTCCAACGGCTGAAATGTCAAAACGTGGTACCGACTCACCTTCCTCCATCCGATTCTCGGAATGTAGACCCCACGGAGGAGAGGGGTGGAAGGGGGTATCGAGAAACGGGAACCTTTTCGGCAAATCTGGAATGAATTGGGAACGGACCTCTTAGGGTACCTGCCTCCTCGGACCATCCGACGTCAGGTACCCCAGCGACTCCCAACCTGTACTGACTCACTGAAGTGAAAGTGAAAAGTGAAAGTACGTAACCTCTCCCTTTACTGTTGGGTGAGGTCACAAGAACGGATTTCTTAGGGTCCCTGCCCCCTCGGACCACCCGACGGCAGATACCCCAGTGTATCTCAACCTGTGCTGACTTCACTGAATCGTCGTCGTCGTCGTCGTTGGGGTGACCAATCTTCTTCGTCATTGTAATAAAGAGAACGACCACACAGACGAACCCTGTTACACTGAAATACTTTTCGTTTTTAATTTTGAGTGTACCGAACTTCTTAGTAGTGGATCTCTACCGTAAATAAGTCTTCCTTACCGATTTCTTTTCTACTATTAATTTCTCTTTATTATTTTGTACTGATTTTGTGACTTAGGACATTACAGTCACAGGTGGTACGAGTTATAGTTACGGAAAACCTCTCCGACACGACCACCTAATAAACAAACAAAAAGGGTCAAATGTAACAGAAATTTCAGACGGGATGTAGACTTTTATGGTGACCGTTCTCTCGTACTGTAATCCGATCCTATTGTAACTTTCGTCAACAAATGTTTTTGTAACAACCCACGTCAAGAGTATAAAAAGAACGTAAAGAACTCAAACCCAATACTTTTCAACTTCAAACCTATAACTTCTCGACACTCCTCGTGGGCCCCTAACACCCACTCCTTTACCTAGAACTGTAACTGGGATTCGGGACGACATATCCACTGTCGGTTCGCTCTACATACCTACTAAGGTCCGGTGACCGGTTTTTCGACGGACCCCAGAATCAATTTTTACATCTAAGGTCCCACCACAGGAACTCCGAGTGTTGGGTCCACCTAATGCCTTTAACATAAAATTTTCGAGAGGACAACCAACATGTCGAGTCGATCTAACATGAGTGAAATCCGACGTACCCTGTACCCTGGCAAACCCCGATTCGAGCGCGAGAAGTCGGTTTATCCTAACTATTCATTAACTTGATCTAGTTCCCCCGTCCCTGAAATATCCTTTTACACCAAGGTCTAACGTAACACGTTTCAACGAAGTCAGTACAGGCCAAGAAACGTTGGGGTCCCTGATATCGGAACATCCGAGGAGACAGGTACCCCTAAGAGGTCCGTTCTTATGATCTCACCCAATGCTACGGGAGGAGACCCCCTAGAAGGACTGGGTCCCTAACTTGGGTACATAGAGGACGTGACCGTCCACCCAAGAAATAGTGATCGCAGGTGGACCCTTAGGGTCTCTTCCCTTTTCTCGATCGTTAAGAACTTATGAAAGATACCTAGTTGGTGGTACGATTTTCGAAATATCTCTAATTAGAAACCGTAAATATATACATAAGTAAAAATCGTTTACTCCTTTGACTGTGAATTTTTCGAATCCGTTAAACCGGGTTCTGTATGTTCAGGACCCCACCACCAAACTTGAGTTCAGACATACTGACACGTCAAGTTTCGGGTTCTTCCCCTCCTTTTCTCTGTTTCAGCATAAGAGGGCGTAGGGTGGGGGTCTTTTCTGTCAAAAAGAAACCTTTCTAAACTCACTTAAATATATGTTGATGACGTTCCTTGACTGTTTTCCTGTGGTCTTTTAAAAATCAACGACAATTTTTAGAGTAATACAAACTCTCCTACTTAGAACAATTCACACCAGGTTTGTTTCTTTGAATCCCTTCTTCATATTATAGTGTCTCTATAATTTGTAGACACACTAATTAAAACAAACCAATTGTGGTCTCCGGTCACAAAAAGGAACCTTATTGGAATTTACATTATTTAACTACAAAATTTATATTATAATCGACATATTAAAATAAGAAGAAACAATCGAATACAATCGGGTTATTTTAGACTGTTACCTTGCTTTCTGAGAGGAACCCCACTATAAAATTAACAGTATTTTTACAGTATATCTAATTCCCCGGTCGACTCGGGAATGTCAAAGAGTCCCTGATCTCTTTAGTAATTTTTTTTTTTTATCCGTACGATAAAGTTTCTATTTTATGACTGGCACTAAGGTCGGTATTACAAGAAAAATACACTTAAAACGGTTTATGTTTCGGTACTTAATATGATTAACGGTCTTTTGTAGAAGGTTTTGTGAATGTACTTTATAATCTCTAAAGAAGAAGGAGGAGGAAAAAGAGAAGCGAGGAGGGGGTGAAATGAAAAAAATTTTTGAAATAAAACACAAGTCAAGTCAACGAGTCAGTACAGGCTTAGAAACACTGGGGTACTTAACGTCGTGCGGTCCGGAGGGACAAATAGTGGTTGTGGACCTCAAGTGAGTTTGAGTACAGGTAGTTTAACCACCACGGTAGATCGGTAGAGTAGGAGACAGCAGGGGAAGAGGAGGACGGGGGTTAGGGAGGGTCGTAGTCCCAGAAAAGGTTACTCAGTTGAGAAACGTACTCCACCGGTTTCATGACCTCAAAGTCGAAATCGTAGTAAGGAAGGTTTCTCGTGGGTCTCGACTAGAAGTCTTACCTGACCAACCGAGAGGAACGTCAGGTTCCCTGAGAGTTCTCAGAAGAGGTTGTGGTGTCAAGTTTTCGTAGTTAAGAAGCCGCGAGTCGAAAGAAGCATCAGGTTGAGAGTGTAGGTTTGTATTGGTGACCTTTTTGGTATCGGAACTGATCTGCCTGGAAACAACTGTTTCATTACAGAGACGAAAACTTATACGATAGATCCAACCAGTATTCAAAGGAAGGTTCCTCATTCGCAGAAAATTAAAGTACCGACGTCAGTGGTAGACGTCACTAAAACCTCGGGTCTTTTTATTTCAGACTGTGACAAAGGTGACAAAGGGGTAGATAAAGGGTACTTCACTACCCTGACCTACGGTACTAGAAGCAAAAGACTTACAACTCGAAATTCGGTTGAAAAAGTGAGACCCAACCGTTTGTTATGACACTGTCAAAGTCCACTTGTCCCTTCCCTGAGTCGGTATGTACATGTACACAGGTAAGAGGGAGTTTGAGGGGAGGTTAGGTCCGACGGTGTATTGTGACTCGTCTCAAGGGCACGACATATCATACTGGAACAACCCATATGTAAAATTTATATCGGTACACATGTACATGAGGGTTTGAGGGATTGATAGGGAGGGGCGGAAGTGAGAAATAACACCCCTTAAAACTTAATTATGTTTTCACATGTACTAACATATAGTTTAAGAAATATGGGGTTCATGAATTAAGACATCGTTAAAGACGGGAAGGTGAACACGAGTCGAAACTCAGGTTACCTAAGAGACCAGGAAATAAAGACCGAAAGGGACGTCGTCAACTCTTTGTATTCTAATTCATCTAAAAAGGAGAGTCAATACTAATGGAAGAAGGAACCTCACAGATCGG
Source organism: Capra ibex (assembly GCA_006410555.1). NCBI lineage: Eukaryota > Metazoa > Chordata > Mammalia > Artiodactyla > Bovidae > Capra > Capra ibex. The sequence goes on from SJYO01038709.1 coordinate 57,470,674, forward strand.
CGGGAAGGGGATAACCCTTCCTTATGTAGATCTGAGATTCTGGGTCAATGAATCTAGTCATCCAATCTAGAAACCGTTTGATGATAACGTCCAACTTAGACCGACGATGAATAAAAACATTTATCCCAAAATAACTGGGTAAGAAAATACAAAAATAATTGATACCATGAAGGAACGATCCCGAAGGGACCACCGAGTCAACATTTCTTAGGTGGACGGTTATGTCCCCTGACCCTTAAACTAGGGACTCGATCCTTCTAGACTTCCTCCTTTACCGTTGGGTGAGGTCATAAGAACGGGCCTCTTAAGGTACACGGCTCCTCGGACGACCCGATATCAGGTGCCCCAGTTTTCTCAATCTGTACTGACTCACTGATTTGTTGTCGGTATGAAGGGACGATGTCCCACCATCCGAACATTACCTGATGTTTCGACCTTTATCCATGAAAGACCCGTAAAGGTCTCTTTTAACAGTTTGGGGACCCAACGTCCTTGACGACAAGTCTGTTCCCAAAATTTAATTCCATATGAGTCCTTTTTACTCACAGGGGGTCTATGCACAATTTATGGGTCCGACGTTCTTGTGACTGGTACACTTTAAACGACCAATGATACCGGCTCCTTGTCTCTCGGTAGATACCTAGACTTTAGAAGACGGACTTTCACTGTATAGTGTAAACGAATGTAAAATAACCGGATCCGTTCAGTCGACTCACATGGAAAGTTCCTCTATGTCTCACGTCGACATGACATTCGTCTTGTGACTACTTTAAGTGACGTACGTAACCTACTGAGCGGTTTTGGAGTTGTTTAGTGACGGTCTCCGGCTGTGTGTGTGAATCTTTTATGGATTTAAGATTATAAAGATTTTACAGATTTTTACAAAGATCATTAAATTGACTCAACGTTAGAACGTAATAAGTGAATTCTTAAACGACTCCTTCCCCTACTGTCTCCTACTCTACCAACCTACCGTAGTGGCTGAACTACCTGTACTCAAACTCGTTCGAGACCCTCAACCACTACCTGTCCCTTCGGACTACACGACGTCAGGTACCCCAGAGTTTCTCAGCCTGTACTGACTCACTGACTTGACTTGACTTGACTTGACTCCTCAAAGGTAGAATTCCCGAAGGGGTCACCGAATCACCTCTTCCGCTACCGTGAGGTGAGGTCATGAGAGCGGACCTTTTAGGGCACCTACCTCCTCGGACCATCCGACGCCAGGTACCCCAACGCTTCTCAGTCTGTACTGACTCGCTGAATGAAAGTGAAAAGTGAAAGTACGTAACCTCTTTCTTTACCGTTGGGTGAGGTTACAAGAACGGACCTCTTAGGGTCCCTACCCCCTCGGACCACCCGACGGCAGATACCCCAGCGTGTCTCAGCCTGTGCTGACTTCGCTGAATCGTCGTCGGTCACCGAGTCTGACATTTCTTAGACGGACCTTACGTCCTCTGGGTCCAAGTTACGGACTTAGTCCTTCTAGGGGACCTCCTCCTTTATCGTCGGGTGATGTCAGGTACCCCAGTATCTCTCAGTCTGTACTGACTCACTGATTGTGAAAATGAAAAGGGGAATTTTGAAGTTTACGGAACAAAAAGTTATAATATATAGGTTTAGTGACACAGACCCCTTTTTTTCTTTTGTATGTACAGATGTTAGTTTAATCTCATCAACGTCAAAATGTGTTTGATAACTTTCACTGAATTTTGTCTTCATCACCTTTCTTTGTTTTGTTACTATAGATGTATACCAACCTTGAACCCCCCCTTTAAGATTCACAAAATTAAACATCCGTGTCGTATAGTATTCATACGACTATTCCGTCTTGAACAGAGACGGTCTTCGTTTGTGGAGAGTCAAGGGTCCTTGCAACTGATCGCAGAAACTACCAATGTCCCGACTGTCTTACGGGACCTTACAAGAACCGTAGTCAGATGTCAACGACACTTTTCAACGGGAGAAGACCGATACCAAACAAGTGAAGGGAGGAAAAACCGTGGACCAACACTTCTTCCTCTTCCAGACATTTCTATAATGATACCTACTCCTCAGGAGTCTAATGCTAGGAGTCCCGTTAAGACCGGACGACGGACAAAAAAATTTTATTTCAAAATAACATCGTCTCGACACGAGTAAGTGCAAGTACAGGAAGTACCGACAACAGGACGATGACACCGTCTCATCAACACTGTCTGTTCGGACATTTAGACTTATATAAATGATAGTACAGGTAACCACTTTTTTAAATGACTGGAACGAAAATTTCAGAAAGGGTAAACGTATTTTTCCAGAAATACATTCAAAACGTGGGTGGATCTTTCAATACAACTTGGAGAGTTGGCACGTGTCTCATCCTACGACATTGTATACTTAAAATATTCCTAAAATTACTAATAATGAAAAGAAAAGAAAAAGAAAAAAATGAAATGTTATGACATAACCAAAACGGTATGTAGTTGTACTTAGATGGTGCCCACATGTATTCAAGGGTGAGGACTTGGGGGGGAGGGTGAAGGGAGGGGTATGATGGGAGACCCAATAGGGTCACGTGGTCGGGGTTCGTAGGACATAGGACGTAGCTTGGATCTGACCGCTAAGGAAAGAATATACTATAATATGTACAAAGTTACGGTAAGAGGGTTTAGTAGGGCGGGAGAGGGAGAGGGTGTCTCAGGTTTTCAGACGAGACATGTAGACGTAGAGAAAACGACAGAGCGTATGACCCAATAGCAACGGTAGAAAGATTTAAGGTATATATACACAATCATATGACATAACCACAAAAAGAAAGATTTACCCAGTAAAAAGAAGAACTAGAAGGACAAAAGGTATACTATGGAAGTCAGGTGTCTTTTAAGGTCTTACAAGACTTAAGTCGTAATGAGTAAAGTAGAAGAAATGACCTGAAACGAACACCGAGTCGTCCATTTCTTAGACGGACGTTACACCCTCTGGACCGAAGCTAGGGACCCAACCCTTCTAGACGACCTCTTCCCTTTCAGATGGGTGAGGTCATAAGACCGGACCTCTAAAGGTCCTGATATATCAGGTACCCCAGGGTTTCTTAGTCTGTACTGTGACTGAAAGTGAAGGAGAACTTCACACAAAGAGATAAGAGACCGTAAAACGAAGAAAAAGAGATTGTTTGGGAAGAACCAGGGAACAGACGGGACAGAAGGAGTCGTGGGACCTTTATAACCGTAAGGGGTACTAAAATCCCCTTACGGTTACGGCCTAGAAAGAGGACTCCCGACCCGAGAAGTAAGATCTTAGGAGAGAGGACCTAGAGAGGTATCCCTAATGTTCGACACGTGGAAGGAGTGACCCGAGTGGGGGAACAGGAGATTTGGACGAGAGGGAAGACAGAAAGGACCAGTATCTTTGAGGTACTGGGATCGATCTCTAAGTCCTCAGGTGCGACTAAAAGAAGGGGAGACGGTCAACCGACGGTTCTGGGTGTCTAAGATAGTAGATTTAGAAAGGGTTTGTACACCAGAAGAGAGACACAGACGACAAAGAAGTCTGAGAGTAGTACAGAACAGACTTGACGGAGAGTACCGAGAGGGTCACGGTTGGTTTAGGTGTAATTAGTTATGGGTGTGACTGTGGTCTCAGTGGGCGGAGTTTACGCGTAAACTACTGTGAGTGTATAACTTTTGAACGGACACCCAGGAGTAGTGGGTATGTTGTAAATTCCTTTTCAAGTTCCTTAAACCTACGGAAGTACCGTACCGAAAATCAATCGACAAGTCGGGGTAGAGGGTCGTAGGAAAATGGAGTTTGAAAAACGACGAACGAGTTCGGTCTCGTAAGAAACCGAGTACTATGACGGAGACTGGGCTCACAGAAAAAGATGGAAAAATTTTTTATATATAAAAATAACTTCCTATTAACGAAATGCCTTAAAACAACAAAAGACAGTTTGGAGTTGTACTTAGTCGGTATCCATATGTATATAGGGGAGGGAAAACTTGGAGGGAGGGTAGAGGGTGGGGTAGGGTGGGGAGATCCAACTATGTCTCGTGGACAAACTCAAAGGACTCGGTATGTCGTTTAAGGACAACCGATAGATAAAATGTATACCACAACATTCAAAGGTACAATGAGAAAGGAAAACAGAGTGGTAGAGGAGGGTAGAGGGGTACAGGTATTCAGATAAGAGATACAGACAAAGAGGTAACAACAGTACATTTATTTAAGAAGTCATGGTAAAAGACGACGACGACGACGACGACGATTCAGTGGAGTCAGCACAGACTGAGACACGCTGGGGTATCTGCCGCCGGGTGGTCCGAGGCGGTAGGGACCCTAAGCGGTCTTTTCTTATGACCTCCCCCAACGGTAAAGGAAATGGCTACGTACTTTCACTTTTCACTTTCACTTCAGCGAGTCAGAACAGACTGAGAAACGTCTGGGGTACCTGACGTCGGATGGTCCGAGGAGGCAGGTACCCTAAAAGGTCCGTTCTCATGACCTCACCCCACGGCAACGGAAGAGGTCATGGTAAAAGATCTAAGGCATATACACGTAATCTTATGCTATAAATAGAAAGAGAAAGTCTGAGTGAAGTGAGACATATTATCTAAGATCCAAGTAGGTGGAGTAGTCTTGACTGAGTTTACACAAGAAAAAATACCGACTCATTATAAGGTAACACGTATATATACTGTTGAAATAGGTAAGTAGACAGTTACCTGTAGATCCAACGAAGGTACAAGATCGATAACATTTATCACGACGTTACTTGTTACCCCATGTACACAGAAAAAGTTAAAACCAAAGGATTCCCATATACGGATCCTCACCCTAACAACCTAGTGTACCACCAAAATAAGGATCTAAAAATTCCTTAGAGGTATGGCAGAAGGTCTCACCGACATAGTTAAATGTAAGAGTGGTTGTCACATTCTCACAAGGGAAAAGAGATGTGGGAGAGGTCGTAAATAACAAACATCTGAAAAACTACTGCCGGTAAGACTGAAAACACTCCACTATAGAGTAACATCAAAACTAAACGTAAAGAGATTATTACTCACTACAACTCGTAGAAAAGTACACAAACAATCGATAGACATACAGAAGAAACCTCTTTACAGACAAATTCAGAAAAAGGATGAAAAACTAATCCAACAAACAAAAAGACTGTAACCCCACATACTCGACGAACATATCAAACCTTTAATTAAGAAACAATCAATAAAGTAAACGATAATAAAAGGGGGTAAGACTCCCAACAGAAAAGTGGAACGAATATCAAAAGAAACGACACGTTTTCGAAAATTCAAATTAGTCCAGGGTGAATAAATCAAAACAAAAATAAAGGTAATGAGATCCTCCACTCAGTATCTCCTAGAACGGAACTAAGTACAGTAACTCACAGACGGATACAAAAGGAGATTCTCAAAGTATCAAAGACCAGAATGTAAATACAGAAATTAGGTAAAACTCAACTAGAAACACACACCACAATCCTTCACAAGATTAAAGTAAGAAGATGTACATCGACAAGTCAAAAGGGTCGTGGTGAATAACTTCTCCCACAGAAACGAGGTAACACATAAGAACGGAGAAAACAGTTTTTCTTCCATGGGTATCCATGTGCCCAAATAAAGACCCGAAATATAGACCAAGGTAACCAGACATGGAGACAAAAACACGGTCATGGTATGACAGAACTACTGACATCGAAACATCATATTAGACTTCAGTCCTTCTAACTACGGAGGTCGAGGTAAGAAGAAAGAGTCCTGACGAAACCGATAAGTCCCAGAAGACACAAAGGTATACTTAACACTAATAAAAGACAAGATCAAGATACTTTTTACGGTAACCATTAAACTATCCCTAGTGTAACTTAGACATCTAACGTAAACCAACACATCAGTAAAAGTGTTATAACTAAGAAGGATGGGTCCTTGTACCTTATAGAGAGGTAGACAAATACAGTAGAAAATAAAGAAAGTAGTCACAAAATATTAAAAGACACATGTCAAGAAAACAGAGGAATCTATTCAAATAAGGATCTATAAATTAAGAAAAACAACGTTACCACTTACCCTAACTAAGGAATTAAAGAGAAAGACTAAAAAGTAACAATCATATATCCTTACGTTCACTAAAGACACATAACTAAAACATAGGACACTGAAACGATTTAAGTGACTAATCGAGATCATTAGAAATCCCAAAAGATACATGTCATAGTACAGTAGACATTTTTAAGGTTCTCGAAGTGAAGAAGAAAAGACTAAACCTAAGGAAAATAAATAAAAAGAAGAGACTAACTACATAGATCCTGAAGGTCTTGAAATTGTCTTGTCTTTAAATTCTTAAAAAAGAATTTTTAAGTGAATTATGTAAATGTGAGTATTAATCTATACTTTACTAGTTCCCAAAAATATGATACAAATAAAAGACCCGTAAATAATAAAGGAAATTAAATACTTACATTGATCTTTCAAAGATAACTTACCCATAATTTTTAATGAGGAGAGACACACTTTGTGTGACAAATGACAACCCTCTGTAAAACAACGGATTTTGAAAAATATTAAATCGAGATCACAGATCCAAAAATATTAAGTCGAGATGACAGATCCGAAGAACAAAACGAAACAAATCCGACTCTTAAAAAAGTAGATAAAGATCATAGAATTCTCAAAGACAAGCCTTACACACAGACAACAACAAATCAACTAGTCAGTACAGGTTGTGAAACGGTGGGGTACTTGACATTCGGCTGTTCCGAGGAGACAGGTACCCTTAAGAGGTCCGTTTTTATGACCTCAACTAACGATACGAGAAGAAGTCCCCTAGAAGGACTGGGTCTCTATCTTGAGTACAGACGAAACCGAGGACGTAACGTCCACCTAAGAAATGGTGACACGGTTTTATATACAACACATGTTCTTTGGGTGAAATCTATTCTAAGTATTAGTCACTTTTCATTTCTACCTCTTCGGGTTTGTTCGTAAATAGAAAACGATTAATTATCATTAGTTTTTAGAAGTAAAATAAAATGAAAGTAAATAAAGAAAAAAATTACTGTAAGAAAGAAAGAATTGAGTATCGAAGAGAAATTATAGTAGAATGACACATATGTATTGATGAAAATTGTAAAGAATGTCTGGTCTATAGACGACTCTTACTTAAGAGATTAAAAAACAAGTATACTCTTATAGATGAAAAGGAAATAAACACTTCCTATTAAAAGGACCTGTATCTTCAATTCAAGTCATCAAAAAAAATTTTTTTATAAACAATCAAACTGATCATGTACAGAAGTACACAAAGAGGAACCAAATAGGGCATACCCCGAGAAACGTGGAGAACCTGAACTAACTGATAAAGGAAAAGGTACAACCCCTTTAAAAGTTGATATTAGAGAAGATATTAAAAAAGTATCGAAAGAAAAAGAGAGAAGAAGACCTTGTGGATATTAAACTTATAACTATATAAGTTTAGATACTCTGATAGGAGTCAACAAAAGTAAGAAAAATGAAATAAGACGGGAAGTCGTCAACAAAGGTGGTAAAATAGAAGGTTAAGTGACTAGACAAGAAGACGAAGTCTATAGGACGACAACTAAGGAAGATCTCATAAAAATTAAAGTCATTAACACAATAAACAGAGACATACAAATAAGAAATTAAGAAGATCCAGAAACAATTAACTCAGAACGTAAAAGAGGTAAGCCAAAAGTTCCAAAAAACTAGTAGCAATAATAGTAATAACACTTAAGAAAAAGTCCGTCAAACGGAGAAAGGAGAAGTAAATAAACCTGAAGGCACAAAGATCAAACAAGGAAGTAAACATGTCGTAAAGAGACGGAAAAGTAATAAAAAGATTTTTGTAACACAAACTCCAGAGGAAAAGGGTCCGAAGTTTCAAGTCAAGAAAGAAGGTAAACCAAAGACGGGAGGATTCCAAACAGGTCACCAAACACATTCGAAACGTAACCCACTCTAAACACGACTCAAAAAAAAAAGGAAGACTACACGTCCCGACTCACTCCACCATTAGGAAAGACGACTACTGACCCAAACATGAAAACAGAAAAACAACAAACCCACTCCACAGGACGTCACCCACGATGACCACCAACCCACTACGGTTCAGAACATGAGTTCACCAAAGGAAACACACTCAAGAGTGACAAACTATGGGGGGATCCCAATCCTCAAGAGACCAATAGATCCCAGAACCTCAGTCACGAGGGTGAGGTTTCCGAGTCCCGACCTAGAAACTAGTCCTTGTCTTGAAGGTGTCCACCAAACAATACCGTCATTCAATCTAATTCTGTTTATAGGTGTTCGTTGTTTTCTACTTGGGGTCTGTTTACGGTCAATGTTACAGTCCGTTTATTATTAATTTTATTACCTATACATGTATATGTGGGTCTTCGTTTTAGTTTTGTCAAGTTGTTTTTATTTCATGTTATCTAACTCGACCACTTGTTTTCTTTGGTTTTTACTATAGATAGTCAATTCTTTTTTTGATTGATTTCGTGTTTGACCTTTTCTTTTGATTTCCTTCCACGGTTCACCCCTTATTTCGTTAATTTTGATTGTTTATACCATTCTCTTTTCCTTTCTTTCTTTTCTTTTTTTCTTATCCATACGTTTCAATTTATCTCCATCTTTTTCTTCCAAATATATGTAATTTCTAATTGACGTTCACCCTTTCTTGTCATCCTTTTCGCTTACTTCTTTATTACATCTTTTTATTATTCAAACTTTTAAAATTTAATTTTTTTCTCTTTTTCTTTTTTTTTTGAGGTGTCTTGACGTTTTCGGGTTGTATCTCCGTCTCCAAATATTTTTGTTAATCTCCATACTAATTTGTTTTTTTTTCGGAGTTTTCGAATTCATCTAAAGTATTTTCACTTCACTTTAAACCAGTCGGTACAGGCTGAAAAACAAAGGGGTACCTGATATGTAAGGCACCTTAAGAGGACCGGACTTATGACCACACCCCTCGGAAAGTGAAGGGGTCCCCTAGAGGGGTTGGGTCTCTAGCTTGGGTCCAGAGGACGTGACTTCTACCTATTAAATGGTCGACTTTGTGGTCCCTTCGGGTTCTTATAACCCTTCGTTCTGAACGTACCAGGACTGACGAGAAAAAGACTACGGGTTCAAATCCTCTTTCTGAGCTCAACAAAAAGAGTAAAGTACTCACTTTAATCTAAAGTATCACGATTATTTTAACTGTTGATGTTGTCTCTCCTCCTTTTTTCTTTTTCTTCTTCTCTTTCTTTTAGGTTTTCTTTGACGTCTTGTTCAGTTTTATATTCTTATCATATGTAAAAAGAACTCCGTGACGACAGTCGCAGGAAAGGGAACGACCCTCAGTATCAGGTGGAGTTGAAGGATCCTACGACAGGTTGTGACACAACCAGAGACCTGGACGACACCCCCGTCGAGTCTGAGATTAGACCAGGATGTGGACACACAAGAACGGAGGTTACAGGTATCGATAGTCTTGATTCCGTAAAAGAAAACACCCTCGAGAGTTACAGGAAAATATATGAGGTATCTGTGTCTTAGACGGATCAACAAGCAGACCTAAATTAGACGTCGAACATATCGACCACCTTTCCAAAACCCAGAAGAAGGAATCGGTGTGACGGGGACCCAAAGTTAACACCAAAATAAAGGTAGAGACGTACACCCAGTAGGTGACCCCAAACGAAGACTCCGACGGGACCTTCTGAACCTAAACGGGGACACTCCCGGACCACACCTCCACAACGTCGACGAACCTAGTGTCCCCAAGACCGTCATGAGTCCCCTCAACCGCCGATCTCGTCGTCCCTTATATCACGAGATCTTCCCATACCGTTGGTCATAACTGGTTATACGAGGTCATAAGAACGGACCTCTTGGGGGAAGGGACTGTCTCTTCGGACCGTCCGGTGGCAGATCTGCCAGCGTCTGTCAGTCTGCGATGGTTCCACTGGGACTCGAGTATCTCCGTTCCGAAAAAAAAAAAACGGACACCGTCAAGACAGGGTCACTCTCAACTCGTACTTCCATCGTGTGGAAGAACCGAACACCCCTGGGACCGTCGCGGTTCACACGTCCCTGTGCCTGACGGACACGGTATCCTCAACACCGGGATAGTCTCAGAAAAAGGTCGGTGAACATCGACCACTAGTCCTCCGGAGAAACCGGTCAGAAAGAGGTATAGAGAAGGGAAAGTCAGTGAAACTCCTGAGGGAACGGACCCCAGGAAGAGACAACAAACCGTGTAGTCCGTGTGTCTCCCCGGGGGGACCTATCCGAAGATGAGACATCTAACCGAGTAGTCAGTGAATTTCCTCGTGTTACCCACCCCAGGATGAGACATCAAGTCACTCAGTCCGTGAACTACCCGGTCGGAGAGATAACAAGCCGACGACTACGACCAGACACCCCACTCTCCGATACCACTACCGAGGTGGGGGAAGGTCACTGAGTCGTCATAGCGGAACGAAGGTACCGACGGACCGAATGGAGGTGTCCGTATAGGGTGCTGTCAGAGAAGGGAGTGCAGAGGAGGTAGGCGGAAAGATGTCAGTTGTCGTCGGGAGCGGGACCCTAACGAGGTATTAGGGATACAAGGGTCGAGTGTCGACGACGTGGAAGATCCCCTGGACGTAGGGAGAGACCCCACACATACCGATACCGTTCCTGACAGACTAAGAGTAACGTAAATCCGACGGTGTCTAGTCGACAAAGTGAGAGTCGGAATTTACAAAGAGGAAACTAGGTCTGTCAGCGAGGGTACACCCCTATCCTGTGGATGAAGTCAAGAGGGTGGTTGGCTCTCGTCAGGTCCGGATGATTGTGAGGAAAAAGGGGGGATCAAGGAAGTAGGATGGTTCAAAACTCACCAAGGTATATAAGAAAAGGAGAGCAGTCCATAAGTCCAGACGAGAGTCGACGACAAGACGTTCGTGAAGACACAGACTTACACATAAGGAGTACATAGACACCTCTCTCTACATGAGGTACAGGTGGATGAGGAGGCGGTACAACAAGTAGAGTCAAAAAACTGATAATCTTTATTCTGACGATACTTGTAAGTACACGTGCAGAAACCCATTTGTAAATAAAACAAGTAAGAACAGCCATATTTGGATCTTCACCCTAGTGACCCAGTGTACCATTGGGTTATAAATTAAAAATTTCGTTGAAGGTTTCACAAGAGGTGGTCCCACATGGTAAACCATAAGGGTATTCGTCACGTACTTTCAAGTTTAAAAAAGTGTAGGAGTAGTGTGTACAAGTACAGACAAGAGAGTAATGTCGGTAGTAAAAGAACATGACACCCACGAATCAACGGTAGATATATAGGAATAAATCACTTAAAGGACAAGTTTATAAAACAGGTTAAAAAAAACGTAACATCGGAAAGTATATAAAACAGTTTAAGAATTCAAAAAGTTTGAAGTTACAATAACAATAATAGAAAATAAAACTAAAAGTTAACAGATACAATTGTATCTCTTTTCGTAAATTAACTTAAAATATATAGTTGACAGATAGAACGTTGTAACGAATTTAATGAAGAATCAAAATCAAAATTAAACAAAAACGACATCTAAAATAATCGATAAGATGTATCTACAACGGATGTTTATTTTTGTCAAATTAAGAAGAAAAGGTTTGACCTATTGAAGAGTTAGTAAAAGATTATACTGAAGTACTTCTCTTTAAGTCATATCACTCTCACCTGTAGAAAAACATCTAGGACTAGAATCTTCATTTCGTGAGTCAGAAGATGGTATTTCACACTACAATTAATATGTCAAAAAATGGAAGTAGTCCAACTCCTTCAAAAGATAAAGATCAAACGATTCTCAAAAAATATGTCTTACAAGAGTCAACAAGTCAACAGGTCGAGAAACACTGGGGCACCTGACATTCGGGTGGTCCGAGGAGACAGGTGGCCCTAAGAGGTCCGTTCTTATGGCCTCACCCAACGGTATGGGAGGAGGTCCCCTAGAAGGGTTAGGTCTCTACCTTGGGTCTAGAGGGTTTACGTCCGTCTAAGAAATGGTCGACTTGGTGGTCCCGTCGGGTTTTTATGACGTCACCCATCGGATAGGGGAGATCTCCCCTAGAAAGGTTGGGTCCTTGTATACAATCTAAAAAAAGTTTAATAAAAAGCCGTAAATAGTTCTACTGGGATTACACAAAGTAAGAATCAAGAAATCATTTAACTTAATGTTACTAACTAAAAGTCTACAAATTGACTAGGACTAAGAATCCCCCTGTTTTGAGTTGTGTAATACGACACAGTATGAAACATATATAACCACATCAGACAAGAAGTAAGACCTGTGAAAGATAACGATGGAGAAGTTCACATGTTAAAAGACGACGACGCGACCGATTAGACAGTAAAGAAGATAGGTGACTCAAACAGTAGACTGTGATATCAAAAGTATAGACATTCCAGTTCAACCCAGATAAAATCCTAAAGGTACCGAGATGAATTAAAATCTTGTGTGTTTTGTGTCAATAAGGTTCATAAAATAACAGAGACAGACGTTAAAGATTTTAGATACGGTGAAGACGGAGTCAAAGAGAAGAGTTCCCTTAAAATCATACTAAAACGAATGGAAGTCAAGTCAAGTCAAGTCAACGATTCAGCACAGACTGAGAAACGCTGGGGTACTTAACGTCGTGTGGTCCGGAGGGACAGGTAGTGGTTGGGGGTCTCAAGTGGGTTTGAGTACAGGTAGCTCAACCACTACGGTAGGTCGGTAGAGTAGGAGACAACAGGGGAAGAGGAAGACGGGGGTTAGGGAGGGTCGTAGTCTCAGAAAGGATTACTCAGATGAGAAACGTACTCCGCCGGTTTCATAACCTCAAAGTCGTAGTTGTTCTCAGGAAGGTTTCTTGTGGGTCCTGACTAGAGGAAATCTTTCCTGACCAACAAAAAGGAACGTCAGGTTCCCTGAGAGTTCTCAGAAGAGGTTGTGGTGTCAAGTTTTCGTAGTTAAGAAACCGGGAGTCGAAAGAAATATCAGGTAGAAAGTGTACGTATATACTGGTGACCTTTTGAGTATCGGAACTGATCTACCTGGAAACAACCGTTTCATTACAGAGACGAAAAATTATACGATAGATCCAACCAGTATTCAAAGGAAGGTTCTTCCTTCGTAGAAAATTAAAGTACCGACGTCAGTGGTAGACGTCACTAAAACCTCGGGGGGTTTTATTTCAGACCGTGACAAAGGTGACAAAGGGGTAGATAAAGGGTACTTCACTACCCTGGTCTACGGTACTAGAATCGAAAGACTTACAACTCGAAATTCGGTTGAAAAAGTGAGAGGAGAAAGTGAAAGCAGTTCTCCGAAAAATCAAGGAGAAGTGAAAGACGGTATTCCCACCACGGTAGACGTATAGACTCCAATAACGATAAAGAGGGCCGTTAGAACTAAGGTCGAACACGAAGAAGGTCGGGTCGCAAAGAGCACTACATGAGACGTACATTCAATTTATTCGTCCCACTGTTATATGTCGGAACTGCATGAGGAAAAGGATAAACCTTGGTCAGACAACAAGGTACAGGTCAAGATTGACAACGAAGGACTGGACGTATATCCAAAGAGTTCTCCGTCCAGTCCACCAGACCATAAGGGTAGAAAAAGTCTTAAAAAGTGTCAAATAACACTAGGCGTGTTTCCGAAACCGTATCAGTCATTTCGTCTTTATCTACAAAAAGACCTTGAGAGAACGAAAAAGGTACTAGGACGTCTACAACCGTTAGACTAGAGACCAAGGAGACGGAAAAGATTTTGGTCGAACTTGTAGACCTTCAAGTGCCAAGTGCATAACGACTTCCGACCGAACCTCTTTAAACTCGTAATGAAATGATCGTACACTCTACACACGTTAACACACCATCAAACTCGTAAGAAACCGTAACGGAAAGAAACCCTAACCTTACTTTTGACTGGAAAAGGTCAGGATACCGGTGACGACTCAAAAGGTTTAAACGACCGTATAACTCACACCGTGAAAGTGTCGTAGTAGAAGGAATCACTCTAATTTATATAAAAACTACACCAATCCCCGATCAAGGTATGAAAAGAACACTTAACCGACGAGTACAGAAAATTTGTACAGAATTATTTCAATTTCCGGTCACTATGTAGAAAGAATATTTGACAACCGAACACAGAAAAAGTGTAAAAAGATAGTCCAAAATTCTAGAAAGAAGATTTTTAACATTCTCAGTAGAAAACCCAAACAAATACCACACGAAACAAGATGGAGAATTTTAAAATTCGTCACACTACCTGGCACCAACATATTCGTTGTTCACCTGTGGTCCTACACTTGTGAAGTGTCCTTTGGGTCCTTCTGGGTGATTCAGTTGTTGGACAGGGGTCCTTACGTGGAGTCCGACCAACTGGGATGATCAGTTAATCTTTTTGTTCCTGACTCCACGTCGTGTGTTAAGTAAGGGGAAAGAATGTCTCGGTTGGTGAAGTTACTCTGTGGAACCCTTGATCTACGTGTCCTGTACTAATAAGTCACTAAGTAGGTTCTTCAACCTTCGAACACCGTCGATAATTACCTTTACTTAAGGGGGTACCAAAACTGACACTCCACGAGGTTCCCTCCACGGTCGTTCTTTTGTTCTACTCTTTTCTCTAAACACTCCCGTTCACAACTCTTCTGGAAACGTGTGCTCCGAGTGTGTGTAGACCCGTTCGAGGTGGGGAAGGACCCGTAAGATTAGTCCGTGTCCACCATTAAAGGACGTACCCTAGTGGGTCGTGTTGGACTGTGTACGTAAAACGACGGAGTAGGGATAGTGGGACAACTTTCGCTTCGGACCCATCATGAGGATCACTCCACTGGCACTCAGGATCTGAACTTTGTCTGTGGATGTGCACCTCGTTCCCGTTCACATAAGCCTCGTCTGAGTGTCGGCCTTCTGTCCCCAAAGTCTTACCTTTGATCTTTTGACTCTCTCGATACATTTGTGACTCTTTTCCTCCACCCTACCCTTTCCGAAGACAACCGACCGGTTCTTACTTTACGAGGAGTTCAACATAATTGTTGTGTAACATATTCCTTTCATCTTACTAAGATTAAATGTGTCTGTTAAGTTATATAGGTTGAAGAGTACCTCCTTAAAATCCGTTCTATGGTTTTTCCTCTATTACACTTTCCACTCTCTCTTGTCTTACTTTGTGACTTATCACACAGACACTCTGTTCCAAACCTCCTCTGTGTGAGAGGGACGGTACACTGTATATCGTCGACTGTATCTTCTCCTACTGTCCACTCATACCTCCGGAGTAATCCCCTTACTATTTACGGAGTAAAGAGGGTGGTTTTGTAGATTTAACGACGGGTAGGAACCGATCTCCACAGTCCTACTCCGAAACACTACAGTTCCGGGTGGGTCCCGGTGGTAACCGACCCCTTCTCTGAACGACTGGAGTATTTCGTGCTCCCACACAGAGGGACCCCTCCCGCTATATGTCCCCACGAGTCCGGGAGACCTCGTCTGGTGACCCTCCGGAGTTTTACTGATTCCACTGACCCTTCGGTGTTCCGAGGTCTCCTCAAGACTTTGTGCACCGAGGACAATGGGCCCTGTTGTCCTACTTCTGCAGGAGAGTCGACTCCAGGTTCTTTTTACAGTTCCACTCGACTTGGGTGGGTTTGTGGAGACCGGGTAACTGGGGTGGGGTAGTCAGGGGAGGGGACACGAACGGACCGTGTATTGGGAAGAGACGGGTGTAGGGAAGAGGACTTCGACAGCAAGGGTAGGTCGAAGTCGGAGAAGGGCTTTGGCTACGGTAAGAGATGGGGAGAGAACAAAAGAGGTCCACCGGTCCCATGGACACTCTCACTTATTAGTGGAAGTCCGTTTCGACTGGTTCTTTTGAAGAGTCTTTGGTGGGTGGTGTTCCTTTGACTTTTTTTAGTCTCCGGGTTTCGAGACATCGGCCACGAGGTTCCACTTTCTTCTCGACTTAGTCTTGCCTGGTCTCCTCCAGGGTCTCTCACACATCTGGGGACAGTAAGGTCGTCCTTGCCACCCGTCGGTCCCTGGAGTCTCGTACCGATCTCTGGAGTCTTTAGAAGTCCCCAGAACGGCGACTCCTGACCGGTTGTCATGTGTGCAACTGATCATATGGTTGACGTATGCAAGTATTACTTTTATTTTAGTTGGACTACCCTTTAATTCAAACAAACCCTCAAAACACTCTCACCCCCCGTCTCTTCCGTCCCGTCCGGATCTACACACTTCTCCCTCCCTCTACCCCGGACACCCCCAACCTCTACCCTGGTCTTCCAGGTCAAAAGGTCTCACCCCCTTGTTGACCAAGGTCTGAGTCGAAGTTTCTATATGAAGGGTACCCTCTTCTCCTTCTCCTGAACCACAAAGAGACGCACTCACGTCTTGACCTTTGCACCGACCCCTCGGCACAGTACACACCTCACCGTCACGGTAACCGATTTTTCCGTATCTTTCGTCCACGGGGTACTTCCCTTACCTTATAACTGTAAACGTCGGTGTACCTTCTATATGATAATTCATTTTATTGAGTCTGTCTCTATCTGTTTATGGCACATCATAGTGAATTCTTAGATTTTGGAGGTGTTACATCTCTTATAGTGTTTTTACCTCCGAGTGTCTATCTCTCTTGTTAGATGACCAAAGGTCGCCCCTCCCCCTCTCCCTCCGTGTCGCACAGTCCACCTTCTACTCGGGTTCCTACCTGACATGTAGTACCCCTTATCTGGGTCACGAGACGTTCTTGATATTTCCCTTTCGTTTGCAAGTGTTAACATATTATTCTTTCTTTCCCTTTCTTTCTCCCCCCTCCTTCCTCCCTTCTTTCCTTCCTTTTACTACCACAACCTCCCGTGTTTCGGGCGTAACTAATCCGGGGAAAATCGTTTCCTTACATCAATCAAAAAAAAAAAGTAAAAATAAAAATCAGATAAAACGTAATGGTATGACATAACCACAACGGTATGTAACTGTACTAAAAACCTTTAAATAAATAAAATTACCCTCCGATTAATAAACTGTTTCGAACCACCAAAAACGGTAAGAACACCCCTTAGGCGGTGCCCACATGTACACAAGGGGTAGGACTTCGTAATGACCTAACCCATCGGTAAAAGAAGAGGTCCCCTAGAAGGACTGGGTCCCTAACTTGGGTCCAGAGGACGTGACTTCCGTTTAAGAAATGGTAAACTCGGTGGTCTAACGGTCCCTTACGTCGGTTTAGTGAATGATAAAAGGAATTAGGGAGGAGGAAGTGGGGACGTTGTGTTGTCTTCGGACGGTTCTTCCCCGTGGTGAACCCCCGAGACGGTGTGTGGTACCAAGTGAGGTCCCGGGAACTCGGTGTTTGGACCGTTTGAAGCTCTTTCCCTTTTCGAGACTCTCATGTACTTTCACTGTCTAAAAATTATAGGATTTTTACTTCAGTTCCTTAGTAGGGTTTTACAGGAATTCCCCAGACACTGGGTCGCCCACCCTGAAGAGTACATTGTGTCAACACCCTCACTTCCGACTCTTACCTCTTTTTATTTTGGTAAAGGAGAAACATGGGGTGTCTCTACTCTGTCAAGTTATTTCGTGAATGTATACTTATTCGTTTCTCCTCTTTTATTTTGAGTAGACAATAGGGTGTCCCGTCGATATTGATTATAATTGACTACAAACGGTCCCTAAAAATACACTTAAATAAAAGTTTTAACGTTAATGTTACATAAAAGACCCAAAAAAATTTGATAGAAAATAAGAGTTCTTATATAAGACTTGTAAACACGAAAAAACTGTTTTCATATTGTACTAAAAGACAAAATCCCGTGGGGTCTACCAGACTCCCTAGAATCAAGGACCTGGTCCCTAGCTTGTACCGCGGGGACGTCACCTCGTGTCTCAAAATTAGTGACCTGGTGGTCCTTCAGGGTTGTTGTATTAAAATTGTAGTATCTTATAACGTAGGACAACCAACTAATATTAAATAAGTCCTTTACTATATAAGAAAGTATAAATTTCAACGAAGGTTAAACATGATAATATATATTAGGACGTTATTTACAGGATAATAAAGGGATCCCATTTAGGATCATCGTCTCAAGGAGATAGTTTCCCATATATGTAAAATCTCGAAAAGGTTATACGACGGTTAAGTGAAAGAAAGATGTGTGGGTGGTGATCGGACACTCTCAGACAAAAAGACGTAAAACCACGTACGATAGAAGGTAAAAAACTCAACGGATTATAGATAAACATCATAATAAAAATTTACGTGAAAAATTTTATAATCACTCTTAAATATAAAAAGTAACAAAATAACCAATAAATATTAAAGACACGACACGTCACGGACAAAGAGAGAAAACGGGTAAAAAGATGATTACATGTTAAAAAGGATAACAAAACATTTTCTGTCAATGTAGGTAAACCAACGACAACAACAAGTCAGGGATTCAGTGAAGACTGAGAAACGTTGGGGCACCTGACGTCGTGTGGTCCGAAAGGACAGGGAGTGGTAGAGGACCTCAAACGGGTTCAAGTACAGGTAACTTAACTACTACGGTAGATTGGTAGAGTAATATAGGTATATAGATATATATAACGTTTAGAAGAAGGGTCAAGGAAAAATAAATTCTCCTATATAAGGTACGGTTTCACATTTGAAATCTAAAGTGGTATATTTTAACAAAATACTAACTACAGATCTCAGTTGTTTGAAAAGGACGTTTCCCCGTCTACTATTTATAAAGTCCGAAACGGTTGGTTTACCAGACAGTGTTGAGAGAGAAACATCTCGTCTTTGTCGGGATCTCCTATCAGTGACTTACCCGTACAGAAGTAAGTAAAATTTAAGCCGGTACCCACCCGTAACCCGAAGGGACGGTTACGTCCTCTGAGTCCAAACTAGGGACCCAGTCCTTCTAAGGGACCTTTTTCTTTACCGTTGGGTGAGGACATAGGTCATAGGAACGGACCCTATAGGGTACCTACCTCCTCGGACCGTCCGATGTCAGATACCCCAGTGTTTCTCAACCTGTACTGAATTGTTGTTACCCACCCGTCATCAAACAGGTGGAGACCAAATTCAATAGTCACAGTATAAAAAAAAAGAAAAAAAAAAGTCACAGTACAAAACTTTCACCGAGATATGGTGTTCCTATATAATAAAAGATATTAGATAAGAATAAAATACCGAAGTGAAAACTTTACAGATAGAAATTATATTAGTAGAAACAATAAATTAAAAAGAGTTTACCCAATCGGGAGACCAGATTTTAGTAAGGAAGTTATTAAGTATGTAAGGGTTGACTCATCTAAACGCTTGAAAAAAGATCCAATTTTTTACACCTGTTGACGTGTGTATGAACCTTAAAATTTACGATAATGAGAAGTCCCCGATCAGGTCAAGTCAGTGAGCCAGTACAGACTGAGGAGTACTGGGGTACTTGACTACCGAAGGGACAGGTAGTAGTTGAGGGTCTCGAACGAGCTTAAGTACAGGTAGCTCAGTCACTACGGTAGGTTGGTAGAGTAGATGACAGCAGGGGAAGAGGAGGACGGAAGTTAGAAAGGGTTGTAGTCCCAGAAACGGTTACTCAGTCAAGAAGTGTAGTCCACGGGTTTCATAAGCTCCAAGTCGAAGTCGTAGTCAAGAAGGTTACTTATAAGTCCTGACTAAAGGATATCCTACCTGACCAATGTAGAGAAACGACAGGTTCTCTGAGAGTTCTCAGAAGAGGTTATGGTGTCAAGTTTTCGTAGTTAAGAAGTCACGAGTCCAAAGAAATACCAGGTTGAGAGTGTAGGTATGTACTGATGACCTTTTTGGTATCGAAACTGATCGGTCTGGAAACAACCGTTTCATTACAGAGACGAAAAATTATACGACAGATCCAACCAGTATCGAAAAGAAGGTTCCTCGTTCACAGTAAATTAAAGTACCGACGTTAGTAGTAGACGTCACTAAAACGTCGGGGGGTTTTATTTCAGAGAGTGACAATGGTAACAAAGGGGTAGATAAAAGGTACTTCACTACTCTGGTCTACGGTACTAAAATCAAAAAACTTACAACTCAAAATTCGGTCGAAAAAGTGAGAAGAGAAAGTGAAAGCAGTTCTCCGAGAAGTCAAGGAGAAACCAAAGACGGTATTCCCACCACAGTAGACGTATAGACTCCAATAACTATAAAGAGGACCGTTAGAACTAAGGTCGAACCCGAAGTAGGTCGGACCGTAAAACGTACTACATGAGACGTATATTCAATTTATTTGTCCCACTGTTATATCTCGGAACTGCATGAGGAAAGGGTTAAACCTTGGTCATAGACCCCCATCATAGTACGGAAATTAATAATCAAAAAGTCATGTAAAATTATAGAACATATCGTTGAGATGTGGGTGGGAGTATGAGAAGAACAGAAACAACAACTGAAATAGAAGAAAAAGTTTTATAAGAAATTCTAGTAAAACAGTTCAAGATCATTTTTAACACGATACTGACCTTCACGTAATGAGATATTAAAAGTCTATTTGAC
Source organism: Capra ibex (assembly GCA_006410555.1). Classification (NCBI taxonomy): domain Eukaryota; kingdom Metazoa; phylum Chordata; class Mammalia; order Artiodactyla; family Bovidae; genus Capra; species Capra ibex. Next base: position 57,491,231 of record SJYO01038709.1, read on the forward strand.
CGTTAGGTTCTGTCACCATAGGTGAGTCACCTCCACTGAAAGAGTAATAGTAACCGGAGTAATTAACTAGGATATTAGTTATTTACGTTGAATTTTTCGTGTCGAAACAGTAAACCTTAATTTACATCGTAAAAAGAAACTCTTATTCTAAGTTCACGAACTTTAAAACTTTGGGTGACTAAATTGGATAACTGTAAACAGTAATAATACCGAATACAGTAGAATAAGATATAAAAGTATGTAAATTGTGAAGAAAGACTAAAGGAAAAAAGACAAAAAACTACTATTGACTGTTAACACGATCACCAATAAATTTTGGTCAATAGAAATGTTTGACAAGAATGAGTAGATATACTCACTCTTTACTTTAATATAGTAAACTCAGAGAAGACAAACTCTGTTTTCTATATTGTGTCAAAATATAAGGAATGGGAGTGATGGACCAGGGGTGTTGGAAAAGTCAAAATAATTATTATATTGTTTCTTAAAATCTAGATGGTAGAAAAAATTATTAATACCTAGAATAGTAAAACCTTACTAAAAACTGTAAAAATAAACTAAAATATTATTCTAAAAAAAATAATTACAATGATAGGAAGATAAGACGTCGATACAATACTTCTGATTCAGAAGGACACGAGACAACATTTACAGTTTAACAAAGAACTGTAAAAGGGGACCTAAGTAACCATTTATTAATAGTCTTCAGACAATAAGAAGACTCAGAAGATCGATATAGAGGGGGTAACAAGATACCATAAAAAGTGTCCGGATTAACAATGAATAAGTAGAATCAGGAACTAGGACATGGGACAAAGGTCGATCACTATCTTATGTGAAGAGGATGAACCTTGTTTTACTGTTCAGCTATACGTTCGAATTCGTTTTAAATGGAGACACATGGAAACAGGGTGCACTCTACTACAGAGGAAGGATGGACTACTGGACCAAGAGACTTGACTACCCAATGCACTTTTTTACTATTAAGGGTCGTACGTGATGTTGACCCACCGGGGTACGTTTACTACGGGATTTTTGGATAATAGACACATACATGGTAGGGAAGGGTATGAGTCCTCTTTTCCTTCTTTCTGCGAGTGTAAAGACCGACCAAGTTTAGAACTTAGAGACCCACTTAGAGATCACTCACCTCTTGTTTTATGAAAAGATGGAAAATGCTTTGTAAAACAAAGGTTTGGGTCGAGAATAACAGGACTTTAGTCAAGGTTAAAGAAGTTCCAAGACTGTCATATACTAGATAGTCAAAATAAAAGGTACAACCCTCCAAATAAAAAGAGGTATCCGGAAGTAATCACAAAAGACAATCGACAACTCTCTCCGAAGGGACCTCTGACAATGGGTCTACGGTGAAACTTATTGTTGTTGTCGGTGTCGATTGTAAATGACTCGTGAATGGTACATGGTAGGTTGGTAAAAAAGTAAATTAGTGGTGATGTCGGGAGTAAATTGGAGAGATTCTGATTAAACGGGTTCCTGTCTGTAAGACGATTCCTGTGTGTGACGGTACATGTACGTAAATTTTAGTAAAGGTTTTCTTCGTTTTAGTAAACGACAGACCCTAAGTTTGTTTATATGGTAGAAAGAGTACGAAAAGATTTAAAGAATTAGAAAGACTGGGACTGAATTGAGGAGTTTACGGTCATAAAGGAAGAGGAAGGAAACGTACAACTATACTATGTACAGGAGTAATCGAATGAGACACTAATTAGTAAGTAAGCTATATGCAGAGTACAGTCAGTACGGATTATTTACCCGTAAAACATTAGTTTAAATTTAAATTTTTAAAAATTAAAAAATCGACCTCTTTAATATCCAAAGTCCATAACCTTACTTACAAAATGAAGACACAGTAAAAAATTTTGAAATACCTTCTTTCTAGAAAAGTATTTCTTATGTGTCCAGTATATAAAAAAGTCATAAGTACCCGAAGGGGCCACCGAGTCTACCATTTCTTAGACGGACGTTACACCCTCTGGACCCAAACTAGGGACCTAATCCTTCTAGGGGACCTCCTCCCGTACCGTTGGGTGAGGTCATAAGAACGGACCTCTTAGGGGTAGTTATCACCTCGAACCGTCCGATGTCAGGTACCCCAACGTTTCTTAGTCTGTACTGACTTACTGATTCGTGTGTGTATGGGAAAGTCTCTATATGTACTGTATTTTACAATTGTTAACATCCCTTCATAACATGTGTTCGTGGTCTAAGTGATTATATATACCAGTGTCCTTACACTTCTTCCGTTTTGTGGATATGTTTTAGTAATGTCCAACCTAAAAGACCTTTCGTCTACCCCTACCTCAAATTGTACGTGTTACAAAAAATCCCTCACTAGAATCCTAGTTGTGGACGCCTTTCTTCCTTTGTCGTCGTCCTAACTTATCGTTCTCTTCGACCCAACACTACGTTCCAGTTGTTGTCAGAGTCGAGTGGGAGAACTCGTCGTAGTCTCGGAACCCTCAAAAGGACGTAACCCAGTTCTATCAGTCTAACAATATAAGGGAAGAGTTAGTCCGTAACCTTTTTTCAGTAGACCCTTCCCTCACCGGAACTACTCCGACGTTAAACGTTGATTCCGTTAGAGACTTTCACGACTGTAACTTCCGACTGACGACCATTGTCAGTGACTTCCCACTAGACCCGTCTTCTCGTAGTGTCCTGGGTGGTGTTCCTAGGAGAGACTTTTCCGTCCGTAAAATCTCTACTGGTTTAGTGAAGTCTTACAAAGGTTAATGAAGTTCCGAAGGACATTAAAAAGTCATGAAGAGTTTCAGGATTATTTTACTTCTACCATTTACTTAGTGATGAAAGGTACCCTGAAATCGATCATTAGAGATTTATGGTCTCGTGAACCCTTTCTTTTTCTTAACTGAAAGTAACTCTGGTGCGACCCCGAAGGGTCCACCGTGATCACCATTTCTTGGACGGACGGTCACGTCCTCTGTACTCTCTGTGCCCAAGTTAGGACCCAGTCCTTCTAGGGCACCTCCTTCCGTCCCTTTGGGCGAGGTCATAAGACCGGACCTCTTAGGAGTACCTATCTCCTCGGATCGTCCGACTTCACTGAATCGTGCATACGTGTGTACTCGTGAGAGACCGAGTCTAAAATTGTATGTATTAAAGTACAGTGGTCGGTTACCACGACACTCAAATGTCTCCTCTTTTTCCTCTGTCTTTTGAATGGGTGTCGACCAGTTAACATATGAATCTTGATCTAGTGGTGTTTAGAGAACTAGGTGATACTACCGAGTAGGACTGTTTCATCGACACTACAGTCTGTGTAGGGTGAGGACCGAAAACCCCACAAAACCGTTTACCACCATCTCGGATACCGGTCCCTCGGACCCGGTCTCGTCTACCAGACCTACCACGGGTTGTGACAGAGCCCTCTTTTGTTACCCGACGGCACGACAGGGACCTGTTTACACAATCCGTATCGGAAGAACCTTTGCAGGGTACTCTCTCCTAGATAAATTACACCGAGGAGTTGTTTCCAGCAGTTACTAGGGGTGTGCAACTACCTAGAAAGTACGGAACTTCCTTGAATTCACTGTCTCGGGTGGTTAATTGATTATATATTATAAGATCTCGTACACACACTCAAAGACGTAGCCTCCTCTGTGTCTCTAAAATTTTGTCGTACAACATCAGTTTTTTCGTGACCGAAAGGTGAAGTGAGCCTTATTTTAAGAAACAGTACCGAATATAAAGAGTGGAAATAAGGGGGGGATAAAGAGTCGAGAAGGGGAGGGGAAACAAGTGAAATCGGCGGGACGAGAAAAAGTGATTGACAAGGTGAACGGACCTTGTTTAGAAGGGGGTTAGAGGCACATTAACTGAATAAGAGAAGGAGGTCTAAAGTCGAGTTAAAAAAAAAAAAGACAAAGTCTCTCCAAAAGAGACTAAGGGTATCGATTTCAGTAAAAGATAAATTGTGACGAAAGAAAAGAAGTACCGTGAAGAGTAAAAACCTTCAATAGCAGAAACGAGTACATGAACAAGTAGTAGACAGAGGGATCTTATACATTCGACGCACCCTCGGACCTGGAAGAAATAGGGGTGATGAATCTCGTTACGCACTGTGGACCCCGAAGGGTCCACCGCGATCATCATTTCTTGGACCGACGGTTACGTCCTCTGTCTTCTCTACGTCTAACCTAGGGACCCAGTCTTTCTAGGGGACCTCCTCCTTTACCGTTGGGTGAGGTAATAATAACGGACCTCTTAAGGGTACCTCTCTCCTGGGACCGCCCAATACCAAGTATCCCAACGTTTCTCAACCCGTGCTGACTTCGTTGACTCGTACATACTCGTCCTGTGTATTATTCCTGAGTTTATGAATTACTTATTTGTCCTTTGGATCCAAGGTAAAGATGAAGATATTCAGAGTACTCTAACCCTCCTAGTAAAATTGATGAAACTTACCTTCGAGTAAATAGACCTTGTTCTCAATCGTGTGATACCGAGTATCTGGTTTATGTCGACCAGTGGCTTAAGACATTTCTTTTGAACTAATCTTATGTTTGTACTAGCAAGTAAATACATAGTAACGATGGACGAAATTACGACATCCTCGTCTCAACTCATCAACTCTGTCTGTGGTACGCCGAGGGTTTCGAATTTTATGTATGTTAGTCTGTAAAATTCCTTTTCGAACGTCTGGAAACCACTAGTATTGTAGATGTCGTAAAAACATTCCTTACTTATTGTTCTACACACACTTTCTAAAAATACTTTACTTTTTGACGATGAGTACAGTCCCCCAGTTGAAATAATCGATCCCTCTACTAACAGCACTTCTGTGATGTTAGTCAGTTACTAACATATTTCTTTCCTTGACGGAATATTCTAGGTCTGATAAAGTTCGTCTGAAGTCTTTCACATTTTAGTAGGGAAACCCGTATCCGGTCAGTCGGGATGGACTTATAATTCCGGTCCGAAACTCAATGTTTGTGGAGTGGAGTCACCTTCATCTATCCTCTGTCTGTGTGAGCTAGTTTAAAGAGATGATGAGTAGTTGACATACGGAAATATTGGAGTAGTTGAGATGGGTCGTCCGAAGAGTAAACACTTTGTTCCTATAATTTAATTATTTATGTATGATGATATACATTTTATCTAGTTTTCTTGGATGACATATGGTGTTCCTTGAGATGAGTTATGAGACATTAGACTTTTTATCTATATAGATACAACTACAACAGGACAGTGATTCAGTATAGGCTGAGACCTTGAGGTACCTGACGTCGTACGGTCCGAGGAGACAGGAGGTGACAGAGGGTCTCAAACGAGTTTAAGTATCGGTAACTCAACCACTATGATAGAATGGTGGAGTGGAGTAAAGACGGTGGAGGAAGAAGAAAACGGAAGTCAGAAAGGGTCGTAGTCCCAGAAAAGGTTACTCAACCGAGAAACGTAGTTTACCGGTTTCATAACCTCAAAGTCGAAATCGTTGTTAGGAAGGTTACTTATAAGTCACAACTAAAGGAAACCCTAATTGAACGAACTAGAGGAACGTCAGGTTCCATAAGAGTTCTTAGAAGAGGTCACGGTGTTAAACTTTCGTAGTTAAGAAGTCGTGAGTCGGAAGAAATACCAAGTTAAGAGTGTAGGTATTTATTGATGACCTTTTTAATATCGAAACTGATATGTCTGAAAACCGTCATTTCACAACAGAGACGAAAAATTATACGACAGATCCAAACAGTATCGAAAAGAAGGTTCTTCGTTTGTAGAAAATTAAAGTACCGACGTCAGTGACAGGTGTCACTAAAACCTCGGGTTCTTTTATTTTAGACAGTGACACAGATGAAAAAGGGGTAGATAAACAGTACTTCACTACCTTGCTCTACGGTCCTAGCATCAAAAAACTGTAACTCAAAATTCGGTCGAAAACGTGAGAGGAGAAATTGAGAGTAGTTCTCCAAGAAATCAAGGAGAAGTAAAAGATAGTAATTTCACCATAGTAGACGTATAGACTCCGACACCTATAAAGAGAGTCGTTAGAACTAAGGTCGAACACTAAATAGGTGGGGTCGTAAATCGTACTACGTGAGACGGATCTTCAATTTATTCGTCCTACTGTTATATGTCGTAGTAGTTAGAGGAAAGGGTTAAAACTTGGTCAGTCAACAAGGTACATACCAAGATTGACAACGAAAAACTGGACGTTTGTCCAAAGAGTCCCCTACCCATTGTACCAGACCATGAGGGTTGAGAAATTCTTAAAAGGTGTCAAACGACACTAGGTGTGTCAGTTTCCGAAATCACATCAGTTACTTCGTTTTCATCTACGAAAAGACCTTAAAGGAACGAAAGAGGCACTAGGTTGCTTACAACCGTTAAACTAGAGACCAAGGAGATGGAGAAACTTTAGGTCGAATATGTAGACCTTCAAGAGTCAAGTGTATGACGACTTCGGATGGAACTTCCTAAAACTCGTGTTGAAACGATCGTACGCTTTACTCCTGTTAATATACCATCAAACTTGTAAGAAACCGTATCGGGAAGAAACCCTAACCTTACTTTTGACTGGAAAAGGTCAGAACACTGGTAACGTCAAAAGGTTTAAACGACTGTATACTCACGTCGTGAAATTGTCGTAGTAGAAAATCCTAAAATTTATCGAGTCGACCTTAAGGCAATGGAAGTGATCGAAACAAGTATCATTACGAAGGATTCCGGGTGAACTGAAGTGTTAGGTCCTACTAGTCGGAATCCATTCACTGGTGTGGTAACACCAATAGGTCCAGTAATTCTGGAAAAAACATATCAACTGGAAAAAACGTGTATATACATATTGATTTAATGAAACGATATATGGACTTTGATTGTGTTGTAACATTTAACTTATATGAGGTTATATTTCAAAAGATTTTCATGGATAAGATATTTTAACAACACTCCTAGTTTACTCTTTTACGTACCTTCCTCTATCGTAGATCGAATAACAGTTGTAGTTACCGTTAACAATAGTGGTAGAAGTGACAGTAGTAGATCGATGGAGAGGGTGTAAGACTTAATTTAGACACCGATTCTTTTGTTTACCCACATGGACAAGGAAATATGTGACCGTTCTAGACGTGTCCCACGGTCACCAGAGTAAAAGGAGGGACAAAGAGGACACAAGTAGATGAGAGAGGCCCCGACGTGTTGAGTGAAGGGTCCACTGGAAACTTGGGATTAAAGTAGGACCGAAGAAGAGAAGGAAAGAGGGATATAGATTATATGACGATTAAAACGTAAGATAATAGACACAAGACATGAGATAAAAATACCGGGTCTAGGATAAAGTGTCCGAGTGGTCAAGGACAGAGTTGAGGATAGTGTCGGAAGGTCCACCCGTACACTGAGGTCCCTTGGGGTCGAAGTCGGGTGGAAGGTGTGTCCTAGTCACAATAAGAGATCTTATTTTAGTAAGGTGAAGAAATGAAATTTTCAAGACCCTAAGGGGTACCAGAGGAACGACGTACTCCGGGAAGATTTGGACGGTGGACGAACGGACAAGTTAGAGTAGAAGAAGGTGAACAAAGGATGACTGTGGGAGGGGTACACATAAAGTTAGCGTACATGGATAAACGACGAAGGGACCGGTTGGATATCTTGATTCTCACTCCTTTTGTACGAATAACAGTACTTGATGATTCTAGATTCTTCAACGAGATATTTTTCGTCGTAAGAGAGTCGTCTTTATACTGATTATACACTTGTCTTTAACATTTACTTATTGGTCCATAACTCGATTTTACAAGAAGAGGACTATATTGTAGATATCGGATTAAAGTGAGGTTTTATTCCAGTACCTAAATTTTTAAGTGTGTATTATTTGTATATGCCTCTCCTTTTGGTATAATACAACAGGAACCCTTTGTAAACGATTTACACATAGAATATGTGGGTGTTGTATTAGTGGTAATCGTCCTCGTTGAAAGAAAAAATTTTATGGTATCATTTCAAAATTTCTTATTTTTAACACTGGTTTCTTTTTAGTCTCTGTTCTTTTTATGTCTCCTTTACCATGACGTATTTTTTTGGACTCTTCATTGTGTTTTACCCCGGTTAAATCCAACTAACTTACTACGCCCTATTTCCTCTCCTTCGAGTCTTTCTATCTATCGGTGCTCCTAGAGACCTATTCTCCAGAGGTTTTTCGTCCTTCTCACTTTTCGACTCGTCGTGGCACCCTCACCTAGACTCGGGTTACTCAGTGGATTCTCTCCACTCATGACATCTACCCATTCTTCCAGACCCAGTACCCTCTTGTCACAAGGGTTCATCTCCATCGGTAACTTAATTAAGAGAACCCGTAAATAGACTCTCGGAATTACCTACGATCTTCTAGTAAAACGGGTGTAATCGATGATTCCTCTGAACTGGGAATTACTCTCCGTCGTAGCCCATGTAATTAGTAGGACGATTACCGGATTGGAGAAACTATTACAGTGTCTGTCAAGAAAAGGGACTAACCGAAACTTAACGGGGACGGGGCCGTTATTCACATATAATAAAGAGAACGGAACAAAGACCCTTCTTTCCCTTTCTCTCTCCCTCCCTCCTCTGTCCTCCGTCGTTCTCGTTTGATATTGAGTGAGAACCATTGATGATCTCGGGTACTTACTCCGTCACAACCATAGAACCCTCAATGGTCGTTTCACTTCTACAGAACAAATCAAGGATCCCGATAGACACGCATGAGACTTAATAGAACTAGAAGTCAGATTTACTCTCCTGAACTACACAAAGTCTTGAACCTCAGGTATAGGTTAAAGATCGTTTCTGAGGAACCTAAGAACGACCTTTTTGTCTCTCTCGTCCTATTTTGGTCAATAGTAATGAGTAGTTTCCCTTTTTTAATAAAGTAGGTCGGAAAGGTCCATTAATCGTACTGTAGTAGATTTTCGGGTACCACACTTTACCCATGATAGTACCTCCTGACTAGAGTCGAGAAATCCAAGAAGTGAAGTTGTATTTGAAACTTATTTATCTTCTTTTATTTCGTTTATACCATAACAAACAATAAACCTATCGAATTTTGAAAAGTAGGACCTTTAATGTAGTTTCTTATTATTCTATGGTTACGGACAACTTTTCCAGATTAAGACAACTTAATCTTCAAAAGTACCCGATATTCCACGATTTAGGAACCCTTGTCTAAACATGTAGACTAAAATTTTCAGGAAACATAAATTTTGTACATTTATTTGTTTATATAGAGGGTGTAGTTGTCCTTTAAGGGACCTATTAAAACCTTTACCCGTAACTACCGTGATTACCGTCGTAGGACCAAATCGTATACATTCAAGTTAATACTATCTTATTCAAATCAATACTACCCTATTCAAGTTAATGCTACCTTATTCAAGTTAATACTACCTTATACAATATTTGACGTCACCAGTTAAAATCTTTTGTAATAATAAACATAATCTTTTTTTAAATTACCATTTTTATATCATTAAGTCCTGAAATTTACTTCTTTTTACAGGATTGTAAAATTATTAAGGATTGTATTATCTTATTCATTTTATTTTAACCCTTCTCTCACTTAGTCAAAGAGGATGTCCGGAATCAGGGGGTAAAAATTTTATTTTCCGTACCCGGTCTTATAAAAATTCAACGAAGGACCACCGTTTTCTACTTCTTGAGGTTCAAACACACACTTGTGTCTAATTTCCCTTTGGGAGGACGGACGTCGGTCTCGAGGATATTAAGACCGTCAGGTGAGAATAGGGAGTGGAGTGAGGTAAAACGGAATTTAGTGTGTCGAGTGGTCCTTGGTAAGGTGATATGGTCCTGGTCAAAAGAGTTGGGTAAATACCTGAGAGTGGTCCAATGAGGAAAGTAAACCTTACAGTAGGGATGTAGTGAATTTAAGGTAAAAAAAAAGAAGTTCCGTGTCGAGTGACAAACGAAGAAGACACTTCGAAACGGACTTATCTAGTCAAGACCGAGAAAGTAGAAAGACTCGATAACAAACAGACTATATGTCACAATATATCAGGTGATAAATGACGCCTACAAAGTAAATCAAATTCTCGAACCCGACACCTTGGTCCGATGGATCTAAGTTTGGAGTAGATATGGTGAATAAATGGAATTCTGGAACCCGTCAACCAATTGAAGCTAATTGGAGAAATATAGAACCAAGGTAGTGAACATTTGACCCCTATTACACCATATATGAAGTCTTCAAGACATAGTACCTTGATAAAGACGGTTTAGTAGGATTCAGTGACTCTTACAAAGTTCTTTACACAAATCGTAAGAAGTCACAGTTGTAATATTTTGTAAAAACACCAGATAAATTTTTATGTATCCATATGTCATAATAAAATTATGTAGGTACAGGTACATTCGTTAATTTTATGTTTATTTAGTTATTGTAACAGAGTGGTGGATCTCTATTAAAAACAAATTTAACAACGTAAATAAGAATGTCTATAAGAAAGTTTTTAACACTATTAAAATTTTATACAGGTGTTTCAGAAATTCTGATGACGTCTTCCGTCTCGGATTAAGGGAAGGGTGACTCTCACCCAGTTTAAATCGAACAGATCGATAATTTTTCACCGTTTACACCGCTACACACTAAAGACTTTGAGCCAGTATTTTTCGTATCGTAGAGAGAACGAGAGACGAAAAGAGGGAGAGTAGGAGAGAGGGAGAGAGAAACAGAGTGGTGAGAGAGATACCCTCGGTCGACAGTACACCCCTGTAAGTTCGTCGTGTTATTTCACCGTGTATACCGCTTCTTGATTCCGGAGGACGGTTATCGATGTACTCACGAGGTAGAACTTTCGTCTAGGAGGTAGGGGTCAGTTCAGAAGTCTCTGACGTCGGGATCGGTTGTAACACTGAGGTTATTGTACTCGTTGGGACTCGACCTTGGTGGGTCAGTTCAGTAAGGGTTTAAGGTCTGTGTGTCTTTGATACTCTAATACAACAAAATTCGGTGATTCAAAACCCCATTAAACAACTCGTCGTTATTTATTATGTGTGTGTGTGTGTGTGTGTGTGTGTGTGTCACAAGAGGACGGAGTGTCTTAATGAGTGTGTGACATATATATCTTTAGTGTCCAAATGACTAGAAAGGTGGGGATGTCATCTTTGACGAACCCTTTTCCCTTACAAATCAAGAATCAACAATATAGGTCATGGATCGTGTGACGGACGGTATAACATTTCAAGTCTCGGAGAAACTACTTATTTACTCTCACACTGATTACGTCTTTATCTTCCTTTTCACCTTCTGGTAACAACTTTCTACACTGGTACTTTCTTTTCATCCTAGTATCACTCAATCTTCTAATTTCAGTTCACTTCCTCCTGACCAGGTTTTGGACCAGGACTCTGACAGATTCGACTTTGATTCCTACCTAGGTTGTAGTCCGAAATATCTCTGTTTTAGCCGTAGACAGAACCGGGAACCTTCCGTTTTTTATTTATTTATTTTGTATAGTAAAGACCATAGAAAAATAAATGTGATTAGTTTCCAGTATACTCTCATATATCTAATGGAACTATAAATCAGTTGTATTGTGAACACTTACTTATTCTGTATATTAAGACTAAATAACAGTAATAGTCTTACAAGTGCAAGTTTAAGATCTACATAAACCTCTCTTCATAAGATGTATATTGAACTTCATTTTTTTTTTAAGTACCCGAAATGTATAACTTTAAGAAAGTTTGACAACTTCGTATTTACATATAACTAGTGTTTTGAATTTGCGATGATGTTAACTACTACACTTTCGACAATTAAAATATAAGTTTCTGTTAATAATTCATAAAAATTTATCAATTTATTCATCCCTGTATCTAACTGTCAAATGTGGTATAATTCATACTCATAAGAAACTACTTAATTACTTCTTCTAATTAAGGAGAGATTTCGTGGTTCGTAAAATATGTCTGAATTTATCTTCCGGTTTATTGTCTCTAATTTGATATAATATTCAGATACGAAAGTCCCTAACTAAAGTCACGATAGTAAATGTGATAATTTGATATATTGTGTTGATAAAGACTTGTCAATTCTTTCGTTGAAAGAGTTCGTTACGTGTCTCGAAAAAACTTCCACTGACGAAGTTGACTTCACATAGTGGTACTGGTTTCAAGTTCAGGTTGTCTACTCCTTATCTATAGGAATCTGAATAGGCCAATGATCATCTCGTCGTGTACGATTCAACGGAGTCCATACAGGGTGAGAACCGCTGACGTACCTGACATCGGGTGGTCCGAGCAGACAGGTACCCTAAGAAGTCCGTTCTTATGACCTCAACCCAACGGTAAAGGATGAGGTCCCCTAGAAGGGTTTGGTACCTAGCTTGGGTGTAGAACTCTCAGTTAAGGATCCGTCCAACTATTCTTCAGACCCCCAGGGGCTCTTCTCTCCCCAGACCCCAAGAGTTCCTTCTCTATCCCCAGACCTTAAAAGTTCCTCCTCCTTTCCTGTTTGCAAAATAAAACAAAAAAGAGATGAAAGGAATCAGAATCAGTGTACAAAAAAAAAAAGAAATTCGGACCTTGACTACTAATGTGTTGTTTGTTGAGTCAAATTTGACAAGTTAAGTTAAGTTAAGTCAGTGAGTCAGCACAGGCTGAGAATTTGGGACACGACGATGACGACGATTCAGCGAAGTCAGCAAAGGCTGAGACACGCTGGGGTATCTACCGTCGGGTGGTCCGAGACGGTAGGGACCCTAAGAGGTCCGTTCCTGTAACCTCACCCAACGGTAAAGGAAGAGATTACGCACTTTCACTTCAGTGAGTCAGCACAGGCTGAGAATCGCTAGGGTACCTGGTGTCGGGTGGTCCGAGGAGACAGGTACCCTAAAAGGTCTGTTCTCATGACCTCACCCCACGGTAATATATTGTTGTTACATAGGACGAACTCCTGTCAAAGAGGAAGGACTTTTGGAAGACTGATCAGGACTATAGAATCTTACGTACGATACCCTCACCCAGACCATCCGAGAAGGATAACAATTTAAGATTAGGACAATAGGATTTTACATTCAATACCCTTACTCAGACATTTTAAAAATGTTGGAACTCTGTAAGAAAACTAAACATTATCGATTAAATTTTTCATATGTTAAGGGAACGATTTCTGATCATTCCCCCGTGAGAGGTAGGAGGAAGACTACAAATACAGTCTTCGAAAGAGACAGGGAAAAATATGAAATTATTTTCAGACGATATATTTTCGGGAACTCACTAGTTCGGACCAGGGACCAGGGTTTCAATTTAGAAGAAGAAGAAACCTCTAGTGCTTAGGCTGTGGTAAGTGGTATTCGATAGTAGAACCTCCGAGTAGACCCTAAAAGTCCTGTTTCATTCTTGTGAGTCTCGAGATCGGTGAGACGAAAGAGTCATGTGTGTAAAAGACGAAATGAACGATTTGAGAAGGTACACGAATACACCTACTTACCGTGTGAGACGTACTTCGTTCCCTACTCGGGACGAGACACTAAGGTGACACGGAACATTACTGACTTCCGCCGGGGTTTTTCCCCTCGGAACAGACCCCAAATATGGTTGGTTGGTTACCGTTCTCTGTGGGTTCAAGGGACACTCCCCTCGTTGGTTTGTACCCGTTTCGTACACCCGGTTTGAAAGGAAAGAGTCAGTCAAAAAGGACCAGAGAAACTGATAAAGTTTTAACGCATCCTTTAATCCTGATGGTTGAATTAGACAGTTTAGTATCTGAAAGTTACCTGAACACTAAGTACGGTAATGATATATGAAAATGAATCTGCGGTTCGAACCATCAGTACCCTTGGGTCTGAACGATCGCTTACACTTCAAAGATTCTTGTATCCAAGTCTTAGGGTCGAACCCTCATGTCACCCGAAGAAGGAAAGTACCATGATTGAGAATCACCTGATCTATTTCGAGAGGTCACCAAATAACTATACCGTTACTAAGTAACGAAGATGACGGCAGTCCTGATATGAGTCCTTACACTTGCCCCTGTGTATTCTACCTTCGAAGGAGATCATTATGATCGAATGATCGAACCTTTTGTAAGACCCTTTGATGAGACCGTTTAGTTTGTTTCCAGCATCACCATACCTTGATCTTTATTTAAGCCCTACGGTAGTCCAGATGGGGACCACGTAGAGGTGGGACGAAGTAACCATCTTGGTCCTCCCTGCCCATTCCACGGACACACCCATTCCCTGTCTGATTCGGGTCGGTTCCTTCCCTTCGCAGTCTCCTTTCAGACAGATGTGGGAGTAGATCTCGTCCCTCCCTACGGAGACTACCTTCCTTCGTTTACGCGATCAGTGGTGAAAAAAGAGAGAATGTCTCCCCTCCATGAGTTTCAATGTCTGAGGTGGGAACCTAACACAGGACTTTTTGACCCTATTCAAACTGGGGGTCTCAAATCTCTTATGTCCGGACTGAAAGAAACCGTTTAGACGTACCGGTGTTATATGTTACCTCCCACCGCCTGTTTCCGGCCAACTTCCTAGAGAAATTAATGCTATGACAAAATGTTGATCTGGCCAAGACGTCTTCCATTCCGTTTACCCATCTTCACGGTATACACAATGACAAAAAGAGAGACTGTGTATATGGTCTGAGTGCAGGATTCCCAGGTCTAAACCCACATTTCGGAAGTCGAGGGAGGACAGGAGAATGAGACGGAGACGGAGACATAGAACCCGAGTGTTGACTCGTTCTACTCCCAGTTCCTTAGGGAGGTCCTTTCCAACGGAGTCAGAGTTATCTTCAAGTTTGTTGGGGTCAAGGTTCCGTCAGAGTCTGAAGAAACCAAAGTTATCTTTGAGTCTGTCAGTTTCATCTCCTCCGTGTCTGTTGGTTTTGATTCCTGTTCTGTCTCCTGTTCTCTCTCCTACTTCTACTATTTTTCGTCCAAAGAGATTAGATAGGGACCCTTACATACGTTTCCCATCGATCTCCCCGACTCCTTGTCGGTGTATTGAATGACGGAGAACTCCTTCGGGGGTGACCCCTTCTATTGGTTAGGTATTCGGGAAAAGAATGGGTCTCCATGTCGTCTATGTCTCTCTAGAACCTCTGATAGATCTCCTAGGTCTTTTCATGTATCTTCGGAATTCCCTGATTGAAATGAAATACTCGAATGAACCTCTCTACATTACATACAGAACCCTCTCTAAAACTGAGGACTGAACTCTCAAGTTCAAAACCCCCTTCAATGACGAAAACCTCTACTTACCGAACTCGTACTCCGTTCCTCCTTTCTCCCTCGTACTTTATCGACAGAAGGGATACCCCTCGGTTCGTCAAGGGTATCGTCTCTGTCTGACCCTGATATTGTACCGATTTTCTCTTGGTGATATTGTGATATTGTACCGATTTTCCCTTGGTGAAATGGTCTTGGTGAAACGGTCTACATAAGAACATCTGGGTTCACTTGTACGATTCTGAAATTTGATACAATCCAACTGACTGTATCTTGTCCCTCTCTTCCTTTGAGGACTATCAAGTCAAGTCAAGTCAGCGAGTCAACACAGACTGAGAAACACTGGGGTACTTAGTGTCGTGCGGTCCGGAGGGACAGGTAGTGGTTGAGGGCCTCAAGTGAGTCTGAGTGCAGGTAGCTCAGGCACTACGGTAGGTCGGTAGAGTAGGAGACAGCAGGGGAAGAGGAGGACGGGTGTTAGGGAGGGTCGTAGTCTCAGAAAAGGTTACTCGGTTGAGAAGCGTACTTTACCGGTTTCTGACCTCAAAGTCGAAGTCGTAGTAAGGGAGGTTTCTTTACCTCATCGGTAGTACCAGTTGTTTTCGCAGGCTTTACGTCATGAACCTACGTTAGAGTTTTTGTTGTCTTACTAGAGACAAGCAAAGGTTCCGTTTGGTAAGTTATAGTGTCATTAGGTTCAGATACGGGGTTGGTCATTACGACTTCTTCGACTTCAACTTACCAAGATACTTCTGGATGTTCTGGAAAATCTTGATTGTGGTGTTGTTCTACAGGAAAAGTAATATCCCCTGACCTTACGTTTTCATCCTTCAGTTCTTTGTGGACCTCATTGCCCGTTTAAACCGGAACCTTATGCCTTACTTCGTCCCGTTTCTAATTATCTCAAAACGGTTCTTTTACGTGACTAGTATCGTTTGTGAGAGAAGGTTATTGTGTTCTCTTCTGAGATGTGTACCTGTAGTGGTCTACCAGTTGTGGTCTTAGTCTGACTAATATAAGAAACGTCGGTCTCTAGTTCTTCGAGATGTGTCAGTCGTGTTTGTTCTGGTCCTCGACTGACACCGAGTCTAGTACTTGAGGAATAACGGTTTAAGTCTGAATTAACTTCTTTCATCCCTTTTGGTGATCTGGTAAGTACATACTGGATTCAGTTTAGGGAATACTAATATGTCACCTTCACTCTTTATCTAAATTCCCGGATCTAGACTATCTGTCTCACGGGCTACTTGATTCCTTACTCCAAACACTGTAACATGTCCTCTGTCCCTAGTTCTGGTAGGGGTACCTTTTCTTTACGTTTTTTCGTTTTACCGACAGACCCCTCCGGAATGTTTATCGACACTTTTCTTCTCTTTTCCTTTCTATATTCGTAGACTTACGTCTCAAGGTTTCTTATCGTTCTTCTCTATTCTTTCGGAAGGAGTCGCTAGTTACGTTTCTTTATCTCCTTTTCTTGTCTTACCCTTTCTGATCTCTAGAGAAGTTCTTTTAATCTCTATGGTTCCCTTGTAAAGTACGTTTCTACCCGAGCTATTTCCTGTCTTTACCATACCTGGATTGTCTTCGTCTTCTATAATTCTTCTCCATTGTTCTTATGTGTCTTCTTGACATGTTTTTTCTAGAAGTACTGGTTCTATTAGTACTACCACACTAGTAAGTGGATCTCGGTCTGTAGGACCTTACCCTTCAGTTCACTCGGAATCTTTCGTAGTGATGCTTGTTTCGATCACCTCGACTACCTTAAGGTCAACTCGATAGAGTTCAGGACTTTCTACTACGACACTTTCACGACGTGAGTTATACGGTCGTTTAAACCTTTGAGGACTATTTGAGGACCATTTAAGGATCCATCTGATGTCCTCCGAGAGACGTTCAAATGACTACAACTAGAACTTTCTCGTCTCCTCTTTACTAGAATTTTCTATTAAAAGAGTGAGTCAGTCGAGGTCTATAGAAGACATTCAATGTTTTTGTCCGAAATCCTGACTTAGTCAGAAATCTTTTTGACGAAGTCGACCGAGTCTGACATATAATGTCATCTCTTTTACTCCTCCTTTTTTCCTCCCTTTTTTTTTTTTTTTGCTGGTCCCTTTCTGACTTCGGGGTTGTTACCGACAATCTAGGTGAGACTTCGTCGGACTCCTTTTTACGGGTCTCCTTGGGTCTACTTTTCCCTACCCGAACGATAATAATGACACCTTTTCTCTCTGTAAAGTTCGTTTCAACGAGAGTCCGTAGATTCGACGGGGAACGAGGGACAGGTCAGACATTTCCTGGTGTGACCTCCTCTCTGACGGGGGTCTCCACAGTCGGGGTCCCCAGTCCGAGAACCCTGTTAGTCTTGACTTCCACGGGCCCCCAGGGGTGTGTTCGAGGGTAGTATTATTGTACACTCCTTGGGGTCCATAATTATTGACACCCCCCGGTTAGTCAGCTAAAAGAAAACCTGTGACTCCGTTGAAAGAGACACGAGTGACTTCGGGGACCAGGTGAAGGGAGAACTAGGTGATGACATTACCCTGAAAGTCCTGGTCGGTTTACGATAATAAAGTCAGTAGGAAATTCGACGTCGACCCTGAGACACGATAAAAGAGTGTTCAAAGACTAGTACGACCTCAGAGGGAGCGGGGAAGACCTCTCCCTATATGACTCGTTCCAGGTTTGGAGACAAAAGTACTTGTACCTTGGACGAGAAAGAAAGGGTAATCAACTTGTTTTACATTTAGGATTTAACACCTGACTACCTTTTTACCACCTAACTCGTGTTTTACGACAAGGACAGTAATAGTTCCAGTTTCTGGGAACGGATAAAGGTGTAGTTTTCGTCATGGGTGATTTCGGACTCCAATTTTTTCCAATTTTGGGTAGTAACTTTGAAATTTACTCGTCCCCGATAATTAAAGTACATTATCAGGTACGTTGTGAGGATAAAACCCACACTTTTTCAGTTTAATATTTACCTTTGATCAAGTTCTAAATACTTATTATTTACTTCGACACCAAGGAAAATGAGTATACGGTTTTTGTTTACCTAAAAGAACGAGCGTCCAGACCCATCTGTGAAAATGACCTACCTAACTCCGGAAAGGGACGACATCACCTGTCCGATTCCTTCAATATTTTAAAAATTAGGTACTTTAATAAGGGTCCAAACCCGACGGTGTCTCGGAGGTCTCACTGTTACCGAGACGGAAATTTCGACGACATTGAGTTCCCCACAGTTTTCGAGATCCTTATTTATAGTGAATATGACAAGGACCTCTGGGGTCAGCAGTTCCTTCTATCTTTTCCGATTACTGTAATAATTCTCTATAGACGTATTTAATTGAGTTCTCTGAGTCCTATTAACCGAATTCAAAGATGGGTATCGAAATTACTCCCGAGTCTGACGGGGATTTTTCCTCCCTGACAGGGGGAAACTTTCATAGATACCTTCTAGGAAGAATACGTGTCTGTAACAATATCTTCGGAATCTCAATTGATTGATATACTGAGTCGAAAGTCGGAAAGTTCTCTGTAATACCTTTGAGACCCTCCACTGAGGACTGGGTCGGAGACTCAGTTTGTTCGGTGACAAATTGGTCCGTGGTTTCAGGACTATTTCTGAAACTCTAGATCTCCGGTTAGAGAGCTCGGGGAGACCCTTCCGGGAATGGTCCAATAAGAAAGAAGAGGGTGTCGACAGTTCCATGGTCCTTAACTAAGGACCCACGTGGTGTGAGTTCAATTTTTCACCGTGGGACTGGTTTTGATTTGTTACAACAAAATACAGAAATGGGAGATGCCAAAGTGGAAAATGAAAAGTCTACCCGGACTATTAGATACACCCGGATGAAGACGACTAAGGTTTTCAGGACTCAGACGGTAAATTGGGAGTTCTGTTGCGGAAGGACAGGAGTCGAGTAAGAATGTGACGTAAGGTGTTAGTCAGATTAAAGACCCAGACGTTTCGTGAGGGGAGAGGTAGTCAACTTCCAAAGGATACCACCCAAAGAGGTAAAGTTCCTTTTCTGAAAGAAATTGAGACACTTATAGAAGTGGTTGTTGTTAGTGCACACTACGGAGAGAAATTAGACTACTATAGACCGTTAGGATTTTACCTGACCACATTGTGAAACATGGAATTGATACCTGTATTACACTGAAAGTTGAAACTAATATGTAATAGAACCAAATTACTGATAAAACGACGTACATTCAAGTCCAGGAGGGAAACGGACCGGTCCGTGAGTAACCCCGACCTGGGAGTCAGTGCGACGAAACGAGGTTTGCCCTGGATGACCTATACACCGAGAATGCATACCCGTACCGAAGGGGGATCAACCTACCCCTCTACGTGGGACGACGACGACGATTCAGTACAGTCAGTACAGGCTGGGACACACTGAGGTATCTACCGTCGGTGGTCCGAGGGCAGGGACCCTAAGAGGTCCGTTCTCAACGGTAAAGGAAGAGGTCACGTACTTTCACTTTTCACTTTCACTTCAGTGAGTCAGCACAGTTGAGAAGCGCTGGGGTACCTGACATCGGATAGTCCGAGGAGGCAGGGACCCTAAAGGGTTCGTTCTCATGATCTCACCCAACGGCAACGGAAGAGGCCTCTACGTTGGATCCAAATGGAAAATGAGTGTCGAAGTATAAAAGTCTCGAAGGTCTCTTTGGACGACTAGACGGTGTGGAATTTTGAGTGACCCGTTCCAGACATAAAGTGACAATACTAATAGACCGACGTTATAAGTAAGGGAGAGACCCTTGATGTCTACAATACGATGCTCAACTACGAGAATTGAAATGAGTTGTCCGAAATGTTCTAAGAGTTTTTCGATAAAGTCGGGAATTACGGCTTGTTTATGTTTAATCTTTCCACGAAAATGTTTTGTCTAACCGGAATCTATAAGATTGTCGGTATGTTCCTCCTTGAACACGATAATAAGTATGGGTCACAACATGTACATATGGTATATACTCATGATTACAATGAGTGAAATGATTTGTGTACTTGTCCGATACCTAAGAGGACTTCGGAGTCAGTGAAGTGAAACCCTTTACAATTGATCGAGGAGAACTACCTTTGGATAGAATTTACATTATTGAGAATAACAAGACAAAAATGATAAACGAGACACGTAGACATTGGCACATTGACCTAAACAAAGATTGGTAAACTTTCGAAAATTCAATGTTTATCAACAGGTCCGAGGATTCTCAGGGTGTCTGAGGAGGTTGATAATAAATCCCGTGAACCTATTCTATGGGAGTTATACTCCCAATCCTCTTATACAACGGAGTTGTTAAATCCCTACTGTGGGAAGTTGTCGTCATTCATCAATACCTTACTTTTACTACGGGGAAAGGGAACCGTTGTGTTAAGAGGATTTTCTTTTCCCCCCCTATTCTCTCAGTTAAGGATCCGTCCAACTATTCTTTAGGTCTCCAGGGGTTCCTCTCTCTCCATACCTTAAGAGTTCCTCCTCCTTTCCTGTTTGCAAAAACAAACAAAAAAAAAAAGGAGACGTAAGGAATCAGAATCAGTGTACTTCGAAAAAAAAAAGGAAATTCGGACTTTGACTACTAATGTGTTGTTTGTTGAGTCAAATTTGAGACAGGATCCCTAATGTATTGTTGTCACATAGGATGAATTCCTGTCAAAGAGGAAGGACTTTTGGAAGACTGATTAGGACTATAGTATCTTACATACGATACCCTCTCCCAGACCATCCTAAAAGGATAACAATTCAAAATTAGGACAACAGGATTTTACGTTCAACACCCTCACCCAGACCATTTTAAAAATGTTAGAACTCTGTAAGAAAACTGAACATTATTGATTAAAATTTTTCATATATTAAGGGAACGATTTCTGATCACTCCCCTCGTGAGAGGTAAAGGGAAGACTACAGATACAGTCTTCGAAAGAGACAGGTAAAAATATGAAATTATTTTGAGACGATGTGTTTTGAGAACTCACTAGTTCGGACCAGGGACCAGGGTTTCAATTTAGAAGAAGAAGTCTCTAGTGTTTAGGTCGTGACAAGTGGTATTCGAGACAGAGAATGTAGAGGACGTAACCGTCCGTCCAAAAAAAAAAAATGGTGATCACGGTGGATCCTTCGGGGTCATCTCTCTTCCCTTCCGAATTAGTATACCACCGTCGGAACGGGGGTCCTCTTAGGATACGACTGTCTTGTTCGGAGTTTTATAGAACGAGTTGGTGGTTGGAGTAAACTTTTAATCGTAGGTAAACCATAGTATTTACACATAATATCACTGGTGTGTTAGTTAGATCGTCGACTATCATGGTCTCTTTTGTAACAGTACTAGAATTTGTACTAATACTAAATATTACAGTCAGAACATTTTCAAGTGACAATCTAATAAGTATTTTTTATAAAACCATGTAAAAGAATCTCGATGGTATACTGGGACGTTAGGGTGAGGACCGGTATATAACCCTCTGTTTGTACCGGATTTTCCCATGTATATGGGTTTACAAGTAACGTCGTGAGTGACAAATGTTAACGGGTTTAAACCTTCGTTAGATTTACAGGTAGTTCTCTCCTTACCTATTTATTCTATACCAAGTATATATGTTGCCTTATAATGAGTCGGTAATTTTTGTTTTAGTACAGTGAACGTCGTTGTGACCACCTGGATCTCTAACAGTATGACTCACTTCGTCCAGTCTCTCTCTTCATCTTTGTAACATACTGTAGGGAATACACACCTTAGATTTTTCTGTACTATGTTTAATTGAATAAATGTTTTGTCTTTGTCTGAGTGTCTGAATTTCTTACTTGAATACCAACGACCCTCCTTCTTATTCTCCCTTCCCTATCAATCCCTCAAAACCAACCTGTACATGTGTGACGATATAAGTACAACTACAGACCATCTTTGGTTGTGTTATGACAATTTGTTAATAGAAAGTTAATTTTTATTTTTTTAAAAATTTTTTTATTTTACCTATTGGTTGTTCCAGGATGACATATCGTGTACCTAGAGACAAGTTACAATACACCTTGGGACCTACCTTCCCATAAACTCCCTCTTACCTATGTGTATATACATGCAGACTCAGGGAAACGGTAGGTGGACTTTGATAGTGTTTTAACAATTAGTAGAGATGAGGTTATGTTTTATTTTTCAAAATTTTTTTTTTCTGGGTCACGTCGGTTTATTTATTTACTTTTTTTATAAAACCATGTAAAAGTCTAAATAGGAGTAGTAGATCTTCAAGTAAAATACTACCACTAAAACGTGAAACCGAAGTCTAACCTGAATGATACTAAAAAATTGTGACCGGAAACTTATAAACCGGTTTTATACATAAGTCACTTGATATTATTTTTGGTGTGTACTACCCTTTATCTATTGGGGACGTCACAAACCATCTCCAGACACCGAGGTTTAGACTTATTTCCCTTTAGAGTTATTCCAAAAGGAAAACAACAACTCCAACAACAAGGGTCTCCTCCCGACCCTAACTACCCTTCCACATTAATTCCCTTATCCTCTTCACTCTACCACAGAGAGACTGTCTGTTGTACCCAGTCCTCCACTCCTTTCCCATACTAATACCCGTCCGTGTAAAACATAGAAGTTGTACGGTTCGTCGTGACTCTTCTCTGAGTTTTTCCTTGGAATACTATGACGTCATTGTTTTAATTTAGAGGAAGAATGTATCCCAAAGTCCGTCCTGAAGGAGTAAGGTCTAAACAGAAATCTGGTTTACGATAATCGGACTTCTAACCTCTACAAACCCATAGATGACTGTCTACGTCCTTAATTAATTCGTATCATCACCTCCACGATACCCAGACGTCCCTAATCTTAGGGGTCCCAGTGGTGCAATGGTCTAGTCCGGTCGTGACTCTCGGGTCTGACACGGGGGTTGCCGGTGAACGGTGTGATAGATAGAACGAGTCACACCGTTAGTCGACAGGTCTGGGGATTAACGATTGGTCGACGAATGAAGCGGAGTAACAAGTGTCTCTATAAACTTCGTCTTATTTTAAATGGAAGGTTAATGTATCGTACGGATTTATCGAGAGATGTTAAGGACTTGGATAGACTCACAAATAACTCGTGGATTGTATTTTTTTTGGACTGTAAGTTTTCGTGAACCGCAATAGTATCTTGTTCCACCAATCCTCATACTTTATACCTAAGGTTGTCCCAAACTTTAGGACTGAGAAAGTCGAGAAACTGGAACTCGTTCGATAATTTTTTAAAAGACTCAGAATTAAAATGAGTATATATTTTACTCTAATATTGAGACTGTCCTGTCTACTTGACATCGATGGGCAAAAAAAAAAAGTCGACCTCAAGAGTTCAGAGGAGTTTGAGGACCAGTAAATTGACCGGAGTGGATGGAGTAATTCCAGAAACTTAACAAGAGGACCATCTTTTCTAAGTTTAACCTCCTCCCTACAGTTAAACAGTATTCGACACAAGTAAGACTTGAGTCTTAAGTCCGTATAATCCTTCCTCGCTCCCGAAGGGACCACCGAGTCTGACATTTCTTAGGCGGACGTTACTCCCTCTAGACTCAAACTAGGGACCCAATCCTTCTAGGGGACCTCCTTCCGTACCGTTGGGTGAGGCCATAAGAACAGACCTCTTAGGGGTACCTGTCTTCTCGAACCGTCCAATGTCAGGTACCCCAACGTTTCTCAGTCTGTGTTGACTTGTTTTATTCGTGTCGTGTCGTGTCCCAGATAAATTCCCGTCCGGTTTCTCTATGTCCTTTCTAGCGGAGGAGTTCTCTTTCGTTTCAGGTTTGTCGGACTGAGTTCTGACTCCCCGGTCATCTAAATTTCTTAGTGGTCTTAAGACTGGTATTTATAAAATCAATGTAGAATCACGTAAGTTACTACGTTTCACATGGGATAATATCATAAACGGTTAGGTCTCTAAATACTCCATAGGGAGAGTCCACAGTTTCTGAATCACATAATAGAATATCTCAGAGAGATAAGAAAATTTATTGTAAATTCAACCAAAGGTTTGAGACCCTATTGTCCTTCGAATGTATTCGATGATTTCCGTTGACTTTAGGTATCGTTTATTATTCGATAAACGAATCTAAAGGACCCGTCCCCTACAAAGGTAGTCCAATACAATCTTGTCGTAGATGGACTCGTCTCTTTAAATA
Source organism: Capra ibex (assembly GCA_006410555.1). NCBI lineage: Eukaryota > Metazoa > Chordata > Mammalia > Artiodactyla > Bovidae > Capra > Capra ibex. The sequence continues at coordinate 57,515,605 of SJYO01038709.1, forward strand.
AAGACATAAATGACTCTCGAGGGATACTCATTTCATGATTTATTTGTCACACGAATCTGTTTCCCAATGTTTCCGTCGTTCTATATTCAGGGTGAAAGTCCGTTAAACATGAAATCAAACTGATTTTCATTGTTATTAACAAATATAGAGACACTGTCAAATGTAAAAAGTCTCAAAATTATGGATAGGAGTAAAGTAGGAGTTTCTAAGGGTACTGGTGACATTTCTACTCCTTTGACTCCAAGGTTCTTCATTTCTGTAAAAAACTTATAATACTTAACTTATGTATTGGTGTTAAGTTCGTGCAGAAGACTGAGAACCAACTTGACAGAGTACGTAATATCAACGTAGAATTCTTATTTTTTAGATACGGAAACGAAATAGTTCCATCTTCCCTTCTTTGTCTTTTTTCAAAAAACTGACTAAAGGGGTTAGTTAGTCCTGGGTCAGCCCCCGACAATATCAGGTAGACCGAGACTGTTTTTTCGATAGTTCCTTACTCATCTTTTTCTTTTGACAAAAAGATGGTAGGTTTTCTCGGTGGACCCTTCGGGGTTTCTTCCTTCACCTTTTTTTGTCTTTCATAATTCTTCTGAACTTGATCTTAGTTACCACACTACTGTATGAGAAAATGTCATAGAAAGAACAAATGGAAATATACAGGGTCACGGACGGTGTCCCGGACCCTGTATCATCCATATCCGTGCGTTATCTTTTACACAACACGTTTATTTTATAGTTACCCTCGTTTGTCTATTGGTACTTGTATAGAATCATGTATAACATTAAAGTTTGTACCATTTCTTCCTTAGTGTTTCGTTATCCCGAATCCACAAATTGTGTTCCTCAAACCCTTTAATTGATAAACCTCTTTTAGTTCAATATCAGAATAAAATATTATATTAGAGTACGAAAAAGCCAGTGGGGCCGGTCCGAGGAGACAGGTACCCCTAAGAGGTGTGTCTTTATGATCACCCAACAGTACAGGAGGAGGTCCCCTAGAAGGGTTGGGTCCCTAGTTTGAGTCCAGAGGACGTAACGTCCGTCTGAGATGGTAGACTCGATGGTCCCTTCGAGTTCTTAGGACCTCACTCATCGGATAGGGAAGAGGTCACCTAGAAAGACCGGGTCTTAACTTGACCACAGAACACGTGACGTCCGTCTAAGAAATAGTCGACTCACTCGATGCTCCCTTCGGGGTTCTATTAGAGTATTACAGTTCATTTACGGTCTAATTAGTTCCTCTGTGTACGGTTCTTGTTTTGTTAAAAAATTCCGTCTTTGATTGATCTTTAACGATAAAGTAATTAAGGATTAACTAAAAGATTTATATTTCATTCTTTAGTACGACATTTGTCGATTATCGTTCTAATGTATTTTTTTTTTTTTCTGAACCAAGAACTAAAATTTAAAAATTTACAGACATACGGGTTCTTGTGGTACTTACAGTAAATACTCGATCCTTTATATAATTGTTATTTATTTTGTTTATAATTATTAAATTGTATAAATTTTATATTTTTCGTACATTTTCGTAGTGAATACATTTCTTGATTGTTGAGTTATCTTTTTATTTATTTGATTCTTTTACCATTTTCTGTATTTTTTGATTAAATATCTTGTTTTTTACCTTTTATCGACATTTTTAAGTTGGAGTGACGATTAGTTTCTTTATTTCCTTGTGACTTTATAAGAATACATAAACATTTTTAAATTTAATGTTACGAGTTATGACAGTTTTCGAACTACTTTGTCGGGAGGATATTTAACTACCTTATTTAATTTTACCGTGTTTGAAAGATCTTCCGTTACACCGTTAACACTGGTCTAAAAAATTTACATGTACCTGATATTTAGTCATGTCTGTATCGAGGGTTTATAACACCCAACCCAAGGATTGGTGGTGTTATTTCGTTTATAGTACTATTTCACTCAGTGTGTTGAAAAAACAAAGGGGTCATGTATTTTTTCAATACAAATGTGATATGACATCAAATAGTACACACCTTATCGTAATACAGATTTTTCCTGTAACATGTTTGGATTAAAAGTTTATAAAATAACGAGTTTTGATGATTGGTAGTAGACTCGAAAGTCGTTCAGTATTAGAAAAAGGACTAACAGAACGGAGTTATACCTACCAACGACTGACTAGTCTCCGTACCAACGACTGGTTAGTCTCAGTACCAACGAGTTCCAACTCCAACGATATCGTTAATGAATTTTATTCTGTTATCACTTCAAACGATGTAGTTAACTGAGAAGAAAAGTACTTGTTATACATGTCATCTTGGATAAAGTTTTAACGTTAGCCAGGAGACTTTGTGACGGTGACGAAATAGTTGATTCAATTACGTCATAAGATTCAGAAAACACCAGTAAAGTTGTCAGAAGTGTCGTAGCAGTAGTCCTCACCTAAGGTAGAATTCTTTGATGGAAGAAACTAGTAGGTATTCTTCGTTAAGGAGTAGGTAATTTCAAAATAATACTCTAACTTCGTTAAATCAGTATAGAAGTCCGAGGTGAAGATTAAGATTAGGAGAACACCAAAGGTGAGGTGACGTCAAAGAAGGATGTAACTCAGAACTTAGGGAGTCAGTAGATACTCCCAACCTTAGTCGAAGAAGGTTTGAGTACAATTACAACTATAAAACTAAAGTATTTGTAAGAATTAAAGTCAAGAAGACGGGTAAAAATTAATCCAAAAAACTATACAGCTCAATCATACTCGACAAATATCACAATCATACAATAAGTGAGTCAACACAGGTTGAGAAACGTTGGGATACCTGAGAATCGTTGGAGACAACTATGAAATGACATATAGAGTCTTATCACTGTAACATTTCTGACTTTTTCAACCGAATTTCTAGTTGTAAGTCTTTTGCTTCTAGTACCGTAAGCCAGGGTAGTGAAGTACCCTTTATCTACCCCTTTGTCATCTTTGTCACAGTCTGAAATAAAAGCCCCCGAGGTTTTAGTGACGTCTACCACTGACGTCGGTACTTTAATTTTCTGCGAATGAGGAACCTTCTTTTCAATACTGGTTAGATCTATCATATAAGTTTTCGTCTCTGTAATGAAACGGCTGATTCCAGGCAGATCAGTTCCGATACCAAAAAGGACACCAGTACATACCTACACTCTCAACCTGACACTTCTTCCGACTCACGGCTTCTTAACTACGCAAACTTGACACCACAACCTCTTCTGAGAACTCCCAGGGAACCTGACGTTCCTCTAGGTTGGTCAGGTAAGACTTCCTCTAGTTGGGACCCTAAAGAAACCTCCCTTACTACGATTTCGACTTTGAGGTCATGAAACCGGTGGAGTACGTTTCTCAACTGAGTAACCTTTTCTGAGACTACGACCCTCCCTAACCCCCGTCCTCCTCTTCCCCTGCTGGCTCCTACTCTACCGACCTACCGTAGTGCCTGAGTAACCTGCACTCAGACTCACTTGAGACCCTCAACCACTACCTGTCCCTCCGGACCGCACGACGCTAAGTGCCCCAGCGTTTTTCAGCCTGTGCCGACTCACTGACTTGACTTGACTTGACTTGACTTCCCTAAAAAATAAACAATAAAACAAAAAAGAAATGACAAAATTTTAAGAAAAGTTTACAACCATTAACTTTTTAACAAATAAATTCTGACATTTCTTATAGATCTTTAGAGACCCGTTATCCTAATACTTATAAGAAGTGAAAGGAGAACTATTGAAGAGACATAAAAAAGTCATAGAAATGTTTCTCGTACTTACTAAAAATAACTTTCCTTTTTTTTCAAGAAAATATGTGTTTCTTCTATACCCATAGAGAACTCACACTGTAAAATAAAGTTGTATCATAAACATGTTAAGATACTTTATATAAAAATTATTATTTCTAGACCAGACTTATTCGATCTTATCTACTTCTCAAGTTTTACCTTTGTTTAAACCGTCACTCAGGGTCCATAGTTTATAGGAAAGTCAAGAAAGGTGTTCCTTTTACACTGTCTTTACTTCTGAATAAGGGGAGTAAAAGACAAGTCGAAGGTACCGTCTGACACCCTACCTCTTTCGAATCGACGTCTGAACGACAAAACACGAAGCTTAAACTCCCTCTTTCCTTGTTATCAATCCCACACCGATTCACCTCTCCAGAATTCTCATCATAAATATTCTAGACATGTGTAAAAAAGGGACCACCGAGTCTCCAATTTCGTAGACGGAGGCTACACCCTCTGGACCCAAGCTAGGGACCCAGCCCTTTTAGGGGACCTCTTCCTTTACCATTGGGTGAGGTCGTAAGAACGGACCTCTTAGGGTACCTGTCTCCTCAGACCGCCCGATGTCAGTTACCCCAGTGTTTCTCAGTCTGTGCTGACTCGCTGAAGTGAAGTGTTCAATTTTGTTTTTTTACAGCGACATTTATTACACAAATAAAGTGGAAACAAACTTTAAATTTATTACCATTCGTTGAAAAGTTATTTTTTATAGCTTTCCATTGTCACCGACTGTATAACTCCCGAACGAGATACAGTTCGTGACATAATTTAAAACCGGTACGTCAAAAAGGAAATTAGACTTGTCGTTGAGATGTTCTATCCTTGATAAACTTAGAGGTAAACTTTCTAAAACCTCTTTACTCGAGTTTCTCTAATTCATTAAACAGATGTAAGGATCATTCGTCATCTAGACTTAATGGTCCAAATAGACTTCAATTCGAGGTTCGTGAAATATTATATAATGGATTATATAGATGATTTCGATTTTTTTGTTGTTTTTACGCAAGTGTACCAGTGGTTGTATGATTGATTTTTCAATTTATTATTGTGACAGGAATTTTCGGGGTTTGTTCTTTGATGGGTTTGCTTGTAGTCAGTAACTTGTCTATTTAACATCATATAAATGTGTTACCTTACTTAATAGATGTTGATGTACGTTGATTCTCTATGTGGTGTTTGTTTATCCGATAGTGTTCGTATTGCAACTCGTTTTCTTGAGTCCGGGGTTTCTCCTGTATTACGTACTAAGTTACATGAATAAATTTTGTACACTTTCTGTTAGTTTTGGTTAGATACCGAAGTTTTAGTCCTATTACTAATGAGAAACTCCAACCTTCCACCACCGTCCACTCCTATCACCGTGTACTCCCCAAAGACTCTACGAAAATTACAAGATAAAGAGCTAGACCCAGGACCAATGTTCTTGCACGAATGGAACACTTTTATTTAACTCGACATGTGGACGGTATATACATCGAGAGATATCGATCACTACGGTCTCTTTTTGCACCAACCACTGTCTGTAGATCAAGTCAACGATGGTACCCCTTTGGAGTTTGTGTGAGGTACGTGTTCTTTCATCATGTTTCACTATTTCCACCCAACACCTTTATGACTGGACTATTACTAGTCGAAAGACTCTATATTTGTCAATCGGGACCCCTCACTTTTCATTATACGGTGTTGTTCGAGTGAACCAATGAAAAGGTAGTCTTAAGTCTTGGTGTCTCACAGACAAACCTGTCGTCCTTTTCACAAACGAAATTATAGTGGTGGACGTCTTACTTTAAGTTGGTTAATTCAATCCTTTAACGGTAAACGTCTATTAATAATAAATCAACCAAAGATTGAAGTATCGAGACGTCGGTAAACTCCTGTTCCAGAGTTTTGACGGTGTCCCACACCACAACCTCAACCAGATAAAATTGAATTACTAGACCTTCTCCTTTATTGGTCGTACCATTACTATAACGTTTGCTACGATTTAACTCTCACAACGTTTACGATTATTTCCGTTTCCTTGTTTTACTCTTCTGAAACGACTATTTTAGACCCGAAATCATTTATTATCGTCACGTAACTTAAGGATTTAGAGATGGGATTGTTATCTAAGGACTTGTTGAGAAAACACGAGTTTTTTTTTCAGAGTATAGATTTTTTTAACTTATAAGATAAAGTCATAACGTTAGGATTTATTTGAAATATGTTAATATCCTATCATAATTTAAATTTCTTTTCAACATTTTTAACATCTCAGGGGTATATGGGGTGTGGGTCAAAAGAGATAATAATTATACAATGTAATCATACCATGTAAAGAGTGTCAATTGCTTGGTTATAACTATACAATAATAAATAATTTCAAGTATGAGAAACGTCTAAAGGAATCAAAAATGGATTACAAGGAAAAGACAAGGTCCTAGGGTATGACCTGTGGTATAAGATAACCGTCAAAACTTCTGGTACCCAGTCTATAATCATAAAACTTCTTACAGGAAGTCGACCTTAAAGAGACTACAAAACGAGTACTAATCTGTTCCTAACACCCAAACCCCTTTCTTCTGGTGTCTTTATTTCATGGTTAGAGTAATGTAGTAAAAGTCCCATGTATGATAGTTGTACTAAATAGTGACGACTAAAACTGGAACTAGTGAACCGATTCTTTCACAAACGGTCTAAAGGGGTTACAGGAATGAAAGGGGGGTTGGGAGTCGTTCTAAAGTAAAAAGAATACCGACTCATCATTAATAAGGTAACACACATATACAAAGATATACAGACACATACACACATAAAGTGTAGAAGAAATTGGTAAGTATTAATTAAATACTGTTTCCTCGTTTCTTGTATGTTATCTCTTTTTTATTAGAAAACTTATTTCCCACAACCCTTTTGACCTGTCTGTACATGTTTTTAAATTTAATCTTGTGATAAAGTGTGGTATGTGTCTTTGTTTGAGTTGTACCTTATTTCTGAACTTACATTCTGGACTTTGGTATTGTGGGAATGACCTTTTGTCTGTCACACGAGAAACTGTGACCAGAATCGTTATAAAAAGATCTATACATAGAAGTCTTTTCTTTTGTTTTCGTTTTTATTTTTCCTGATGAAGTTTGATTCTTCGAAGACGAGTCGTTTCCTTAGAAAGACGAAAGAAAGTTTTCACTTTCACTTCAGCACAGACTAAGAAACGTTGGGGTGTCTGACATATCGGATGGTCCGAAGAGGTAGGTACCCTAAAAGATCCGTTCTTATGACCTCACCTAACGGTAAAGGAAGAGGTCCTCTAGAAGGGTTGGGTCCCTAACTTGGGTCCAGAGGGAGTAACATCCGTCTACCAAATGGTAGACTCGGTGGTCCCTTCAGGACGAAAGAAAACTCAGAAAAATTAATCACATAAAAACTGGTAAGTGTAAATTCTACTGATAACTATATCGACCTATTTCTTAGACGGACGTTACGTCTACTGCGTCCTTTACGCCCAATCAAAGGACCCAGTCCTTCTAGGGGACCTCCTCCTTTACCGTTGGGTGAAGTCATAAAAACGGACCCTTTAAGGGACCTGTCTCCACGGACCACCCGATGTCAGGTACCCCGGTGTTTTCTCAGTCTATGTTGATTCACTGACTCGTGTAGAACAACTCATAAAACATACTAAAGTAAAACAAAGGAGAGAATCTAATATTCAGTATATGTTAAAAAATTTTTGAGGATCGCTACTAAGATCTCAAAGGTTGTATAAGAAAATTGATTAGATTAAAGTATAGATTTATTGTGATATACGAAATTCACACCAGTTCATGGAATCTCATAAGGTTAAGAGGGGAGGGTAAAAACATTGTAAAGACAGAACAGTGGGACGAATAAATTGAATATCCGTCTCATGTAGTACTCTTTGGAACCCGACCTCCTTCGTGTTCGACCTTAGTTCTAACGGTCCTCTTAATAGTTATTGGAGTCTATACGTCTACTGTGGTGGGAATACCGTCTTTCACTTCTTCTTGATTTCTCGGAGAACTACTTTCACTTTCTCCTCTCACTTTTTCAACCGAATTTCGAGTTGTAAGTCTTTTGCTTCTAGTACCGTAGACCAGGGTAGTGAAGTACCGTTTATCTACCCCTTTGTCACCTTTGTCACCGACTGAAATAAAAAGACCCGAGGTTTTAGTGACGTCTACCACTAACGTCGGTACTTTAATTTTCTGCGAATGAGGAACCTTCCTTTCAATACCGGTTGGATCTGTCGTATAAGTTTTCGTCTCTGTAATGAAACGGTCGTTTCCAGGTAGATCAATTCCGATACCAAAAAGGTCATCAGTACATACCTACATTCTCAACCTGATATTTCTTTCGACTTGCGGTTTCTTAACTACGAAAACTTGACACCACAACCTCTTCTGAGAACTCTCAGGGAACCTGACGTTTCTCTAGGTTGGTCAGGCAGGATTTCCTCTAGTCGGGACTCACAAGTGACCTTCCTGACTACAACTTCGACTTTGAGGTTGTGAAACCGGTGGACTACGCTTCTCTACTGAGTAAACTTTTCTGGGACTACGACCCTTTCTAACTCCCGTCCTCCTCTTTCCCTGCTGTCTCCTACTCTACCAGTCTACCGTAGTGGTTGAACTACCTGTACCCAAATCCACTTGAAGTCCTCAACCACTACCTGTCCTTACGGACCACACGACGTCAAGTACCCCAACGTTTCTCACCCTGTGCTGACTCACTGACTTGACTGATAGTAAACAAGTAAGTAAAGTAAAGTCTAAAGTAAATAGGTACAATATTAGTGATTTACATAACAATGATAATAATGAAATTCATCAGTAAGAATCTAGTTAATTTTTACTTTTTGAATTTTCTAAAATGACACAAAAGTTAATAAATAAAGGGTTCCTAGAAAGAAAAATATCTAGGTTCAAAGACGGGATACAGTAAAAGTAATATGGATTTCTTGAAGAAAACTATAAAGAACGTCCCGTTTGGACGACCGTCACCTGACAGAATCAATAACAAACAGACTCTTTCCAAAATAAAGAGAAAGTATATACGTGTAATTAAAGAAACCTATATCTTAAGATCTAACCACTAATAAACAAAAATTTTGAAATAAAGTACGGTGGAAAAAGAACGAACGTACCAAAGACAAATCTTCCGGTGATATAAAGATATATCCATTTTACAAAGATGAAGGTGACATTGGGTAGAGAGGTTTAAAGACCGAAGAAACTTCTCAGAGAGAAACAGAACCCAAAAGACATCAAATTTATCCTATACGGTTCCATACCCCAAAACTTCTCCCAACGAAAACAAAAACAAAACCTCTCCCTTGATAAAAAGAACGACCAAAAAATACTCGAAGGAACTAACCACCAAATACATGTAGTAATCACAACCTTCCAAAAGTTTGCATTGACGAAGGTTAACAAAAAGACGAGACAAGAGAGAAAAGATAATTATCATAAGGTAAATGTACATACAATATAAAAAACTTTAACAGGGTGTCAAGAATCTACGAGAAAAGACAAAAAAAGGGGTGACAAATAAGAGAAACGTGAACTCAATCTTTTCCAAAGTAATTGGATAAAAGTTCGAGTAACTTAAAAAGAAGACAGTTCAATTTGGATATCTACTCAGGTAGTCGTCGTAAAGGAAAACTGAGAAAGATCTCAAAGTCAGAGACATGAATTGTAATGGGTAGACAAGAACGTATAACAGATGAAAAAGATAACCTGTTTTTTGTTATAACGGACGGTAAAGTCATTTGTTACTGACAACGGACGGTAGTTCGGTAGTCGGTGATGTCTGTGGAGGTTGTTACGTGGGACTCCCCTTAAGTCCTATCTCTTTTTGATCTATGACCGGGACCTATCAATTCTATGTATCTTTTCCTTATTAAAGTTACTCGGGTCTGAGAATGTAGAAGGGTACGTATCTTTTCTTGATTTTAGTAATTAAACTCTAGAGACTAAAAACACTAATCTTTTTTTAGAAACCTACAAAGTGAAGTACAAAACAAAACAAAGAAGTTGTTTTTGAGGATGTATGGGACAACGAGGGGATGGAGACACCTTATCAAAGGAGTCGCGATAGACTCTTCGATGGAGGGTCCGATATCAGGAGTTATTTTGGGACTTATTTTGTATTGAGTGTTGAAAATCCAACACGTAAAAAGATCAGTCGTCGGAAATTTATAATTAGTGACAGTAAAATCTAACAGATTAATTATTTTGAAGACAAAGTATAGACTCAGACCAAGAATACTAACGAAATAGAGAAGTCTGAGAAAAAATAGACCGTAGGTCCGTACGGAACATTAGATAACAACTTTTGGTCTGCATATACACACACACACATGAGTCAGCACAGACTGAGAAACATTAGGGTACCTGACATCGGGTGGTCCGAGGAGACAGGTACCCTAAAAGGTCCGTACTTATAACCTGGTTCAACGGAAAAGGAAGAGATCCCCTAGTAGGGTTGGGTCCCTATCCTGGACTCAGAGAACACAGACGACGTAACCGTCCACTTAAGAAATGGTGACACGGTGGGTCATTATTCATGACTCCGTTTCTCCGAAAATTACACTTATACTAACAATTAGACCGACCTTTGACCCGAGACAAATTACCAAAGACATCAATATTCACGGTTTTTGAAGTTTTAGGAGATGACAGAAAAGGAAGAGGTTTTGTTTTTGTTCCTATGAAGGTTTTCATGAGTAGTTTCTTTCATAAAGAACGACGAAAAAACCGATATTAAATGGGAATGATATGATCTGAATACCATTCATACATCCTCCACTCGTAAACTATTATAAAACGAAGTTAGAGTCTCAAAATCACCAGGACACAGAGTCTCGATATTGGAAGTGTTTATAAAGAGGTCACTGTACCTAAAAGGGGGACGGGGCTGAGAGAAGAACCGACGTTATAAGTGTTAGTTAAAGGATCCACTTCGAGACTGGGAACAACTAGTACGAAAAGATGGGATCCATTTCGTCCTCCCGATCTCCTCGGACCGACTTCACCCTCCTTACGAGAAGGAGGTAAACTCCATTTATAGTCCTTTACAGAAAAGGAGAGCTTCGATATCCAAAAACAATACCTCTTCTGGGACCCTAGTAAAGTGTTTCTAATGAGAAGAGGAGGGGGACGGTCTTGGTACTCCCCTAGAAAGAGGGTAAAGGGGGTCCTCTTAGATCAAGCGGAGACATCCATTTAGGGTGTTTTACCACACCGAGAAATTTTGACGTTGGGGTCCTAAAAGAATGAGGGATCGATCAGGTGTGTGTTGGAAGTCGTTAAGTAGTTTTTAATGGTAAGTTTATAAGGATAATCAGATATAGAGGTTTCCGAAGACGAGGTACAATCGTCTAGAGTCAACATTGATGGATCTACGTGGAAAGATATGTCTAAAGTCTCACTAAACGGGGTCTTTGAGTCAAGAGATCACCCAGGTTTTTTTCAACAACTAAAAGTCGAACAGATCTAAAAAAAGGAGTATTTTTGTCCTCACTTCTGGAGATTCGAAAAATGTACAGTCTCGACTTTGGTCTCAGACAGGTAGTAACGTAAATTTAGTTTCTTATACTGATTTTCTAAGGGTTACAATATAAAGATTCTCCCCGTAACCCTTTACTGTAAATAGATCACAGACTTTAAAATATCTCATTATCAAATTAGTTGTTTATTAACAACTCACGGATGATACACAGTTCACGATAAGATTCCCTACTCCTGTGGAGTTACTTATTTTGTTTCAGAACAGGAAATACTTTGAATATAAGGTCAGTCACCTTCTGTTTTTTACTACTAGGTACGATATTTCACTTTATTCTCACCCATTCCCACTATGTCTCACTATCTTACCTCCGACCTCCTACGACAAAATTTCTTCTATCTGTCTAAACGTATACACTTTAGGACCCCGGGTGGTAGAGGTGATGGGTTCGACATTTGTTTTACTCTTTGTTTCTCCTTTCCTCTCGTCCCTTCTTCCTCCTTCTTCTTCTGTCTTTTGGGGGAACCTACTCTTTTTTAAACCGTTATGAGTTTTCTTCATTTCCTCATAGGGATATCCTATAGACTTTCTTTTCATAAATCCCTTGTATTTCTTCTGGTCACACCGACCTCATCTAATAAGGTTCTCAGTGTCCTTTCCTCCACCATCCTTCGAAGTAGTACACCTCGGAGTAATCGGTGGTATTCCTAAACTCAAAAGTGAGACTCATTCTAACCTTTGGTGACCTTTTAAGAAGTTTGTCTTCTTACCGTACTCAAGTGTGTAAAAATTTCTTAACTAAACCGACGACGTGACTTTTGTCTCCCGACGCTCACCCCTTCTGTTCTACCTTCTTCGATGTCTCTGATAACACCCTACGAAAACCTTATTAGGTCCGTTCTTTACTATCACTGAAACCTTATCACTCTACAACAGTCTAAGACCTTAATAAAACTTCCACCTCGGTTTCCTTAATGATTACCTAACTAATATAATAAATTCGAAGTATTGTTGGGAATCATCTTATTCCCATTACTATAAATACTTTGTACTTCTTTCACTGGTTCCTCTAGAATGGATCCAGGGACTCGATCACTCACTGTTTAGTTTTAAGTTTCGGATCAGACAACCCGAGGTTTGGGGATTGAGACTGGGAGAGTAAAGATCGGATAATCCCAATACTCCCTAGAAACTCAATCGGGTTATGGAGTAAAATGTCTTCTCTTTTTCACTTATCCAATTCTCTGTATGAAATCCAAGATGTTAATCGATTCGCGTTCTAATTCTGTTTTCTGTGACGAATCACTACGAACTTACCCAGTGAAAGATGAGACGATATGACGGGAAAGGAGTCCACTCACCGTTATTTGTCGGTTTCCAACGTCTATTGAAAGTTAGTTTGGAGACAAGTGTCATTTTTTTCGAGATAATGTTTTAGGTGACGTATAACCAGTAAAAACTCTTCCGTAATGTTCTTTCCCCACTATAAATAGTGTGACCTGGGACTTGTGACGGACATAAAAGTCAATAATTGTTTTAATACGTTACAGATGACATTCAGAAAAATTTCTTCTTTTCCTTTATTTTTTGATTCGTTTCCTCTAAATACCTTAGTTGGTCAAGATCGACGGATTCTTTGTACGGTCCCGACCGTTTTACCAACTAAAGGTACACAAAAATTGTCCTAAGAAACCCCTAAAGACACGGTCATCATAATCGTCAATGACACACTGTGACGGACACTGTAACAAGACAAGTAGAATTAACCGACAAAAGAGGAACTTTTCTATAATAACTTCTTTTTGTTTTTGTTCTTAACGTTAGGACCTTTATTTGACCCCCGTAAAGGTAAACATTTTATGAAAAAAGTGGATCATTCTAGGTAAACAGGAAGATTAACTTGAGTTACATGTTAAATAATTCGGGACTGATATCCGGTCTTTACCCTTATTTCCTAAATACGTAACAAATAAATTTAGGAGTTTTGTCGGAATATTCCATCCATATAATAATAGAGGTAAAATGTCTACTTTACTATTTCCAATGATTTAACGTACGGAAAGAAACCAAGTGTCTTTTAGGAGCCAAAGAGATGTGAAAGTTGAAGGCGTTCATTTAGTTCTTAATGTCACGATACCCTATAGAGAGAAGGTGATATGAAACTTACGGAACTCCCGTGTTTGAGAACGTAAAGTGAATCAAGGTAAATAAGGAGTGTTATTGGGGTATTCTATAACAAATTTATCGGAGGATAAATAGGGTAATCACTCCCTCTTTAAGGGTAGGATCCCTTTACCTACTAGTGTGTCATGGTTTATGACCTGTATATTCTAATTGTCGTCAAACGACGACGACGATTCAACGAAGTCAGCACAGGTTGAGACATACTGGGGTATCTGGGGTATCTCGGGTGGTCCGAGGGGACAGGGACCCTAAGAGGTCCTTTCTTGTGACCTCACCCAACGGTAAAGGCAGAAGTTCCGTACTTTCACTTTTTACTTTCACTTCAACGAGTCAGCACAGGCTGAGAAGCGCTGGGGTACCTGACGTCGGATGGTCCGAGGAGGTAGGTACCCTCAAAGGTCCGTTCTCATGATCTCACCCCACGGTAGCGGAAGAGGCCGTCAAACGATTAGTGTACATTTATCTGGGGGGATCTTCTCCTGTGGTGTGATACGTCCGGGTGTACTCCCTACGTGAAGCTCGTCTCACTTGGTAATACACGGTGTCCTTCGTCCGAAACATCACAGTTCTACCACCCTACCGGGGACCAAGGGTGTAATATTAACACATTAGGGTGTTAACACATTAAGGTACCGAACCGTCTCTTGACCTTGGGTGATCAGTACCTGTCCGTCCTTGAACCAGGGATACTATTTCTCCCAACGAACGGATCCCCTGGAATAGGTGGTCTTGTCTCAACCCTCCCTTAAACACCAATCAGAAAAGTTTCGGGAGTGTTAAAATAGACTACAATTCCATCGTACATTATGTCTCGGAATTAAAATTCGGACTGTGGTGTCTGTCCGTAGTAATAGAAGTTAATATTTTACTCCTTTGCCTCGAGTCTTACGAATATAGTACGTACCTCTGTGTATCGGTGACTCTTCGACTCCAATTTGAGTCCAGACAGACTGGGATTTTTCGTATAAACCGAACGTTTAACAATTACCGTGAAGAAGTCAAAAATTGTTTTGAAAGTTACACTGAAAACTCTTCATACTCTCATCTTTCCTTTCTTATATGTTAGAAGACCGACTTAAGTTACATGTTGTGTTAAAAAAGTGTGTATACGGGTTCAGTGGTTGTAAACCAACCTTCCTTAGTGGTGTTTACGAAACGTTAGTCCCCCGTTTCTCTGGGTGACAACCAAGTACGGTTCCAAGGGAGTGGACGGACAACGGATAAATCGGGTAAATGATACTTAACCAGGTCAGATGAAGTCAGAGTCTTTTTTTATGTACATACCGAATCGATTTAATCGTACCTCTAAAATTATACGTATAATGTCAAGAACTTACAAAACTGACAGTAAATAGGTATTATTGAAGTAGGAAAAACAAAATTTATAAAATTATCAACAACAAAAAGAAGAACATAAGAATAAAAGAATTTAGAGTCCAAGAGGATCTGGGGTAAAAGTCGAAGTCACACAAAACGATAGTTATTACTTAGATCAAGGATTTTATATAACATTCCAAAGAAGAAAAAAGGGGGATGTAAATGACTAAGTAAATTAAAGTTAGTTCTTTACACTCTGTCTTATTGACAACAAGAACGTTTAAAGGACCCTCGTTAATAGAATTAACACTATTGTAACCTCATTCCCATCACTGTCTATCCCCAGGGTGTCCCGACGACGAATACCTAAAACTTTATATTTGTGATTAAATATCCGTATTTCATACATCTCTAAAAGATTGGTTTATCCATTGTACGTCTCAAATTATTACGGTTTTTTGACGTAATATACGCTCAATCAAAAAACCGACATATCTCAGAAGTCTTGGACCATTGGTACTCCTTGTTTATGGAGTTCTGAAACTTCAATCAGTAGATAAGGTTAAGTACTCTCAGTGTCCCGTGTTTTCCTTTCGCCACTGTTTGTTTCGTTGTTCCATTATTAACCGTAGTGAGGGGTATTTTGTGGTACTTTCAACTCTATTTTCATTTGACATAATAGTTTCATGGTCTTAGAGGACTACTATCTCGTTTTTATTTATACGTTAGTAACTAAATCGTTACAGTAGAGATTCTTATATATGGTTTTTATGTGACAGTTTTTTATATGATAAACATTATCGATTACTGATCTGTGTTGTGTTTATTTATAGGTAGTGGTTCTCTTCCTAACTTATTTTATACTATATAGATGGATTACCTCGGGATACGTTGAAATTTTTCCTTATTCAGATAGATGTATCTCGATCTACCTCTTTTCATAATCATACGTCATATGATTTTTTACCTCCTTCTTGATAGTCTCTTCTCTGAAGTCTTTGTTTTGTTGATTTATGTTACACACTTGGAACAAACATAGGACTAAAATATATGATGTATTTTCATCAGAGTAAAGTACTCTGATGATCCCCTTTAATTTGTGTCTAATTTGTAATCTACTCCGGAAGGGACATCGAGTCTACCATTTCATAGGGGGACGTCACGTCCTCTGGACCCAATCTAGGAACCCAACCCTTCTAGGGAACCTCTTCCCTTGTCGATGGTTGAGATCATAAGACCGGACCTTTTAAGATACCTGACATATAGTTACCCCAGCGTTTCTCAACCTGTACTGACTCGTTGAAAGTGAGTGAGTTTGTAGTCTAATATTTCTTAATAATAATTGAAACACCCATATTATTACTATAAAACCAGTATAAAAGAATTTTGTACTCTATGACTATATAAAAAAATTAGTTAATAGACTTCAGACAAAAAACGAAAACTTTATGAGGTTATTTGTTTTCCCGTCACTACCGTCTCTTCTCAACTTTGATTTTGTTGTCCACAACTATTTACAACTTCAACCTACCCCTTATGAGAAAAAAATGAAAACATATACAAATTTTTAATGTATTATTATTCCAAAAAAAAATTCACAATCCCGAAGGGTCTATCATGTTACTATTTCTTAAACGAAAGGTTACGTCCTCTACGTCCTCTGTACCCAAGTTAGGAACCCAGTCTTTCTAGGGGACCTCCTCCTTTACTGTTGAGTGAGGTCATAAGAATGGACCCTTTAGGGTACCTGTCTCCTTGGACCACCCGATGTCAGGTATCCCAGTGTTTCTCAGTCTATGTTGACTTACTGACTCACGTGCGTGTGTGTGTGTGTGTGTGTGCATATATATGTGTGTGTTCATATGATATATACCACTTCTTCCGTTACCGTGGGGTAAGGTCATGAGGACGGACCTTTGAGGGTACCTGTCTCCTCGGACCATCCTCCGTCAGGTACCCCAGCGCTTCTCAGTCTACGCTGACTCACTGAAGTAAAACTGAAAAGTGAAAGTACGTAACCTCTTCCTTTACCGTTGGGTGAGGTCACAAGAACGGACCTCTTAGGGTCCCTGTCCCTTCGGATCACCCGACGGTAGATACCCCAGCGTGTCTCAGCCTGTACTGACTGTGCTGAATCGTCGTCGTCGTCGTGTGATATATACCTCTCTATATCTTTATCTCTACCTATCTATCTGTCTGTCCATAGGGAACCAGGGTGGGTTCTCTAGGACTTAGTCAAATAGACCCCGTTCTAGACCCTTAGACTTACAAAAAATTTCCAGGTTTCAGGAAATCATAAGAGTAATTAGTTCATAATCCTACATCGTAAACCCCCAATTTTTAGTTCCTAATACTAATAATATTTAGGTATGACAATTTTGGTACTAACTATTTTAAAGAAAGAGTCTATTAAGATTTTTGGGAAGTCCTAAGAATTCACTGAATCCCAATGTACTTATTGTACCTAAAAATAGAGTCGGATGAAACTACAAGTGTACACAACTAATTATCTCTCAGTACCAACTGTCTTACGGTCTGTGTCTGTATTATATGAATTCAGTTGAACTCCCGTCCCGGTCGTAGTAGAAGCAGAAAATATTTACGGGTACCAGAGACGGTAAAACTTCCTAATATCTCTTCAATTGGACATATAAACACGTTCACAAAGACTCGGGAGTTTCTTTCAGGTAGTTATTTTAGGTCCCATAATCACCATTTTCACTTTTCATTTTTACAATCAGTGAGTCAGCACAGGTTGAGAAACACTGAGGTACTTGACATCAGACGGTCCGAAGAGACAGGTACCCTAAAAGGTCCGTTCTTATGACCTTACCCATCGGTAAAGGAGAAGGTCCTCTAGAAGGACTGGGTCCCTAGCTTGGGTCCAGCGGACGTACCGTCCACCTAAGAAATGGGAGACTCGGTTGGCCCTCAGTGAGTGGGTTACCCGAGTAATCGACTCCTCCTTTTCGGATCTGACCACTTACCATAGAGGGGTGGTCGTGGTCTCTTTTACTTTCCACTCTTTCCTTTCTTTTTCCTCAGAACGACCCCACCTTGACGGGTCAGTGGAAAAGATTCAAACTTTCTTCTTTCTGTGCTTCAGGTCGTTACAATGGGTGGGGACGTCGAAGGAAAGTGCATGTATCCCGTCCCAAACTTGCCCTTCAAGTTGGTGTGGTTGGATGTCTTTTTTCTTTCTTTTTCTTGAATGTACATAAAAATAAAACGACACTCAAAAAATTCAGGTAAACATTAATAAAAAAACTCGTTCCGACTCGGTCGTCGTTTCAAAGAGATTTCGTAAAATAGTTTACCGAGTAAAATTGAGAAAAAGTTTTACTTTGATATCTTGAAAGACAGACCCTTTAGAAAAGAAATTTTTTTTACACCGACCACGAACGTTCAGTGAAATCTTTAGAGGTAACAGGACCCCACAAGGGGTCGTTTGAGTCTGAGGAACTGTAGAAGTTCTACCAAAATACGACCAACGGCAGAGGTTAATTGTTTCGAGCAATCCCTGACTGTACATTTAAGTCTCACGTTTAAACAATTAAATGTTACTCTTTATTTTGAAGATCTACCTAACTTTTGTGGGAAGTTATAACCATCTTGGTTGTCGGTAAGTTGTTTATAAATAATTTGTGGCATCATTCGACTTATTGTTGTGAGTTTTTATTGGGCAGAAGTGACCTTACACATTTACAATGAAATAAACTCTTTTCCCATAAACGTAAAACTCTAACGTTCTAATAGGACCTAAATAGGACCTAAATCTCGGGTTCACCCGAGATTTAAGTTAGTGTTTCTCTCTTTAAACTGATATGTAAGTGTCTCCTCCGGGATACTCCTACCTCATCTCTTTCTAAACTTCTACCGTCGGAAATTCCAAAGTCACTACATTCGTTCTCGGTTCCTTACGTCCGTCGATGGTCCTCGGTCTTCTCTGTTCCTCACCTACGAGGGACTTCCCTTACTTCAGGACTAAACTATACGTGGAACTAAAGTAGGGTTATTATGGTTAAAGTCTAACGACCGAAAGTCTTGACAGTCTCTTACTTAAAGACATCAAAATTCTATGGTTCACATACTATTAAACAGCATCGTCAATATCTTTTGATTATGTTCGCGTTGGACGTACAGTTGATACACGTGTGCTCCTTATGTCACCGGTGTGTTGGATATGCCAGAGAGAGAAGTATCTTGTAGTGTCGTCGATCACCTTACCATATACTAAACTACTGTAGTCCGGGGTTATTGAAAAACATAAGGACGGTGTCACCTAAATATATTAAACGTCCGTCTGACTACAGTTTACCTTCCCGGAAATAAAAGAGGTCTGTTAAGAGGTCAAAGAAGAAAGTACGTGATTCGATTGATAGGGCATATACTATACCAAATCTAAAATGGATGAATGACTTAAGAACTCCGTGGTGGAACATATCGACAGAAAGTGTAATGTAAATTATAATATTACAAACGTTACTTGTTTTAGTATCTACAACCCGTGGCCTTGTCCTTATCAAAAATGTAAAATACTGTGAAAACCGACTCTGGAAGGTAAGTCGTTTCCCTAGATACTGGACCTGTTTGTAAGACCTGTAAAACGTTTAGCAATTGATATCACAGGGTGACTGGTATGATGTTTGACAATCCATACCACGCGACGGAACGTTTAATACTATGTAAAGGCATGTGACCCAAATTTCTACGGAACACTCAATATTTTGTAGATTCTACTTGACACAAATAGTGTCAATTGTTCATCTTAAAATAACTTCATATCAACTAAATGTTATAACACGATCAAAGTCCCATGTCGTTTCGGTTAGTCAATGTACATGTGTATATAGGTGAGAAAAAATCTAAGGAAAGGGCATATCCAGTAATGTCTCACGACTTATATCAGGAAACACGATATATCATCCATGAATAATTAATAGATAAGATATATATCATCACACATGTACAGTTAGGGTTAAATGGGGAGAGAGGAAAGGGGCGACCATTGGTATTTTGACAAAAGATGTAGACACTGAGATAAAGACAAAACATTTATTCAAGTAAACGTGATAAAAAAAAATCTAAGGTGTATATACGCTGTGGTATAAACAGAAAGGGACAGACTGAATGAAATGAGTCTTAAAAAACTATCAGGTTCTTTTTGGTGGGAGGAAACGGAGACTGAAGTTACTACATTAGGTTTGGTCCGGAAGAGGGGGTCACGTCCATGTTCCAACAAATAGTAGGTCATAGTGTTTGTCTTTTTAACGGGTCCCAAACAGGAGGTGACAGTGATAGGTTTACACCTCGAAGTTCCTGTTTTCTTTTGTGTCCGTCGGGACCCTTTCCCTTTCATTGGTATAAGGAGAGAATACCGAAGGATAGAAGACGTCAAAGACATAAGATGGTGGTCAGGTGTAAGCGATAATTCTTTACTCCAATTCAGTGAGTACGAAAACTTTTTCGTACTTGACTTCTACCGTCTTAGGAGAAACCTACTACGTAAATAACTTAAGAATTTATGTAAAATACTAATATTTCATTATTACATTAGTGACGAATATTAAATCTTATACTTAATTTCGTATTTCTTCCTTTGTTCTGGTGAATTTTTTAGACAGTGAGGTTTCATTCGTCACACCCGAAACTGATACCTATATAAAGAATTACTTGAATACTATTAATAGACATATGTCAAATCGTAGGACGAAAAAAGTAAAATGAACTTTGTATACAAAGGTACAGTAATATATAAGGAGTATTTGTACTGAAAAGTCCCAACATTTATAGGATAGTATTATATAAACTGGTGAAGTGATGGTAGACTGTGAAGATATTACAAGTTAAAGAGTGACAATTTTCATTGTGAAACTTACTTTTTAGAACGTATATTCAAACGTCCCCCACCCCCACCCCACCACCTTGTAGGTATTAATCAAGTGGTCCTATTTTATGATCAACACTTTAATGATCAACTTTCTCGTATGTCTGAAATTTATTAAAAATAATTTCCTATGGTAGGTAGGGGCTTTCAAGTGCTTAGTATTTACAATTATCAACTACTCGAAAATTAGCTCACTTGTGTAGGTACCTTAGTTATGAGTCCAGTTTTTATAATGGTTGGAAGACCTTCAGTGGGAGGGTCAAGGATTTACGGTATTTCCATCGTCCATGTGACTAGAAACCCGAAGGGTCGACCGTGATCACCATTTCTTGGATGGACGATTACGTCCTCTACGTCCTCTGGGGTCAAACTAGGGACCCAGTCCTTCTAGGGGACCTCCTCTCGTACCGTTAGGTGAGGTCATAAGAACGGACCCTTTAGGGTACCTGTCTCCTCGGACCATGTCAGGTATCCTGACGTTTCTCAGTCTGTACTGACTTCAGTGAATCGTACGTACTATGACTGGAAATTGTGTTGTTTACTTAAAATGGTCAAAAAGTTGAACAATATTTATCTTAGTAACCATGTCATACACGAGAAAAATAGTGAGTTTTCATACAGTAATCACCCTAAGTAGGTGCACCAACCCACATCGTTAGTAAACAAGTAAGAGTAAACGACCTACCATAAGGTAACACACGTATACGGCTTAGGTAATAGGTAAGATGACGACTACCCGTAAACACAAGAAAAGTTACTTGTAAGATCATGTACAGAAAACCACTTGTATACGTGTGTAAAGACAACCTATACATGGATCCTCACCTTAATGATCCAGTATTTCTACCGTATACAAGTCGAAGTCATCTATGACAGTCAAAAAGGGTTCATCAACATCT
Source organism: Capra ibex (assembly GCA_006410555.1). Lineage (NCBI taxonomy): Eukaryota > Metazoa > Chordata > Mammalia > Artiodactyla > Bovidae > Capra > Capra ibex. The sequence continues at coordinate 57,537,165 of SJYO01038709.1, forward strand.
TATACGTGCAAAATTCAGAGAACTACGTTTGACGGTAAGTGTTTCTAAGAGAGGGGAATGTCGCGTAAAAGGTCGTCGTATACTCCGTGGTACACCTTGGGAAGGATTCTCAGCCATAATATGTAAAATTTTTTTGGAAACGGTGAAGTTCCCCGGTTTTTCATCAAAGACACACACACAAACACTGAAGAGACACAAATAAAATAAAATATAACCTCATATCAACTAAATGTTACAACACAATCAAAGTCCACATATCGTTTTACTTAGAGAATGTGTTTATGTAAATAGGTGAGAAAAAAATGTAAGAAAAGGGTATATCCGATAATGTCTCATAACTCGTGTCATGGAACACGAATGTGTCGTCAAAGAACAATCAATAGACAATTATAAAATATATACGATCACACATATACAGTTAGGGGGTTAAATAGGGGTGAGAGGGAATTGAGGACCATTGGGATTGAAACAAGAGATGTAAGTACTGAGATGAAGATTTTCCACTAAAGAACGATAATACAGGTAGACATAAAGGGACTAACGATAACTGTCAGTTATTTGTAAGGTGTTTTTTTTTTTTTCTTCAAAGATTGTTCGTTCACTTTTTTGTTGTTGTTTTTTTTAAGTGAAGTAAAGGTTTATCTGCAGTGATTTTGGAGCCCCCAAAAATCAAGTCTGACACTGTTTCTACTGTTTCCCCATCTGTTTGCCATGAAGTGATGGCACCGGATGCCATGATCTTCATTTTCTGAATGTTGAGCTTTAAGCCAACTTTTTCCACTCTCCTCTTTCACTTTCATCAAGACCACAAGTGTGTCTAAAACAAGAAGAGTAATGAAATGAATGGTGAGCTCAAAAGAAGATGAGAAGGCTATTGAAAGCCAGAGAGCCACCATTGTCACTGTTTTAAAAGATTTCATTGGCATCCAACTGTTCCTTCATGTTCAGCCTCATGTTCCCTCTAGAAGAAATGCCTCCAATGGGGTCTGAGTGCCAGGCTAGGCTGGGTGGACTTAATATGCTCAGCCGCATGTGCACAAAACAAGGAAACCTTTGCCATTGAGGCAGGTGAGAATGTAAGCTGGGGAGACACATTTATAATGCTGGAGGCAGACTGAGTCAGTCTCAAATGTTCTCCTATTTGAAAAGGGAAGAAAAATAAAAGCAAGGGTGGACCAAAGGGAATTATGGCTTAGAGAATCCGAGGAGAGTTTATTTGGAGTTGTCTTTTGTAAGAGAGAAAAACAACTATGGATGGGAGTGAAAAGCACAGAGATAGTGCCTGAGGAGGCCCATGTGAATCACAAGTATGCTGGCCAAAAGAACTCCAAGGTTCTGATGATACTCTAATTTATTTTAGCAGTATTACAAAATATTCAGGGCTTTTCTTCTGCTTGGCATTACACTTATACCCTAACACTGTGTAGCCAAATCTGTTTTCCAGTGTTTTCCTCATTCCACTTAACACCCATCCTCCTCCCCCTGTGGTCCCCTCAACACAAGCACGTGCACATACATACACACACACATACACTCACACACATACACACACGACATGGTTGGAGCACTCCCTTAGAACCACAAAAAGTCCATAAACCTACTCCCTGGCTTAGGGCCCAGCAAAAGGAAATGAGGGACTAACTATGAGTAAGAATCACTACGCTGTGGGTCACAGGCTTATTTCCCTAATGCTATTCAAGGGCTCTAAACAAATGATCAAAAAGAACTTGTGAAAGAATGGAAGTAATTTTCCTTCCCGGAATTTGCTGATCCACAGGTGGGGCAGTGGGCAAGGTCAGACCCAGGTGTAGGCAATAAAGGGTTGTATTGTTTGCAGATAATTGGAAAACAATAATAATGCCAGCTAAGCTGGTCTGCTTTCTTTTCATCATGCATTGGCAATGCTTCACCAGTCAGTGACAAAATAGTCCTCCAAAAACTCTCTGGTTGTTCTTGTTCCTTTCAAGTTTGAATACTATAATATGTATGTAAACTTCAAGAGAGCAATTTTTAGTGATTATCCTTCAATCAGCATGGTATTCTATGAGGAAATGAATTTGGAGAACTCTCAGTCCTAAAGCCAGCCCGTAACACACACAAATCCAGCTACATAGTTTATTTCTAGAGAAAATCTAATTCCAAAAGACTCAGCTCACTCTGAATGCAGTTTCTGTCTCCAACCCCCAGGGCACTGCACAGCCCCACACTGAAACAGCAGATCCAAAATAAACAATGAGAGCCAAATGATTCTAAAGACAAAGGAACAGAAATTGAGCTACTTCAATTCTGTCATTCCAGGGATGAAATCTCTGAACTTAGTGGCAGTCATCCTCTTGGAAATGTTTCCTCATGTGTTTTTCTTTTTCTGTTGGCTTTTATTTGTTGCTTTTCAAAAATGACAGTAATGTAATTGAAATTTATCAAACTGGTACCTTTGGGTTTTTTTTGGGAGGGGTACTGTAATATTATTCATTTTGTAAGTGGCATAATATATTCATGGGCATCCCAGGTGGTACTAGTGGTAAAGAATCCGCCGGCCAATACAGGCGATGCAGGAGACACGGGTTTGATCCCTGGGTCAGAAAGATCCCCTGGAGAAGGAAATAGCAACCCACTCCAGTATTCTTGCCTGGGAAATCCCACGGACAGAGGAGACTGGCAGGCTACAGTGCATGGGGTCACAAAAGATTCAGACACAACTGAAGCAACTAAACAACAACAAATACTATGGGTAATGTCTACAAATTTCGATGTTGTTTACCTATACCCTCTGCCATTATACTGTGTAGCTATTAAATGCCAGAATGTAAAAATTTTTTTATCTGGGGGAATTTAATTTATTTTGAGATGAATTCTCTCATTTTGCTTGCATGAAAGACATCCAGTGAGTGCTACATTCAAAGGGGATGGGTGAGTTTTGTGTTTCATAGAAACTAATCCTTCACATCTCTCCCTTTGTGCTAAGTAGCTTCTCATATCCGACTCTTTGTGACCCCATGGACTGTAGCCTGCCAGGCTCCTCTGTACATGGGATCCTCCAGGCAAGAATACTGGAGTGGGTTGCCATGCCCTCCTCCAAAGAATCTTCCCAACCCAGGGATTGATCTCTCATCTCTTATGTCTCCACCACTTGCAGGTGGGTTCTTTACCACTAGCACTACCTGGAAAGCATCTTTCCCATGGCCCCCATTATAGCTGTAGTTCTGCAGGACAGGCTGTGCCCTCCTTAACAGTAACCCCTTCATGCATAGTATGAGCTATGGCATCTTTTGCCCGATTCATTAGTGCAAACCCTTACATATATTTTCTGTCTCCCAGAAACTTGTTGAAGTAGTTCACCTGCTTCCAGCCCTATCATTCTTGTCATTGCCATGAGTTTATATATTTTTATTCCATTGCCTTAATTTTGGTGTTGGGAAGAAGACAAGATAAGTGCATGTGGCCAATTGGTCAGATTTAATAGAAAATGTGGCTATTGTTATTTCTAATTTTAGGATTCAATATTGATTGAAGGTGATAACAGTGCTGGTGATAAGAATCATAAGAAGACACAAATTGTGTAAAGCGAGATAAAGATTCCTACTTATGGTGCTTCCCATGTGGCAAAGTTCTATATTCACGCCCACCCCTACCTCCATCTCTATCTGCCAACGGTCATTCCACTGTGGAGAGAAAGTTATTAGCAACGTTCAGCTACCACACCAGGACACACAGCCTTGAATATACTCATTTGTATAACACAGGTACTCACCAAGGGCATACAGGAACAAAGAATACTTTGCTCACCTATCTCTTTCCCTATTTTGTCCTACATGGTCCTCAAGTTTTTTATGTAAGAGATTCAGGATAGTAATTATCATGTTACTCATGATATCAAGATATCAAGTTTCTCGTGTTCCTTTCCTACCTACTTCTAAGTTCAGGCTATGTGCAGAAGTATTAATGTCACAGTTTGGGTTTCCAGAGCACAGAATTTGAGACAGAAATTAGCATGCCAAGACCTTTATTATGGAGTATTTTAGAAGTTCATCTTGTGAAAGGGAGGGGAAGAAATCTGGAGTCAGGCAGAAGGAGAAACTGGGCTATGCTGCCAGTTCATCAAAGGTTCAGCCAATCCCACAGGTATCTGTGGAGCTGGGGTAGTCTTCCATGCTGTCTCGTGTTAGGACGAGGGGGGCTGAACCGTCAGACTACATGTGGAGGGAGAGAAGATCTTGAACAAGGCAGTTTTCTTCAGTTGGAGGCAATCTCGAGAGAGAGACAGCTGAAGATTGTCCTATAGGCAGCATTTCCAATAGTTGAGGGAGTAAGAGCTTCATTCCTGAAGGGGGATCAGTCCACCATGGCAACCGCCATGGTTGAGTTTCCCAAAAGACTGCACTCTAGAGAATGGTGTATTACTGAAATTGGTGCAGGCACACGAAAATCAATTCAAATGCTTCCTGGACTAAAGTGGTACTTCTCATTCAGTTACCCTGAGGCCTTAGGGGAATGTTCCTGGTGAGGAGGCTCCCACCACTCTCCCCTCAGGACAAGTTCTAAGAGCTTCTTTGCCAAAGAAATAACAAGGGGATTAGGAGGCATGTCATAGGCTGTCACAAGTACATCCTTTCAGATCAATGAAGAAAAAGAATCAGCACAAGGCAAAGGCAGGGAGAAATAAGAATCTGTGCTCACCACTTTACATGTGCTGTTTGTCCCTTTTTCATATTTATCCATGTTCTGTTGTCATTTACATAAGGCCTAGGATAATCTTTTGTGTGTAGTGAAAAGGAAAGAAAGTGAAAGTAAGTCACTCAGTCATGTCTGACTCTTTGAGACCTGATGGATTGTACCCTGCCAGGCTCCTCTGTCCATGGGATTCTCCAGGCAAGAATATTAGAATAGGTAGCCATTTCCTTCTCCAGGGGATCTCCCTGACCCAGGGATCAAACCCGGGTCTCCTGCATTGCACACAGATTCTCTACTGTCTGAGCCACCAGATTGGTCAATAAACATTTATTTAAAGAATGAGTAAAGCAATCTCAGAAACACCACTCCCCTACTCAATCATGGTGAAGAATAAAGGTAGTGTTGGAGAATTACCGGGAAAAGAGTATTTCTTGACTTTACTGTTTTTATGACTTATTTTAAATGTCCTGGGTGATGACTTTTTTGCTTGATCACTAAGAAGATATATGTGTTAAACTCATTGAGCAATAATCACACTGACTACCTCTTATGATGGCGTCCATTTCATATTGTGTTCCAGAAATGATAAATTAAAATCCTGCTTTGGATTTAGCCCTTGCTCACTGTACTGTCTGCTTTTCCTATGGGTGACCAGTAACCAATGGTGAAGGTCAAGGTATATGTCTCTGACATTAATGATATTTTCAAAGCCTGCTATTTCAACAATGAAAACAAATAAGAAAGACAGAAACAAAAATGTACATTGAGTGCATAGTATCTAAATGCTGTTGGGTGTTATTTGTTAGACAACAGATGAGCCTTGTGAACAAGAAATTTCTAAACTGGAAGGTTCCCCATGGGGAGCTCTCATCAGTTTCTTTGTCTTTCTGTCCAAAATGTTTAAGTAGCCTGCCCTGATAGCCAGTTAACTACTGTAAGGCAATGGAGCCCATGTTCTCCCTATATTCTAAGCCTTGGTTTTCAGGCGTCTGGAAGAAATTACCCTGCCACGACTGCACTGATGCTCCAGGCTTGACACTGAGCAACATAACAAGAGCACAATGTTTTTTAGAAACACAAAGTGAAAACGGGCCAAACTGGAAACCTGTGTCATTTCTCTCAAGACTATTCCAAGCATTCTCCCAAGGTCCTTACCAACACATGAATCTCAGAATCACCAAGATTCTACTCAGTGGCCATCATCCGTTTACTCACACACACATAAAGAGATGGTGACACCTGTAAGATACTGCTGAGCATTCAATGCATTGTTAAAGCATTCTCCTTCACTGCTGCTGTTGCCACTGCCATGAATGCTGAGAAATTCTCATTCTATTCCTGTGGCCAGGCTGTACTCCTGATGCTGACTCATAAGAACAAACTACAATCTGTATATTAATAGGTTACAATATCCTGGACTAAGGAAATACCTATAATCCAAAATTGGAGCCTGGGCTTTCACTTCAGACCACAGTACATTAAATAATTCCCCAAACATCCTCTGAAGCTGGTCTTTAAGAGAGATAATACAAACAAAGAAGATAATTTGACTCTTCACAAAGTATAAGGGTATTTGCAATATATGCTAAATGCCCAAACTTATTACCACAAAATTTGGCTTTAAATTACCAGGAACCATTCATGTCTAGAATTTTTAGTTATAGAAATTTCCAAGATCCTTGTCTTTTATAAGTTAAGATCTAATTTCTGAGTCAAGTTCAGTTCATGTAATTGTATGACTGCTGCTGCTGCTAAGTTGCTCAGTTGTGTCTGACTCTTCACGACCCCATGGACTACAGCCTACCAGGCTCCTCCATCCATGGCATTTTCCAGGCAAGAGTACTGGAGTGGGGTGCAATTGCCTTCTGCAGTAATTGTATGGAAAAATTGTTAAAAGAGTGAAAAGGGTTCCCTATTTTTTTAGTCAAATAAAAATTTTATTTCTACCATGGGAGAATATGAAGAGACAGGGGAAAGAGGAAAACAAATGTGTAAGAAACACATTTAAGGATATCTATCTATCCCCAAACAAGCCTGTTTTTCTGAGAACTGTTTTTGTCACCCATAGCAATGGGGCCCTGGCAACCATGTCTGTATTATGGAACCCTGAGTCTCAGGTCACACAGCTGATTGGATCCAGGGCAGACTCTGCCTCCAAGCTGGACCAATCACAGTCTTTCTCCTTGGAATGTACAGGTAAGATTCTTTATATCTGGTCAGTCTCTTGATACTGGAAGAAAGACCAGACAAATGTGAAAAAAGCAGGGCAGTCATTACCTACCACTCATGGGGAGAAGCCAGTCTTCAAATAATCAAGAGTGGGGAAGCCACAGTGGGAGAGATCAAAAAGTATGACAGACAGATAACCTCAAATTACTGTTTGAAATTTTAACTCATAGTTCCAACTCACAAAGAGGCTTAGCTCCACTCCCTGCATTTCCGTTCTGTGGTTATCCTTGTATTCGCATAAGAAATTCCTCTTTTTGGCATAAACGAGGTTGCGTGGGTTTCTATTTCTTACAACTAAAAGAACCTTGTCTATGACAAGCAGGATTATTCCATTAACATCACTGAGTAGTAACTAGAATCACACTGTATCATTTCTTGTTTGTACAGTCTCCAGTGTATGTTAGTTACAGAATCTGAAAACTGTAAAACCTCTACATTTTCCATCTCAATCAGTGTGCGTGTGTGTGTGTGCACGCACGCAAGTGTGCATGCTCAGTCATGTCTGACTCTTTGTGACCCCATGGACTGTAGCCCACCAGGCTCCTCTATCCATGGAATTCTCCAAGCAAGAATACTGGAGTGGGTTGCCATGCCCTCCTCCAGGGGATCTTCCTGACCCAGGGATCAAACCCACATCTCTTGCATCTCCAACAATGCAGGTGGATTCGTTACCACTAGGGCTACCTGGGAAGTCCAACATGAGACCAAATACACTGAGGAGAGAATGGGCTTGGGAAACAGGCAGGACACCAGAAGACAGGTTAAAACACTCCCTGACCCATGCACTCAAGTTTTAGCAATGGAAATAGTGTTTCACTCTCCTAAGATGGAGAGCATGATTCAGTCCTCTAAATTATGAGGGTTGGAAAGGAGAAAGAGGAGAGAAGATACAAGAATCCTGACAAGAGCACTAATGTACTGGGTCCAAAAAATGGAAAAAATGTGGGAACTTTAAAATTGATTCAAGTGTTCAGTTTCTCTTTGTTCTGCTAAATAATCTTGCATAGGGGACTGGAGAAGCAGCCTGTTATAAAGTTGTCTTTCTAGCTCTAAATGCAGTGTTGAGTCATGCTGCCTCTCATGGGTTTGGATAAGGGAACAAGAAGAAAGGATAATAACACTGATAACTGCAATAATTGTAGCAGCTAACATATTCCTTAGCTTCAGTTCAGTTCAGTTCAGTCTCTCAGTTGTGTCCGACTCTTTGTGACCCCATGAATCGCAGCATGCCAGGCCTCCCTGTCCATCACCAACTCCCAGAGTTCACTCAGACTCATATCCATCGAGTCAGTGATGCCATCCAGCCATCTCATCCTCGGTCGTCCCCTTCTCCTCCTGCCCACAATCCCTCCCAGCATCACAGTCTTTTCCAATGGGTCAACTCTTCGCATGAGGTGGCCAAACTACTGGAGTTTCAGCTTTAGCATCATTCCCTCCAAAGAAATCCCAGGGCTGATCTCCTTCAGAATGGACTGGTTGGATCTCCTTGCAGTCCAAGGGACTCTCAAGAGTCTTCTCCAACACCACAGTTCAAAAGCATCAATTCCTCAGCACTCAGCCTTCTTCACAGTCCAACTCTCACATCCATACATGACCACAGGAAAAACCATAGCCTTGACTAGATGGACCTTAGTTGGCAAAGTAATGTCTCTGCTTTTGAATGTACTATCTAGGTTGGTCATAACTTTTCTTCCAAGGAGTAAGCGTCTTTTAATTTCATGGCTGCAGTCACCATCTGCAGTGATTTTGGAGCCGCCCAAAATAAAGTCTGACACTGTTTCCACTGCTTCCCCATCTATTTGCCATGAAGTGATGGCACTGGATGCCATGATCTTCATTTTCTGAATGTTGAGTTTTAAGCCAACTTTTTCACTCTCCTCTTTCACTTTCATCAAGAGGCTTTTAAGTAACATATATATAACATATAACGTAGTCCTTGTTGAGCTACTGTGAGCAGTTAACCAGCTCATTTAAGCTTCAAAACAGCCCCAATGAGGCAGATATTGTTATGATCTTTATTTTATGAATAAAGAAACTGAAGCTCAAAATGGTTAGGTAAAATTTCAAGAATGAACAGCTAACAATTGTGGAACTGGTATTCAGACCCAAGTGATCTGACTCCTGGGTCGGAGTCTTAACTTCTAAATTGTGCTGCAACAAAAGACAAATGGAAGAATTGGCCATTTGAAGTTCAAAAATAGGTGTTGAAGGCCTCTTTATCCAAATGAATCCCTAATTTCATTCACTGGGCTTCTAATTCAAGCCTCTTCTTCCACTCCTAAGTGGGTCTGGATGCTGACAGGAAGTAGAGGGTATTTGCATGATTTTAAAGAGTTTAATTAAGGAACTGTTTACAAGGTTGGTTCCTTGAGGGGATACCCTTCGTCCAAGGTAAGGAGCAGTGGCTGCACTTTGCTGGAGCAGCCGTGAAGAGATACCCCATACCCAAGGTAAGAGGAACCCAAGTAAGATGGTAGGTGTTGCAAGAGGGCATCAGAAGGCAGACACACTGAAACCATTCTCACAGAAAACAAGTAAATCTAATCACACTAGGACCACAGCCTTGTCTAACTCAATGAAACTAAGCCATGCCCACAGGGCAATCCAAGACGGGCGGGTCATGGTGGAGAGGTCTGACAGAATGTGGTCCACTGGAGAAGGGAATGGCAAACCACTTCAGTATTCTTGCCTTGAGAACCCCATGGACAGTAGGAAAAGGCAAAATGATAGGATACTGAAAGAGGAACTCCCCAGGTCAGTAGGTGCCCAATATGCTACTGGAGATCAGTGGAGAAATAACTCCCGAAAGAATGAGGGGGTGGAGCCAAAGCAGAAACAATACCCAGCTGTGGATGTGACTGGTGAAAGAAGCAAGGTCCTATGCTGTAAAGAGCAATATTGCATAGGAACCTGGAATGTCAGGTTCATGAATCAAGGCAAATTGGAAGTGGTCAAACAAGAGATGGCAAGAGTGAATGTCGACATTCTAGGAATCATGGAACTAAAATGGACTGGAATGGGTGAATTTAACTCAGATGATCATTATATCTACTACTGCAGGCAGGAATCCCTCAGAAGAAATGGAGTAGCCATCATAGTCAACAGAAGAGTCCGAAATGCAGTACTTGGATGCAATCTCAAAAATGACAGAATGATCGCTGTTCATTTCCAAGGCAAACCATTCAATATCACAGTAATGCAAGTCTATGCCCCAACCAGTAACACTGAAGAAGCTGAAGTTGAACAGTTCTACAAAGAGCTACAAGACCTTTTAGAACTAACTCCCCCAAAAGATGTCCTTTTCATTATAAGGAACTAGAATGCAAAAGTAGGAAGTCAAGAAACACCTGGACTAACAGGCAAATTTGGCCTTGGAATGCGGAATGAAGCAGGGAAAAGACTAATAGAGTTTTGCCAAGAAAATGCACTGGTCATAGCAAACACCCTCTTCCAACAACACAAGAGAAGACTCTACACATGGACATCACCAGATGGCCAACACCAAAATCAGATTGATTATATTCTTTGCAGCCAAAGATGGAGAAGCTCTATACGGTCAACAAAAATAAGACCAGGAGCTGACTGTGGCTCAGATCATGAACTCCTTATTACCAAATTCAGACTTAAATTGAAGAAAGCAGGGGAAACCGCTAGATCATTCAGATATGACCTAAATCAAATCCCTTATGATTATACAGTGGAAGTGAGAAATAGATTTAATGCCTAGATCTGATAGAGTGCTAATGAACTATGGAATGAGGTTCATGACATTGTACAGGAGACAGGGATCAAGACCATCCCCATGGAAAAGAAATGCAAAAAAGCAAAATGGCTGTCTGGGGAGGCCTTACAAATAGCTGTGAAGAGAAGAGAGGCAAAAAGCAAAGGAGAAAAGGAAAGATATAAGCATCTGGATGCAGAATTCCAAAGAATAGCAAGAAGAGATAAGAAAGCCTTCCTCAGCGATCAATGCAAAGAAATAGAGGAAAACAACAGAATGGGAAAGACTAGAGATCTCTTCAAGAAAATTAGAGGTACCAAGGGAACATTTCATGCAAAGATGAGCTCGATAAAGGACAGAAATGGTACGGACCTAACAGAAACAGAAGATATTAAGAAGAGGTGGCAAGAACACACAGAAGAACTGTACAAAAAAGATCTTCACAACCCAGATAATCACGATGGTATGATCACTCATCTAGAGCCAGACATCCTGGAATGTGAAGTCAAGAGGGCCTTAGAAAGCATCACTATGAACAAAGCTAGTGGTGGTGATGGAATTCCAGTGGAGCTGTTTCAAATCCTGAAAGATGATGCTGTGAAAGTGCTGCACTCAATATGCCAGCAAATTTGGAAAACCCAGCAGTGGCCACAGGACTGGAAATGTCAGTTTTCATTCCAATCCCAAAGAAAGGCAATGCCAAAGAATGCTTAAACTACCGCACAATTGCACTCATCTTACATGCTAGTAAAGTAATGCTCAAAATTCTCCAAGCCAGGCTTCAGCAATACGTGAACCGTGAACTTCCTGATGTTTAAGTTGGTTTTAGAAAAGGCAGAGGAACCAGAGATCTAATTGCCAACATCCGCTGGATCATGGAAAAAGCAAGAGAGTTCCAGAAAAACATCTATTTCTGCTTTATTGACTATGCCAAAGCCTTTGACTGTGTGGATCACAATAAACTGTGGAAAATTCTGAAAGAGATCGGAATACCGGACCACCTGACCTGCCTCTTGAGAAATCTGTATGCAGGTCAGGAAGCAACAGTTAGAACTGGACATGGAACAACAGACTGGTGTCAAATAGGAAAAGGAGTACGTCAAGGCTATATATTGTCACCCTGCTTATTTAACTTATAGGCAGAGTACATCATGAGAAACACTGGGCTGGAAGAAACACAAGCTGGAATCAAGATTGCTGGGAGAAATATCAGTAACCTCAGATATGCAGATGATACCACCCTTATGGCAGAAAGTGAAGAGGAACTAAAAAGCCTCTTGATGAAAGTGAAAGTAGAGAGTGAAAAAGTTGGCTTAAAGCTCAACATTCAGAAAACAAAGATCATGGCATCCGGTCCCATCACTTCATGGCAAATAGATGGGGAAACAGTGGAAACAGTGAGAGACTATTTTTTTGGGCTCCAAAATCACTGCAGATGGTGACTGCAGCCATGAAATTNNNGATGGTGACTGCAGCCATGAAATTAAAAGACGCTTACTCCTTGGAAGAAAAGTTATGACCAACCTAGATGGCATACTCAAAAGCAGAGACATTACTTTGCCGACTAAGGTCTGTCTAGTCAAGGCTATGGTTTTTCCTGTGGTCATGTATGGATGTGAGAGTTGGACTGTGAAGAAGGCTGAGCACCAAAGAATTGATGCTTTTGAACTGTGGTGTTGGAGAAGACTCTTGAGAGTCCCTTGGACTGCAAAGAGAACCAACCAGTCCATTCTGAAGGAGATCAGCCCTGGGATTTCTTTGGAAGGAATGATGCTAAAGCTGAAACTCCAGTACTTTGGCCACTTTATGCAAAGAGTTGACTCATTGGAAAAGACTCTGATGCTGGGAGGGATTGCGGGCAGGAGGAGAAGGGGACGACAGAGGATGAGATGGCTGGATGGCATCACGGACTCGATGGACGTAAGTCTGAGTGAATTCCGGGAGATGGTGATGAACAGGGAGGCCTGGCGTGCTGCGATTCATGGGGTCACAAAGAGTCAGACACGACTGAGCGACTGAACTGAACTTACAAGGTTGGGCAGAATTAAGAGAATGCAACAGGAAATGGTGAAGCACTGCAAGCACTTCTATAATCCCCAGAGCTGAATCAGCAAGAGGAGGGAACCTGGGAAGACCTGTGGCTATAGGAGAGGATCAATGGGATGGCCATCAGCAGAGAAATGGAACTTTTCCATCTTTGACCTTGACAGGGATGCAACTCTGGGTATAAATATCCTAACCTCTCTCATTCTCTTCCTGCCCTCTGTTCTCTTGCAAGTGCTTGCTGTTAGCCAAAATCAACCAGAACATAGGCAAAAGGGTGCATTGTTGCAGCTCATAAAGCTCAGTTCCTGGGGAAGAGAGCAGAAGAGAGGGAGCACAGATCTAAAGATGCAAGTGCAGAATATCCATGACACTGACTGTCCTGCCAAGGTCCCCAAAGGCAGGAAAATGTGATTTTTTTAAAAACATAAAACAGTGAAATTGAAACACAAGAAAAGGAAGTCAAGACAGGAAACTGGGAGTGAACTTAAAATTCTGAAACCCTGGAACATGGAAAACTGATAGAACTTGTTTATGGAAAAAATAACTGGGAACCGGAAACTTAAAGTATCAGGGCAAGTGTGTAGGTAGGTTTAGTTGCTAAGTTGTGTCTGACTTTTGCAACCCCATGGACTGTAGCCTGCCAGGTTCCTCTGTCCATGGGATTTCCCAGGCAAGAATACTGGAGTAAGGTGCCATTTCCTTCTCCAGGGGATCTTCCTGACCCAGGGATCAAACCCAGGTCTCCTGCATTGCAGGCAGATTCTTTACCAACTGAGCCACCAGGGAAGTCTATGTAACTATCTTCAAGGGTTTAAGATGAGCATTAACTAATTTTAAGACTGAAAAAGCCTCTAAGGTACTTCATTAGAGAATTGTCTTAGGTACACACTGTCAGTGGGTTTTCACTACCTGCCCCCCATTGTTATGTAGGGTGTCAATCTTTTAAAATAAAAAGGTAAGTGATTTGGCTAGCAAAATCAAGTTTGTTTGGGAATAGCATAAGAATTGCAACTGGGGGCAACCAAACTATGGCAAATGATAGGCAAGCCCAGAGAACAGAGGATAGTGTTCTTCTACAGAGGAAAGGAGAAAGTTGCGAGGGGTTGGTTTGAACAAAAGTTCATTGGAGGAAAATGAGAGTTTGAAGTAGTGATGGTTTCTCATTGGCTGCAGGCAAGAATTCCTTGCTGTTGACTGCCTAGAGAAAATCTCCCTTATTCCTGCAGGACTATGCAAGTTTTTATGAATGGTACATACATGAGAACTTTCCTTTCATGGCTTACAAACTCCAATTCTGAGTTAGATTTCCTTAACACATTTGTCGGAGAAGGCAATGGCACCCCACTCCAGTACTCTTTCCTGGAAAATCCCATGGACGGAGGAGCCTGGAAGGCTGCAGTCCATGGCGTCGCTGAAGGTCAGACAAGACTGAGTGACTTCACTTTCACTTTTCACTTTCATGTCTTGGAGAAGGAAATGGCAACCCACTGTTGATTCTCCAGTGTTCTTGCCTGGAGAATCCCAGGGACGGGCGAGCCTGGTGGGCTGCCATCTCTGGGGTCACACAGAGTCAGACACGACTGAAGTGACTTAGCAGTGGCAACACATTTGCACAAGAGCATACGTAGTGGATACAGCATCAGGCTAAATATGAACTGACATACAAGAATCACTAGAAACTTGAGGAAGGTCATATTTGGGTTAATGGTTCAGTGGGCAAAGAATCCGCCTACAGTGCAGGAGACACAGGAGACTCAGGTTTGATCCCTGGGTCAGGAAGATCCCCTGAAGAAGGTAATGGCAAGTCACTCCAATATTCTTGCCTGGGAAATCCCACAGACAGAGGAGCCTGCTGGGCTACAGCCCATGGGGTTGCAAAGAGTTGGACACAACTAAGCGGCAAGGCATACACACATGTTATGAAAAAACAAAGATGAACAAATAGAACTGGACTAAAAGGAAATGGGCATAATTAAAGGAAGAGAGAAAAACATTTTTCCAGAATCAAGTGAATATTCAGATTCTTCTCTGCATGCAGACCTCCCCCTGAGAATCAAACTCATTTTCAAATGCCAGCTGGACACACAGCAATGCGAAGTCCTAAAATAACTGGCTTTTTCCATCTCCAAACATTTTATCATTCCTGAGTTCTTAATCTCCATCCACAACATAACCATCCATGCAATTTCTAGGATGATAAATCTCACTTTACTTTTTTTCTATTTCTCACCCCTACTTTAAGTCTCATCTCTAACCCCCATTGATTTCATCTCAGAAATGCCTCTTAAAATACAATTTCCATCTCAGTTCCCATGATCCCAATAAGGGATGTCTTTCATTGTCTTTAATCTGAACTTTTTCAACCACCCTTGTGTCAGTCAGGGTTCTTTTTTCTTTCTTTCTTTTTTTTTAATTTTAAAATCTTTAATTCTTACAGACATTCCGAAACATGAACCCCCCTCCCACCTCCCTCCCCATAACATCTCTGTGGGTCATCCCCATGCACCAGCCCCAAGCATGCTGTATCCTGCCTCAGACATAGACTGGCGATTCAATTCTTACATGATAGTATACATGTTAGAATGCCATTCTCCCAAATCATCCCACCCTCTCCCTCTCCCTCTGAGTCCAAAAGTCCGTTATACACATCTGTGTCTTTTTTCCTGTCTTGCATACAGGGTCGTCATTGCCATCTTTCTAAATTCCATATATATGTGTTAGTATACTGTATTGGTGTTTTTCTTTCTGGCTTACTTCACTCTGTATAATCGGCTCCAGTTTCATCCATCTCATCAGAACTGATTCAAATGAATTCTTTTTAACGGCTGAGTAATACTCCATTGTGTATATGTACCACAGCTTTCTTATCCATTCATCTGCTGATGGACATCTAGGTTGTTTCCATGTCCTGGCTATTATAAACAGTGCTGCGATGAACATTGGGGTACATGTGTCTCTTTCAATTCTGGTTTCCTCGGTGTGTATGCCCAGCAGTGGGATTGCTGGGTCATAAGGTAGTTCTATTTGCAATTTTTTAAGGAATCTCCACACTGTTCTCCATAGTGGCTGTACTAGTTTGCATTCCCACCAACAGTGTAGGAGGGTTCCCTTTTCTCCACACCCTCTCCAGCATTTATTGCTTGCAGATTTTTGGATCGCAGCCATTCTGACTGGTGTGAAGTGGTACCTCATTGTGGTTTTGATTTGCATTTCTCTAATAATGAGTGATGTTGAGCATCTTTTCATGTGTTTGTTAGCCATCCGTATGTCTTCTTTGGAGAAATGTCTATTTAGTTCTTTGGCCCATTTTTTGATTGGGTCGTTTATTTTTCTGGAATTGAGCTGCATAAGTTGCTTGTATATTTTTGAGATTAGTTGTTTGTCAGTTGCTTCATTTGCTAGGGTTCTGACAGAGAAACAGAACTAATAGGAGAGAGCTGTGCTGATTGTGGGAAACTGACAAATCTAAAATACAAAGGGCAGGCCAGTAGGCTGCAAACCTTTAGGTGGTGAGCTTCTGCTGCCATCCACAGGCAGAATTTCTTCTTCTTTATGAATAACTCAGTTTGCCCCTCAAGGCCTTTCAACTGATTAGGCCAGGCCCACCCAGATCACCTAAAATTATCTCCTCTACTTAAAGCTAATTGATTAGAGATGTTAATCATGTCTAGAAAATCACTGGGGACTGTAGCCTAATCAAGTTGATACATAAAGCTGACCATCACAGCTCCTCATTGCTTCCTCCCTCTCAACAGCGCTTTCTCTCCCCTTCATCCTGTGTAACAGTGGATGTCAAGCAAGGAGCCACATCAGAATCTCCTGGAGGGCTTTATACACACACACATATACACACAAACACATACACTACTATTCCCACCATATGGCTCCAAGGTTATCTATCTCCAATGCCTATCTAATTATACTACTTTAAAATCTGGGAACCTCCCTGGTGGTCCAGTGGTTAAGAATCTGCCTTGAAGTGGATGTGGGTTTGACTCCTGGTTGGGTCAACTAAAGCCTGCATGCTGCAACAAAAGATTCTTCATACCACAACTAGAACCTGACACAGCCAAAAATAAATAAATAATTTTTTTAAAAAATAAAATCTGTGCCTCATCATTAAATATAGTGTACAGTCCAAATCCCTTAGCTATACTTCCAAAGCCTCAAGATTTGGCCCTATCTCCTCTCCTAGTTTCAACTTTTGATGCTCTTACCCACAGCCACAACAATGACCTCTGGCTCCTGCATTGGCAGGTGGATTCTTTCCCACTGAGCCACCAGGGAAGCCCATACACATTATATACTCTTTCTTTATATTATTTTCCATTACCTTTTATCCCAGGATCTTGAATATAGTTCTGTGTGCTATACAGTAAGACCTGGTTGTTTACCCAATCAGGGTCTGCTTTTGGGTGTGGTGAAAGACGATATAAACCAAGACAGCATGCTCAGTTCAGTTCAGATTAGTTCAGTCGCTCAGTCGTGCCCGACTCTTTGCAACCCCATGAATCGCAGCACGCCAGGCCTCCCTGTCCATCACCAACTCCCAGAGTTCACTCAGACTCACGTCCATCGAGTCCGTGATGACATCCAGCCATCTCATCCTCGGTCGTCCCCTTCTCCTCCTGCCCCCAATCCCTCCCAGCATCAGAGTCTTTTCCAATGAGTCAACTCTTCGCATGAGGTGGCCAAAGTACTGGAGTTTCAGCTTTAGCATCATTCCTTCCAAAGAAATCCCAGGGTTGATCTCCTTCAGAATGGATGGGTTGGATCTCCTTGCTGTCCAAGGGACTCTCAAGAGTCTTCTCCAACACCACAGTTCAAAAGCGTCAATTCTTTGGCGCTCAGCCTTCTTCACAGTCCAACTCTCACATCCATACATGACTACTGGAAAAACCATAGCCTTGACTAGACTGACCTTAGTTGGCAAAGTAATGTCTCTGCTTTTGAGTATGTTATCTAGGTTGGTCATAACTTTTCTTCCAAGGAGTAAGCGTCTTTTAATTTCATGGCTGCAGTCACTAGACATGCATAATAGTGGAAAGAAGGATAAGTCTAAAAGAAGAAGCATTCCATAATATAAAGAGGTGGGAGGGTCAACACAACCCTGTTTATTGGAGTCTGTGGGACAGGAGAGAGGGCCTACCCACCTTCCTCTGGGTATGTTCAGCCCAGCTGGACCCAAAACCTCAACAGAGGGCACCATATAGATGATTTGACTGAACTATTTACCTTACCCAACTTTCACTTAATTTATACTTCTACCTTAGAAAAATGTAGATAGAATTGGAGTTTAACTCAAGAAATTTATATTAAACAGACTCAAAACCTAACTTGATAGAGCTGAGCCATAAAAATATTGTTCCTGTAAATAAACAGCAACTTTTCCTTTCTCATCTGAAGTCAGATGGAGAGGAAATAAATTAGAAGGTGGTAAACGTACTGCATCCCAACCATTGTTTATAGCTCTCTTTACTTAGCTATTCTAAATCATGCATTGCTGCTAAGGGTCATAAAGATATCACATTTTCCACGCAGCAAGAGAAATGAGAGGTGAGGGAGGAGAATGTTATTTCGCAGGAAGGGGAACAGAGCTCTAGAGATTTATCTGGGCCTGCAAAGGAGGAATTGGCTAGCCAGGAAGTTTGCATTCAGAGCATCAGAATTCCAGGCATTTGCTTAAGCTAGAAGGCCCAGAAATGGATGAGCTGCCAGGCCTTCTGTAAACACAGTCACAGCCAGATCCCTCGTATCTTCCAGTTAAGTGATGTCACCCAGCTCTTCCCCACTGAGAAATGTTTAGGTATGTGGTTGCTAGCAATCTGCAACCAAGAATTTTCTGAAAGACTGGTATTAATAAAAATTCAGTTAAAACCATGGACACATTGAAATAGCATCTACTATGTGTAGGCAGTGTAGTAGTAGAAGGTGTGTGACATCCACGGGTGTCTAGGTGGTTAAGGAAGCTTTCCATGAGGAGATTGCTTACCTCCTCTGCCCCAAAGTCTTGGCAGCAATTACAATTCTTGAGCTTTCTTTTTGAATTAGCTATATGAAATGACCCTTGGAGAGGGAGATGGCCACCCACTCCAGTATCCTTGCCTGGGAAATCCCATGGACAAAGGAGCCTGGTGGGCTACAGTCCATGGAGTAACAAGTTGGACACGACTGAGCAACTAAACAACAGGACCTAGAGGGATTCATTAATAGAGGACTTTATGAAGAAAACCAAAGGTTCATTCAAATAATTGAATCCACCTTTAGTAACAATTAAAATATATGTGATCCTCTTTATATTCATATGATAATATAAGAATCCCAGTCATGCTCATGCTGTGTATATTTATGATATGTTCATCTAAAACTGTGAGAACTATCATAGCTTAATCACTTTGTATGGGCCAAGTACCATGCTAAGCATTTTGTATTTATGAACTGAGCTAATATTAACAAAACTCTTTGTGGTATTTATTATGACCATCATTTTGAAAAATAAGACAATGAAGCTCAGAGAGATAAATCAACTTGCCCACTGACACACAGCCAAAAAGTGGTAGAGATTGGATTTGAACCCATAAACAGTGATTCAAAAGCCCATGCTCTTAATTACTATATAAAAAAATTAATTTCCATGCTCTCTTCACATTATTTAACTAGATGCACAGGCTTGATATTAGAGATTTACTTAATCTTTGAAATGAGATTATAAGGCCCTCAATAGAAAATATCTCTTCATTCTTTTCTAATTAATAACCAGGCATTATTGAACGTTTGTTAGATATAGAGAACACTAAACCATGTACCTGGGAAACAAAAGTAACTAGGACAGAAAGCCTTACTTACACTGAATTTTATTTATATCTATCTATATCTACATCTACACCTATACCTGTATCTATGTTGTTAACCACAGAAACTAGTGTAACTCCTATAGAGTTGGCAGGAAATGGTCAAGCAACAAAACCTAGGTTCCCGGGGCCAAGGAAGATGTTAAATGCTTAAAGACCTCCATTCTGAAAGCACTTCATAAATCCAATTATTTGTAAGTTCAACAAAGCTAGCCTAGGTACCCAACTAACACAATCAACTGTATAGTACTGTACTGTAATAAGTTGATAATACATTTCACAGAAATAATACATAAAACAAACAATCACAGTAAAGTCCACAAAAGCACAGTCACTTGTAGAGGATACACACACATGACAATGTAAGCCAGACCATGTGAGCTAACTTACATGATTGGACATGCAAACACACGCTTGCATCTTTGAAAGTTTGTAACTTGAAGGATCATGTGTAGGGGACTTACTATATATCATAAAGGAGACATTTCTGGGTAGTAGGGAGAGGTTTTGATGTGGCACTGTAGAGAAATCAGAGAGTATATTTGTTAAATATTGTTGCTCTGGAATCAGACAGACCTTGTTTCAAGCCATGGCTTCTACAGTGAGATCTTAGACAAACTACTTAACACCTCTGTATTAGTGCTGCTATAACAAGAGACTTCCCTGGTGGCTCAATGGTAAAGAATCCACCTGGCAGTGGAGGAAGCACAGGATCAATCCCTGGGTCGGGAAGATCCCCTGGCCTAAGAAACGGCAACCCACTGGGAAATCCCATGGACATAGGAGCCTGGCAGGCTGCAGTCCATGGGGTCACAAAAGAGCTGGACACGGCTTAGCAACTGAGCTGCTATAACAAATTATCACTAACTGGGTGGCTCAAAATAACAAGTTTCTTCTTTAATAATTCAGGAGGCCACAAATCCTAAATCAAGCTGTCGGATGGGTTGGTTCTTTTCTGAAGGCTCTGAGGAAGAAATGGCCCCATGCCCCTCTTTTGGCTGGAGTTTGCTAGCAATGCTTAGTGTTCCTTGACTTCCTTGACATCACTCCAATCTCTGCCTCTGTTTTTACAGGACTCTTCTCTCTGGGTTTCTGTGTGCCTTCTCCTTCTATAATGACTTGGGTCCTTGGACTAGAGGCCCATTCTACTCTTATGTGACCTCATCTAAACTAATTACATTTGCAAAGACCCTATTTCCAAATTAACTCACATTCTGTAGTTCTGGGTGGACATGAATTTGGAGGTCACACTATTCAACCTACTATATCCTCTAAGCCTCAGTTCCTCACCTGTAAAATGTGGATAATAGTGTGCTTCTCTTTTGAAGCTGAAGGGTTAATAGGGTAGCAGAGATGTGCCTGCAAATGGGTCTCTCTGCTCAGGCTGAGCGTCCTTGCATACGAGGCGTTCTGCCAAAAAGTCTGGACACAGCCTTGAGTTTAATGGTCCCTTGCAAACGAGGGAGCATTCCCTTCTTGAGATAAGAAGGAGATGAGGGCTTTGGGCAGACTCTTCAGTAGACAGAGATTTCACTCCCCTTTGCTATACGATAACATGTATGCACCTGCACTGTACTGAAAAGGCTTATTCTTACAATCTGGAATTCTGCCTAAGGATGGCTTTATAATAATAAACGGCAATTAGTTTGCCCAGTTGTTCCTCTGGCCAGAGTGGTGTCCTGTCTGTCTTTTGTATGTCTTGTATGTTCTGTGTCATTTCACTCGTAGTAACCAACAGAAGCTATTGTAAAAAATTAAGTGAAAAATACATGTATCGTCCCAGTACTTAGTAAGATGTCAACAAATGTTAGTTATAAATAACAGCTCTAAAACCTTAATGACCAGCCTGAAATATCTTCCTGCTGTAAGGTAGAACAGGCTCTATGGCCACTGTGAGCAGAGTAAAGGTCTAAGGCAGACAGATAGAGGAAATGGAGATGACAAGTAGCTGGTTGTATTCTATATATTTACTTTATTTCAGTGTGAAAGAGGACACACTGTACTGCATGAGCTAGAGGACAGACCATTTCAAAACAAGAATAGCAGAGTGATCTAAGTAAGGCATTGGTCAACTGTACAACAAATATAGTGACTGCACAATTGCAGATAGACCAACTGAATTCTCTACAATTAATATAATAGCTCTTTTATAAGGAAGGGGCCAATTTGAACTGGCATGGGTTACATAATACAAAAGAACCATAAGAAGAGAATGTAAGTGACTGGGTGTTTCAGTTATCTATTACTATGGAACAATCCATGTCAAAGTTTGAAAGTGAAAGTGTTAGTCACTCAGTAGTGTCCAACTGTTTTCAACCCCATGGACTGTAACCCACCAGGCTCCTCTGTCTATGGGATTCTCCAGGCAAGAGTACTGGACTGGGTAGTCATTCCTTTCTCCAGGGATTCTTCCCGACCAAGAGATTGAACCTGGATCTTCTGCACTGTAGGCAAATTCTTTACCAACTGAGCCATGAGGGAAGCCCAGGCAGCTTAAAACAACCATAATCATTTATTCTCTAAAAGAAATTGTGTAAAACTGGAGTTAGTTCTTTAAATGTTTGGTGGAATTCGCCAGTGAAACCATCTAGGCCTGAAGATTGCTGTTTTGGGAAGCTTTCAATTACAAATTCAATTTTTTTTAATAGGTTACAGATCTATTCATATCGTCTATTTCATCTTGGTGAGTTTTGGTAGTTTGTGCTTTTTGAGGAATTGGTTCATCTCAGCTGTCAATTTCATAAGTGTAAAGTTATTCATAGTATTCCCTTATTATCCTTTTAATGGTTGTAGGGTCTGTACTGATAGTCCATTTAATTAGTGATTTTTGTGATTTGTATATTCTCACTTTTTATCTTTGTAAGTCTTGTTAGGAATTTATTTTATTGATTTTTGAAAATAACTAGCTTTTTTGAGTCATTGATTTTCTCTGTTCTTTTCCTATTTTCAACTTCATGTATTTCTGTTCTTATCTTTATTATTTCCTTCCTTCTGCTTGATTTGGATTTATTTTGCTTTTCTAGTTTCTTGAAGTAGTTGTTTAGATTATGGAACTGACACTTTTTTCTTTTCTAATGTAAAATTTAGTGCTATAAATTTCTCCCTTAGTATCACTTTGACTGTATCCCACATATTTTGATATGTTGTCTTTTCAGTTTTGTTATTTTCTGTTCTTTTTAATAATTTTCTTTCAGATGTCCTCTTTGATCCATCGATTACTCACATGTGTTGTTTAATTTATAAATATTCTGATATTTTCCTGTTTTTTCCTATTATTTTTAGTTTGATTCTGCTCTGATAAGAAAACATACTGTATATGATTTCAATTCTTTTAAATTTGTTGAGGTATGATTAATTGCCTAAGATATGGTCTATCTTGGCCGTGTAAAATGTTCTGTGGACACTTGAAAAATGTGTATTCTATTATTATTTGGCCAAGTGTTCTATATATGTCCATTAAATCTTGGTTAATGATGTTTTTCAGTTCTACATGCTTGCTATTTTTCTCTCTAGTAATTCTATCCATTTCTGTGAGTGGACTGTTGAAGTCCCCAATTATAAATACATGTGTGCTCAGTTGCTTCAGTTGTCTCTGGCTCTTTGTGACCCCATGGACTGTAGCCTGCCAGGATCCTCTGTCCATGGTGATTCTCCAGGCAAGAATACTGGAGTAGGTTTCCATTTCTTTCTCCAAAAATTATAGAATTATAATTATATAAAAGTGTTACAATTATATAAAATTATTATAATTACAGGTTTACCTAAATTTCCCTTTGACTCTGTCAGATTTTGCTTCACATATTTTGAAGCTCTGTTGTTTTGTTAGGTAGTTAGTCAGACATGAGTGGTCCCCAGCCTAACTGGGACAGGGTCATCTTTCCCTCCTTCACCTAAACACTGGTGTCCAGATCACACCCAGAGATCCTCCCTTTTTGTGGTCAAAGACCACGAAGTTGCCAGCCTTATCAGCACTGAGCAAGCTAAAACCCACGAGCACAGGTGCAAGTGAACCAAGACCTAAACAAAATAACCTGGGTTTATTATGCCAAATTTGTAATAAATGAGCATTTTGTTTTTTGCACCCCCGCCCCTGTGGGTTTCACTTCGGTGATGGTGGGTAAGTACCTGTGCACAAGGAAAAAATTATACAAACTAAAGTTGCCAGTCAACTTGTCAAAACAACAATGTAGGACATAGGAAGGGATGTTCCAACACTCTGAAAAACCAGCCCTGCCAACATTATGGGACTGCTTCTGGTTTCCAGACAGCACACTCTCATCCTTTCTTGGGAGTGTACTTTCATTTTGCTTAATAACACTCTTGTTACTTAAAACTGCTCTGTGTATCTCATCTGAATTCTTTCCCTCAAGAGAACAAGAACAGAGGAATTTGACATTCTGCTGGTAACACTATTATACTTACATATATAGGATCATTATGTCTTTTTAGTGGATGATTATTTTATCATTACGTAATGCCCTTCTTTGTCTTGGTAATTTTCTTTGCTCTGAAGTTTACTTATTATATTAACATAGATACTCCTATTTTTTAAAATTAATGAATACATCCTCTATCTTTTCTATCCTCTTACTTTCAACCCACCTATGCTGTTGTATTTAGAGTTTCCAAGGTAGCTCAATGGTAAAGAATCCACCTGCCAATACAAGAGATGCAGGAGACATGGGTTTGATCCTTGGGTCGGGAAGATCCCTTGAGGAGGAAATGGCAACCCACTCCAGTATTCTTGCCTGAACATCTCATGGACTGAGGAGCCTGGTGGGCTATAGTCCATGGGGTCACAAAGAGTCAGACACAACTTAGTAACTGAGCACACACATTTCATGAGTCTCATGTAGATAGTATTTAGTAAGATCATGTTTTTTTCTTCATTTTCAGTCTCAGTTCAGTTGCTCAGTCGTGTCTGACTCTTTGTGACCCCATGGACTGCAGCACGCCAGGCCTACCTGTCCATCACCAACTCCCAGAGCTTACTCAAACTCAGGTCCATTGAGTTGGTGATGCCATCCAACCATCTCATCCTCTGTGGCCTACTTCTCCCACCTTCAATCATCCCCAGCATCAGAGTCTTTTCAAATGAGTCAGTTCTTTGCATCAGATGGCCAAAGTATTGGAGTTTCAGCTTTAGCATCAATCCTTCCAATGAATATTCAGGAATGATTTCCTTTAGGGTTGACTGGTGAGGTCTCCTTGCTGTCCAAGGGATTCTCAAGAGTCTTCTCTAACACCACAGTTCAAAAGCATCAATTCTTAGGAACTCGGTTTTCTTTAAAGTCCAACTCTCACATCCATACATGACTATTGGAAAAACCGTAGCTTTGACTAGACAGACCTTTGTTAACAAAGTAACGTCTCTGATTTTTAATGTGTTGTCTAGGTCAGAAAACTAAGATCATGGCATCTGGTACCATCACTTTATGGGAAATAGATGGGGAAACAGTAGAAACAGTGACAGACGTTATTTTGGGGGGCTCCAAAATCACTGCAGTTGGTGATTTCAGCCATGAAATTAAAACACGCTTACTCCTTGGAAGGAAAGTTATGACCAATCTAGATAGCATAATCAAAAGCAGAGACATTACTTTGCCGACTAAGGTCCGTTTAGTCAAGGCTATGGTTTTTCCAGTGGTCATGTATGGATGTGAGAGTTGAACTGTGAAGAAAGCTGAGCGCCGAAGAATTGATGCTTTTGAACTGTGGTACTGGAGAAGACTCTTGAGAGTCCCTTGGGCTACAAGGAGATACAACCAGTCCATTCTAAAGGAGATCAGTCCTGGGTGTTCTTTGGAAGGAATGATGCTAAAGCTGAAACTCCAATACTTTGGCCACCTGATGCAAAGAGTTGACTCATTGGAAAAGACTCTGATGCTGGGAGGGACTGGAGGCAGGAGGAGAAGGGGAAGACCGAGGATGACATGGCTGGATGGCATCACTGACTCGATGGACGTGAGTCTGAGTGAACTCCGGGAGTTGGTGATGGACAGGGAGGCCTGGCGTGCTGCGATTCATGGGGTAAGAGTCGGACACGACTGAGCGACTGAACTGAACTGAACTGAACTGAGGTTGGTCGTAACTTTTCTTCCAAGGAGTAAGCGTCTTTTAATTTCATGGCTGCAATCATCCTCTGCAGTGATTTTGGAGCCCCCCAAAATAAAGTCAGCCACTGTTTCCACTGATTCCCCATCTATTTGCCATGAAGTGATGGGACCAGATGCCATAATCTTAGTTTTCTGAATGTTGAGCGTTAAGCCAACTTTTTCCCTCTCCTCTTTCACTTTCATCAAGAGGCTCTTTAGTTCTTCTTCACTTTCTGCCATAAGGGTGGTGTCATCTGCATATCTGAGGTCATTGATATTTCTCCCAGCAATCTTGATTCCAGCTTGTGCTTCATCCAGGCCAGCATTTCTCATGATGTACTCTGCTTCTGCTGCTGCTGCTGCTAAGTTGCTTCAGTCGTGTCCTACTCTGTGTGACCCCATAGACTGCAGCCCACCAGGCTCCCCTGTCCCTGGGATTCTCCAGGCAAGAACACTGGACTGGGTTGCCATTTCCTTCTCCAATGCTTGAAAGTGAAAAGTGAAAGTGAAGTTGCTCAGTCATGTCCAACTCGTAGCAACCCCATGGACTGCAGCCCACCAGGCTCCTCCGCCCACGGGATTTTCCAGGCAAGAGTACTGGAGTGGGTTGCCATTGCCTTTTCCAGATGTACTCTGCATATAAGTTAAATAAGCAGGGTGACAATATGCAGCCTTGACGTACTCCTTTCCCTATTTGGAACCAGTCTGTTGTTCCATGTCCAGTTCTAACTGTTGCTTCCTGACCTGCATACAGATTTCTCAGGAGGCAAGTCAGGTGGTCTGGTATTCCAATCTCTTTAAGAAAATTTCACAGGTTTTGGTGATCCACACAGTCAAAGGCTTTGGCATAGTTGATAAAGCAGAAGTAGATGTTTTTCTGGAACTCTCTTGCTTTTTCCATGATCCAGTGGATGTTGGCAATTTGATCTCTAGTTCTTCTGTCTTTTCTAAAGCCAGCTTGAACATCTGGAAGTTCACAGTTCATGTACTGTTGAAATATGGCTTGGAGAATTTTGAGCATTACTTTACTAACGTATGAGATGAGTGCAATTTTGCAGTAGTTTGAGCATTCTTTGGCATTGCCATTCTTTGGGATTGAATGAAAATTGACCTTTTTCAGTCCTGTGCCCACTGCTGAGTTTTCCAAATTTGCTGACATATTGAGTGTAGCACTTTCACAGCATCATCTTTCAGGATTTGAAATAGCTCAACTGGAATTCCATCACCTCCACTAGCCTTGTTTGTGATGATGCTTCCTAAGGCTTATTTGACTTCACTTTCCAGGATGTCTGGCTCTAGGTGAGTGATCACACCATCGTGGTTATCTGGGTCATGAAGATTTTTTAATATAGTTCTTTGTATTCTTGCCATCTCTTCTTAATATTTTCTGCTTCTGTTAGGTCCATACCATTTCTGCCCTTTATTGAGCCCATCTTTGCATGAAATGTTCCCTTGGTATCTCTAATTTTCTTGTAGAGCTCTCTAGTCTTTCCCATTCTATTGTTTTCCTATATTTCTTTGCACTGATCACTAAGAGGAAGGCTTTCTTATCTCTCCTTGCTATTCTTTGGAACTCTGCATTCAAATGGGTATATCTTTCCTTTTCTCCTTTGCATTTCATTTCTCTTCTTTTCACAGCTATTTGTAAGGCCTCCTCAGAGAGCCAATTTTGCCTTTTTGCATTTCTTTTTCTTGGGGATGGTCTTGATCACTGCCTCTTGTACAATGTCCCAAACCTCCATCCATAGTTCTTCAGGCACTCTGTCTATCATATCTAATTCCTTGAATCCTTGAGTCTATTTCTCACCTCCACTGTATAATCATAAAAGATTTTATTTAGGTCATACCTGAATTGTCTAGCAGTTTTCCCTACTTTCTTCAATTTAAGTCTGAATTTGGCATCAAGGAGTTCATGATTGGAGCCACAGTCAGCTCCCAGTCTTGTTTTTAATGACTGTACAGAGCTTCTCCACCTTTGGCTGCAAAGAATATAATCAATCTGATTTCAGTGTTGACCATCTGGTGATGTCCATGTGTAGAGTCTTCTCTTGTGTTGTTGGAAGAGGGTGTTTGCTATGACCAGTGCATTATCTTGATGAAACTCTATTAGCCTTTGCCCTGTTTCATTCTGTAGTCCATGGCCAAATTTGCCTATTACCTGAGGTATCTCTTCCTACTTTTGCATTCCAGTTCTCTATAATGAAAAGGACATCTTTTTGGAGTGCTAGTTCTAGAAGGCCTTGTAGTTTTTCATAGAACTGTTCAACTTCAGCTTCTTCAGCATTACTGGTTGGGGCATAGACTTGGGTTACTGTGATATAGAATGGTTTGCCTTGGAAACGAACAGATATCATTCTGTTGTTTTTGAGATTGCATCCAAGTACTACATTTTGGACATTTTGTTGACTATGAGAGCTACTCCATTTCTTCTAAGGGATTCCTGTTCACAGCAGCAGATAAAATGGGCATCTGAGTTAAATGCACCCATTCCAGTCCATTTTAGTTCACTGATTCCTAAAATGTCGATGTTCACTCTTGCCATCTCCTGTTTGACTACTTCCAGTTTGCCTTGATTCATGGACCTAACATTCCAGGTCCCTATGTAATATTGTTCTATAGGACAATAGACAGCATAGGACTTTACTTCCATTACCAGTCCCATCCACAACTGGATGTTGTTTTTGCTTTGGCTCCGTCTCTTTATTTTTTCTGGAGTTATTTCTCCACTGATCTCCAGTAGCATATTTGGCACCTACTGACCTATGGAGTTCATCTTTCAGTGTCCTGTCTTTTCGCCTTTTCATACTGTTCATGGGGTTCTCAAGGCAAGAATACTGAAGTGGTTTGCCATTCTCTTCTCCAGTGGACCACATTTTGTCAGAACTCTCTACCATGATCCATCTGTTCTGGGTGGCCTTATATGGCGTGGCTTATAGTTTCGTTGAGTTAGACAAGGCTGTTGTCCATGTGATCAGATTGGTTAGTTTTCTGTGATTGTGGTTTTCATTCTGTCTGTCTCTGATGGAGAAGAATAAGAAGCTCATGGAAGCTTCCTGGTGGGGGAGACTGACTGAGGGGGAAACTGGGTCTTGTTCTGATTGGTGGGACCATGCACAGTAAATCTTTAATCCAATTTTCTGTTGATGACCGGGGCTGTGTTCCCTCCCTGCTATTTGACCTGAGGCCAAACTATGGTGGAGGTAATGAAGATAATGACGATCTCCTTCAAAAGGTCTCACTTTGGAATCACAACTGCACTTAGTGCCCCCAACCCTACAGCAGGCCACCACTGACCACACCTCTGCTGGAGACTCCTGGACACTCATGGGCAAGTCTGGGTTAGTCTCTTCTAGGGTCACTGTTGCTTTCTCCTGAGTCTTGTCGTGCACATAGTTTTGTTTGTGCCCTCCAAGAGTTTGTTTCCCCAGTCCTGTGTAAGTTCTGGCAACTTTATGTGGGGTTAATGGCAACCTCCTCCAAGAGGGCTTATGCCATACTTAGGTCTACTGCACCCAGAGCCCCTGCCCCTGTGGCAGTCCACTGCTGACCCATGCCTCCACAGGAGACACTCAAACACAGTTCTGTCTCAGTCTCTGTGGGGTCTCTGGGTCCTGGTGCCCACAAGGTTTGTTTGAGCCTGCTGAGCATCTCTCTCAGGTATGAGGTTTGATTCTAAACACGATTTTGCCCCTCCTGCTGCCTTTTTGGGGTTTCTCCTTTGCCCCGGGATGTGGGTTATCTCTTCAAAGTCACTCCAGACCAGCGCAGCTGCTGCTCCAGTGCTACGCAGCCATGCTCCAGCACCTTCCGTCTTGCTGGGGCTTCTCTGCCCTTGGACATGGGGTATCTTCTCAAAGTCACTCCAACGCCATGTAGCCACCACTCCAGCACTCCCTTGGTTTGGCAAAATTTGGATTCCTCTTCTTGGTTTCTTGGTCATCAACCTTGTGCTTAGCTTTAAGCCTAGTTTACTTCTCTCACCTCCACATCCTTTGATAAGAAAAATCCCTGCTCCAATTGTAGTCTAGAAGGACTCTGGCAATGATGTATGACAATGAAGTTCCACAGCTCACTGACTCACTTGAGCTGTTGTTCACTCTCTTCTCTCTCCCTCTCTTCCACACACTGTCTGTGACCTTTATTAGTGCATGCTGTAGGAGAAGTGGTGCCTCACTGTGTTTCTCTGGTTTGGAGCAGAAAGAGTATGGCTTCCAAGCTATCTAAGTCCTAAACCAGCCCCACTGCCATATGCTCACCTTCCCCAAAGGACAAATGGCATGGTCATGCATATTGGAAAGAGAATAAGAGATCCAAACAACCTCTTTCACCCTCCCCATCCCCACCTTCTTCATCCAAGTGAGAACAGTACAGAGCTTTGTTCTTTAGTCTTTTGAGTTTCAAGCCTGTTCTGTGGGGGCTACATTTGTACTCAAAGTAAATATTCATTAATGTATTTAATTCCCATCTTAAATATCTTTCTGTTTCATTATTGTCTCTTGAATGGGCTGAGACCGAGTCTGACTTTTTTCTCTATATCTTCCCAGTTCAGCATCACATATAACTGGGCACTTAATAAGTGATTTTGGTCATGACAGCATAATTAAATCTATTTGCATTGGAAATTACACATGACTTGACTGAAGGGCTGGTCTAGTCTAATTGTGTTTGTGTTCATTTTCTTGCTTTTTTCCTTTATCTTGCTTAATCCTGTCTCATCAAAGTGGGCTTTAAATTCCAAGGAGGCTTACATGGCATTTCAGTCCCCAATTCCTTCTCTTGGTTGACAAAGGTCAAGGAATTAAAAAATATATATATATGATCTGCCTGACGTGGGTATAGAGTGATCCAGCCTTTAATGTATTCAAACCACTAATGCTGTCATTCCCAGTGAGAGCTGAAGGAAGGATTGCTGTTATATCTACTTAAGAGGCCTCCACTCATTTCTACAGCCAGTGTCTAGAGAATGTTTTGTCTTCAAAGAAAGCTTTTATTATTTGGAAAGTCTCCAACTTCTTGTCTTATTGAAAAAACTGATTCAGGGTGGAGAGGCAAGGCCTACTATCTCGAGGAGAAAGCTCCTCTACATATTAGCCTGAGCCAGAGGCTGAAAAAGAGGACAAGAGGACCCTCCTTTGACACAAAATTTACATGTGGTACAGAACCTGCGTGCCATTGCAGGAGACACAAGAGACATGGGTTCAATCCCTGAGTCAGGAAGACCCCCTGCTGTGGGAAATGGCAACCTACTCCAGGGTGGTTGCCTGGAGAATTCCATGGACAGAGGAGCCTGGAGGGCTACAGTCTATGTTGTCACAAAGAGACAGACATGACTTAGTGACTAAATCACCATAAGGAAACACTGAGCAACATGTAAATCATGCAAACTCACAGACACATGTAGCTACGAGGATAAACAGCTACTTAAATGGGTGACTCCAGGATGCCAGGTTTCTCTTTTATGCTACAGATGTGCTGTGCTGTACTTAGTCACTTCAGTCATGTCTGACTCTTTGCAACACTATGGGCTGTAGCTGGCTAGGCTCCTCTGTCCATGGGATTTTCCTGGCAAGAATACTAGAGCGAGTAGCCATTTCCCCCTCCAGGGGATCTTCCTGTTCCAGGGATTGAACCCATGTCTCCTGTGTCTCCTGCATTGCAGGCATATTCTCTACCCACTGAGTCACCTGGGAAGCCCATGCTAAAGATAAATGTTGCTAATTATTCCTTTTTATTATTTTCCTTGGTTTACTTCTGCACTGCGTATAACACAGTAGCCACTAGCCACATGTGGCTATTGACATTTAAATGAATTAAAGTTAGGCAAAATTTAAAATCCACTTCCTGAATCAAACTACTCCCATTTCACATGCCCAACAACATGTGGCTAGTGACTACACTCTGGAGAGCACAAATCTAGAATTCCATCATTATGAAAAGTTCTACTGAACAGTGCTGGTGTACCTTAAAGCACATCAACATAAATCTATTCACTATAGACTGGAATTTTTTAGTTTTTATACCTTGCCTTGTACCCCAGAGTATAGATGATGAGTTATGTGGTCACCTGACAAAGTGCTACAGGCATAGAGAGTCTCCAGGACAATCCATTGGATCCTGGAAAATTCTGGCAAGAGGCTAGCTCAGACTGAATGCTTTCCATATTGAGTCTTCTGCTGATGGTCAATGCAGACCTCACATAGTCGTAAAACTTGCAGCTTCTAGAAATGCCTTCACTCAAGCATGGGGCTGCTTAGACTTAAGGTATTGGTAAGCTCACATATCTCTGCCATTCAGTCTTATTACTTGTCTCTGTTATGCCTTTACACTCTCCTGTAATAATATTTTTCATTTTACGCTTCACACATTTAAGGAATGTGATGAACAGTCCAACAGAAACCTGAAGAGGGAAGTTTTTTGAACTCACAGCAAATGGATATGTGACAAGAATAAGAGGGGGGGAAATGTGGCATTGACCTGAGTTTACCACTCCCTTGTGATAAGTTATTCCTTCAAGTCTGCACCCCCCTCCCTTTAAATACAAATACGCTACCTGTGCAAAGAAACACAATGACTGTGTAATACTCAGTAACGCACCAGTGTAGCTTAATTCTTCAGATGTCTTCATAAAGAAGCAAGAACCACATGGAATTATGCAGTGAACAAACAAAGCTTAAGGATGAAGTGACAGAGAAAGGTCTGTGTTCCTTAACTGGTAACTCTTCCAGAAGTCTCGTGGTTCTTTCCTTTCTTTCCCCTTTGGTTTCCTTAACTTAAATAACAGCTGCAGTGTTTAAGCACAAATTCTTCTTAAAGACTCTGAATTAATAGCCTCCTATTTACTGTTATCCTCCTCAACTGCCCCTTTTCAGCTTCTCCTCTGCTAGCCCTGCCCACTGGAGTTGGCGAGGAGTACAGTTAGCTCCTTTTTCATAGGCTGGCCCCTTTCCAGCACCAGCCTTTATGCCTAGTGTTAGATGTGGCTTCTAAAGAATACTTAGTCATCTCTAATTTCCCTCACCAGGCTTTCATTTCCTGGCACCTCTCCTTCACTCCTCCTTGTACAGCAGGTGGAATCCTCATTAAATAAAATCGATGCTCTCTTTAAATAAGAATTTCAGAAATAAAATTATTTTCTGTGAAATCAGCAGGGTCTGTTTGCCAGGGTTCCCTGTTTGGCACTGAATCTGTCATAAGAAGATATCTATTATTTTCCTTGTGGGAAAACAACACAACTTTCTACTGTTACTGGGAAGGAGGAAGGTTCTTCTGAAAGGGGACATGATGAACTGAGCTCTACTGATGTACTGTTGGATACTAAATGCATGTCTCTGCACATGGCACATATTTGGATAAAAGGGGACAGGACTGCAGAGAAAATTCCAGGGGAGGAACAAAATCACTTGCCCACACCTTGGCAAGCACTTGATTAGGAGCTCAAACCTAACTCATTTTCCTTGAGGCCCTCTCCCAGCCTGGAACAATACTCTCCTCCAGTCAAAAGGGAAGGAAATGAAACATGGGTCTACAGTGGCCTGAACTGACTGGCTGTTATGTCCCTAAGAGCAAGATTCAGAGTGCAGTTTGCCCCCAGTGTTATTAACACCTCCTTCCCTTGTTTGTCCTCTGTGCCAAAGAGTCTGAGAACAGAGATTAGGGATCGAAAGGGGTGTTTACTTCTTCCTTTCCATTTCTGATCTGCAGCACTGTTTCCACACTAGATAAATAGCAGGTTAACAGAGGAGCAGTGGTTTGAGGCTGGGCACCCCAGACAAAATGGCTTTCCTTTGCATTGCTTAAATAACATTTTCTGAGCTCTGGCCAAAGATAAACAGTACGGCTCACTATATGCTGGACTACTCAACAGAGACAATCACTGATGCTAATAAAATCAGTATTTGAAAGCAAGCTTAAGGGATTTTAGGAAATGCATCCATACCCTTAGAATTGCAGCTGTTACACTCTCATAAATAATTTGGAGGCTAGTGGCTTTTCGCTTTCAACATAAGGGAAGCCACTTTGTAATGGTCAGCAGCTGCCTGGGAAATCATTTTTTCTTTCATCCCAGTTCTATTACTTCTGATACTTTTGCTTTTAGTTTTAAAAAGCTAACAAAGAGTTTTGCATACCAAGTTATCAAATATGTGTTTAAAGTTATTGAATCCATCACAAAGGGCTTTAAAAATGTGACCCGCATTTATCCTCTTTTGCTGCCTAGCAGAGCCCTGAGTGCCCACGCCTCACCAGATTCTGTCAGGTACTTCAGAATTCTGCTCAACCTGCTCAGCGCAGATGACAGAGGCATCATGCTCTTGATTGGATCTGTAATTGTATTTTTTTCAATAAGGCAGGGAAACTTCTTCACTGTATTGTATATAGCAAAACAAGTGCTTCTTTACCTATTTTTCTTCTTCTTCATGACAAAGGATCCTGAATGTCACAGAGAAAATTAAACCGAAAGATTGAGGTTGAAGCAAATTGTACTTCTCCTTGTATCACTCTTCACACTTATCAGTACATCTGTCTCCCCCAACAGATTGGGCTTGAGTTCCCCAGGAGACCTTGAGATAAAGATCAGAGGACAAGGAGTTTATTTGAAAAGTAATCTTTGAAAACACCCACAAAAGAGTAGGGAAGTGAGACAGGGAAAAACAAGACAACTTATAAAAGGTCTATTATCAAGCCAGTTCCACTGGGTGTCATCCAGTGGAGACTTACCAGAGCTGGTATAGAGAAAGAGGGAGATGGGCTGTTTTCTACCCAACTTGTCAATCATGATTGAGCCTTGCACCTAGGGAGCATTGATTCCCAGCACTTCCGCGATATCCTACACACAGGCAAGTGGGCTCTGACAGCCAGAGAAAGAACCCAGGCAATGAAACACACATGTTGACAGTCATAAGTGGGACCCATACTCACTGAAAAAGTAAAGGCACATTGCCACCAACACATTGCCTCCAGTGTAGGAGGGATCCTTTTATCTCCACAGCCTCTCCAGGATTTATTATTTGTAGACTGTAATGATGCCCATGCTGACTGGTGTGATGTGATACCTCATTGCAGTTTCCACTTGCATTTCTCTAATAATTAGCAATGTTGAGCACTTTTACATGTGCCTGTTGGCCATCTATCTCTCTTCTTTGGAAAAAGGTCTATTTTGATTTTCTGCCCATTTTTTTGATTGGGTTGCTCATTTTTTTATATTGAGCTGTATGAGTTGTTCATATATTTTGGAAATTAATCCCTTGTCAGTCATATAATTTGCAAATATTTTCTCCCATTCTGTTTGTTGTCTTTTTTTTTTGTTTAGAGTTTTTGTTTTGGGGGGTTTTTGGTGGGGGGGTAGGGTTTGCTGTGCAAAAGCTTTTAAGTTTAGTTAGGTCTCATTTGTTTACTTTTTTAATTTCCATTATTCTAGGAGATGAAGCCAAAAAAATCTTGCTTTGATTTATGTCAAAGAGTGTTCTGCCTATGTTTTCCTCTAGGAGTTTTATAGTATCTGGTCTTACCATCAGGTCTTTAATCCATTTTGAGTTTATTTTTGTGTGTTTGGTATTAGAGAATGTTCTAATTTCTATTATTTTACATGTAACTGTCCAGTTTTCCCAGCACCATTTACTGAAGAGACTTTTTTCTCCATTGTATTTTCTTGCTCCCTTTGTCATAGATTAGGTGATCAAGGTATGTGGGTTTATCCCTGGGCTTTCTTCATTGATCTGTATGTCTCTTTTTGTGACAGCACCATACTTATTTTAATCATTATGGCTTTGTGTTATAGTCTGAAATCAGGGACCCTGATTCCTCCTCTCTATATGCCTGACACGCCAACCAACAGAGAAGGATCCCAGGCAAATCATCCCTCTAAGTACCTGAACAGGCAGAGCTATGGAGAAAGACTGGCCAAAGAGGCCTTCTGATTGCCAGCTACAAGAGGCTCAAAAAAAGACTCAGAGGGCCATAACTCCTGCTGCAGAGGCAGTTTGTGTCCCTGAACACTTGGCGCTGCCAGGGTCCCTACAAGCTCAACTCTCACTGGGGCAGAGCTGCCACAGGCAAAAAAAAAAAAAAAAAAAGTCTTGTGCTTATGCGCGCAGGGTCACTTCGGTCCTGTCCGACTCTTTGTGACCCTGTAGACTGTGGCCTGCCAGGCTTCTCTGTCAGAGAGGGGTTCTCCAGGCAAGAATACTGGAGTGTACTGGCCAATACTGGTTGCTATACCCTTCTAGAGCACTATATTTCCTGCTGCCCTAGACGCCAACACCCCTGAGTACCTGGTGCTGCCAGAACCCCTGTGACCCAAGCAGCTGCACCACTTCCACACCTGGCCCTAACAGGGGCAAACACAAGCCCTCCAGGGCAGCCTCAGGAGCAAACCCCAGCGGACGACCCACATGTAGAGGTAGAAATAAAACCATAATTGAAACCCAGGGGCAGTGTGGCTAAGGAAGAAGACCCAAAACTTTCCCACCAGCTGTACAAGCTGAAGATTAAATCCACAGGTTCAACTAAGCAGACCCTGTATCTATAGAATATATAAAAGGCCATTGAGAGCTACCACTAGCTCTGATAGCTGTAGACTTTGGAGGCAAGCACACACAGGAGTAGGACCAGATTAGAATCTGAGCACCCCCCACAGCAGGTCCAGAGATCAGTACAGTGTTGGAGGACATCCTTGAGAGGTAAGGTGGACTGTGATTCCCAGCGTCGGAAAGGACTCTGACAGGAGAGACTCAAGAAAAACATTTATTCTTATTTTTTAACTTGTTTTGCAGACTCTTTTGGATTTTTTTTCTTTTTTCTTTTTTTTTTTTTTTGCTTCCCCCCCCTCTGTTGTAGTTGTCGGTTTTATTGTCACTAAGAAATCCAATTAAGCTTTTGAGTTTTTTTTTCTTTTCCTCAATCACATTTTTTATTGTTGTCATATACCTCTGCCTTTATGTTGGGCTTTTGCAGTTCTGTGAATTTTTCCTCTTTTTTTTTCTTTTTTATATTTTTTAATTTTAATTTTTAAAACCCTATTTTTTCTACATTTATTCCTTTGTTTGCTTTTCCTACTGTTCTTTTCCCCTTGCAGTTAATCTTATGCTAAGTCGCTTCAGTCGTGTCCGACTCTGTGCGACCCCACAGACAGAGGCCCACTAGGCTCCCGCCCCTGGGATTCTCCAGACAAGAACACTGGAGTGGGTTGCCATTTCCTTCTCCAATGCATGAAAGTGAAAACTGAAAGTAAAGTCGCTCAGTCATGTCTGACTCTTAGCGAACCCATGGACTGCAGCCTACCAGGCTCCTCCGTCCATGGGATTTTCTAGGCTAGAGTACTGGAGTGGGGTGCCATTGCCTTCTCCGGCAGTTAATCTTTAACTTATATAAATCTTCTTTATCTACCTCTATTTAACTTTGCATATATATTCTTTCTTTTCTTTCTCTCCTATCCTCTGAACATATTTATTTGTTTTATTATCATTGCTTTATTCCCCAATTGGTACCTTGTGCTAATTATGCTTTCCAGGTTGTGCTTAAATTAGTTTTGTTCTGGTAGATATAATTTTTGGTTTGCTTTATTCACCAGGTTAATCTAATTGTACTTAATTTTTGTTGGATTGTTTTGATTTTGCTTATAGGTGTAGATGTATATGTGTATATTCAGTCACACTTTCTATTGCTGCCTATAAACCTCTGCCTGTACATTGGGCTTTTGCAGTTCTGTGGAGGTTTCTTTCTTTTTCCCTTTTTTCTTTCTTCTTCCATTTTTTTCATTTTTCTTTTTTTATAATTTTAATTTTTTTAACCTATTATGTGTTTTCTACATGTATTCCTTCATTTGCCTTTCCTACTGTTCTTTTCCCCTTGCAGTTAATCTTTAATGTATATAAATCCTTTTTTAACCTACCTCGAACTTTGCGTACCTATTCTTTTTTTCTTTTCTTTCTTTCTTGTCCTCACAACATATTTATTAGTTTTGTTTTCATTGCTTTATTCCCTACTTGGTGCCTTGCTTCAGTTTTGTTTTCCAGTTTGTGCTTAAGCTACTTTTTTTCTTAAATGGTAAATATAATTTTTGATTTCCTTTGTTCACCAGATCAAGCTACTGTACTTTATTTTTGTTGGACTGTTTTCACTTTGTTCATGGGTGTATATGTATATGTCTATATTCCATTATTTTAATTAGTATTTGCCTGATTTTGTAACTGCCATTTGTCTGGGGTGAATCTTTGGTTTCTAATTTTTGGATATTTGTTTTACTCTTCATTAATGCCATAACAAGCCACTTGTGGAATCCTCATTCCTGACCAGAGATCAAGCCCTGAGCCTTTAGAGTGGAAGCACTGATTCCAAGACCCTAGACTACCAGAGAACTAACACTACGGAGTATCAAATAGTGAGAGTTCACACAAACGAAACCACTTGAACATAAGACCCGGCATCACCCAACCACCAGTAGCACCCTGTGCAGGATGCCTCATCTAAATAACAAACAGAACAAAAATACAAAGTCAGTCATCAGCAGACAGGAGTTTCACTTCACTCAGCCTTGCCCATCAGAGGAAAAACAAACAAACAAACAAAAACTCAGCACAAATCTCACCCTATATGAAGCTCACACAAACCACTGAACCAACCTTAGGAGGGCAGAAACCAAAGGGAAGAAAGAATTCAAACTTCTTCAAGGAAAGAATTCAACTTTCCTTGAAGCCTAGGAAAAGGAGACCTCAAATACAATAACTTTAAAAAAGATGAAAAAGTAGAGAAATACTGCACAAATGAAGGAACAAACTAGAAACACAGAAGTCCAAATAAATGAAGAGGAAATGGGAAAATTACCTGGAAAAGAATTCAGAATAATGATAGTAAAGATGATCAAAAACCTTGAAAACAAAATGGAGAAAATGCAAGAATCAATTAACAAAGACCTAGAAGAATTAAACAATAAACATACAGAGACAAACAATACAATTACTGAAATTACTCCAGAAGGAAACAATAGCAGAATATCTGAAACAGAAGAATGAATCAGTGAGCTGGAAGATAAAATGGTGGAAATAACTTCTGAAGAGCAGAATAAAGTAAAAAGAATGCAAAGAGCTGAGGACTGTCTCAGAGACCTCTGGGATCATATCAAGCACACCAATATTCGAATAATAGGGGTCCCAGAAGAAGAAAAAAAGAAAGGGTATGAGAAAATTTTTGAAGAGATTATAGTTGAAAATTTCCCAAAATGGAAAAGAAAATAGTCAATCATATCCAAGAGGCACAAAGAGTCCCATACAGGATGAATCCAAGGAGAACCATACCAAGACACACTAATCAAACTAACAAAGGCTAGACACAAAGAAAGAATATTAAAAGCAGCAAGGGAGAAGCAACAAGTAACATACAAGGGAAACCCCATATGCTTAACAGCTGATCTTTCAGCAGAGACTCTGCAGGCCAGAAGGGAATGACAGGATATATTTAAAATACTGAAAGGGGAAAATCTACAACCAAGATTACTGTACACAGCAAGGATCTCATTCAAAATTGATGGACAAATGAAATTCTTTTCAGATAAGCAAAAGTTAAGAGAATTCAGTGCCACCAAACCAGCCTTACAACAAATGTTAAGCTGACTTATATAGTCAAGAAATACAAGAGAAGAAAAAAGATCTACAAAATCAACCCCAAACAATTATAAAATGGCAAGAGAAACATATATATCAATAATTACTTTAGATGTAAATGTATTAAATGCTCCAACCAAAAGATACAGACTGGCTAAATGGATACAAAAACAAGACCCATACATATGCTGTCTACAAGAAAACCACTTCAGACCTCAAGACACATATAGACTAAAAGTTAGAGGATGGAAAAATATATTCCATGAAAATGTCAAGCAAAAGAAAGCTGGAGTAGAAATCCACATATCAGACAACATAGAGAAGATTACAAGAGATAAGGAAGGACACTACATAATGATCAAGGGATCAATCCAAGAGAAAGACATAACAATTGTATATATCTATGCATCCAACATAGGAGCACCGCAATACATAAGACAAACACTAACAGACATAAAAGAAGCAATTGATAGTAACACAATAATAGTTGGAGACTTTAACATCCCATTCACACCAATGGACAGATCATCAAAACAGAAAATTAATAAGGAAACACAAGTCTTAAATGATACATTAGATGAGATGGATCTCATTGATATCTGCAGGACATTCCATCCAAATGCAGAGGAATACACTTTCTTCTAAAGTGCACGTGAAACATTCTCCAGGATAGACCACATTTTGGGTCACAAATCAAACCTCAGTAAATTCAAGAAAATTGAAATTGTATCAAACATCTTCTCTGACCACAATGCTATGGGACTAGATATCAATTACAAGAAAAAACACTGTAAGAAACACAAACACATGGAAATTAAACAACACATTTCTAAATAAACAGCAGGTTACTGAAGAAATCAAAAGGGAAATCAAAAAATTTCTAGAAACAAATGACAATGAAAACACAACTCAAAACCTATGGGATGCAGAAAAGCAATTCTAAGAGGGAAGTTTATAGCAATACAATCCTACCTAAAGAAACAAGAAAAACATTGAATAGACAACCTAACTTTAGACTTAAGCAACTGGAGAAACAGAAAAAAAAATTAGTAGAAGGAAAGAAATCATAAAGATCTGAGCAGAAATAAATGAAAAATAAATGAAAGAAACACTGGCAAAGGTTAATAAAACTAAAAGCTGGTTCTTTGAGAAGATAAACAAAACTGACAAACCCTTAGCCAGACTCATCAAGAAAAAAAGAGAGAAGAATCAAATCAACAAAATTAGAAATGAAAAAGGAGAGGTTACAACAGACAATGCAGAAATACAAAAGAATATAAGAGGCTATTATGAACAACTATATGGCAATAAAATAGATAACCTGGAAGAAATGGACAGATAACCTGGAAGAAATGGATAATTCTTAGAAAAGTTCAATCTTCCAAGACTGAATCAGGAAAAAATAGAAATTATGAATAATACAATTATAAGCACTAAAATTGAAGTTGTGATCAAAAATCTCCCAAAAACCAAAAGCCCAGGACCAGATGGCTTCACAAGAGAATTCTATCAAATAAATGTCTATCCTTCTAAAACTCTTTCAAAAAATTGCATAGGAAGAAACACTTCCAAACTCATTCCACGAGGCCACCATCACCCTGATACCAAAACCAGACAAAAACAACACACAAAAAAAAGAAAACTATAGTCCAATATTACTAATTAACATAGATGCAAAAATCCTCAACAAAATTTTAGCAACAGAATTCAGCAACACATCAAAAGTTCATATACGATGATCAAGTTGGGTTTATTCCAGGGATGCAAGGATTCTTCAATATACAGAAATCAATGTGATACACCATATTAACAAATTGAAATATAAAAGCCATATGATCATCTCAATAAATGCACAAAAAGCCTTTGACAAAATTCAGCACCCATTTATGATTAAAACTCTTCAAAAAAATGGGCATAGAAAGAACCTACCTCAAGAAATGAAAAAGGAGTAAAGGCCATATATGATAAGCCTACAAAAAATATTGTTCTCAATGGTGAAAAACTGAAAGCATTTCCCCTAAGATCAGGAACAAGACAAGGGTGTCCACTTTCACCACTATTATTCAACATACTTCTGGAAGTCCTAGATCAGAGAAGAAAAAGAAATAAAATGAATCCAGATCAGAAAAGAAGAAATAAAGCTCTCACTGTTTGCAGATGACATGATACTGTACATAGAAAACCCTAAAGAGAGTATCAGAAAATTACTAGAGCTAATCAGTGAATTTAGCAAAGTTGCAGGATACAAAATCAATACACAGAAATCGCTTGCATTTCTATATACTAACAATGCAAATGAGAAAGAGCAATGAAGGAATCAGTCCCATTCACCACTGCATCAAAAAGAATTAAATATCTAGGAATAAACTTACCTAAGGAGACAAAAGTACTGTACACAGAAAATTATAAGACACTAATGAAAGAAACCAAAGATGACATAAACAGATGGAGACATATTCCATGTTCCTAGGTAGGAAGAATCAATACCATGAAAATGACTATACTACCAAATGCAATCTACAGATTTAATGCAATCCCTATCAAATTACCAATGGCATTTTTCACAGGACTAGAAGAAAAAATTTCACATTTCATATGGAAACACAAAAGACCCTGAATAGCCAAAGAAGAATGCAGCTGGAGGAATCAAGCTTCCTTACTTCAGGTTATACCACAAAGCTACAGTCATCAAGAAAATATGGTACTGGCACAAAAACAGAA
Organism: Capra ibex; assembly: GCA_006410555.1. Lineage (NCBI taxonomy): Eukaryota > Metazoa > Chordata > Mammalia > Artiodactyla > Bovidae > Capra > Capra ibex. The sequence goes on from SJYO01038709.1 coordinate 57,579,094, forward strand.
ATATGAACCAATGGAACAAGATAGAAAGCCCACAAATAAACCCATGCACCTATGGGTACCTTATTTTTGACAAAGGAGGCAAGAATATACAATGGGGCAAAGACAGCCTCTTCAATAAATGGTTCTGGGAAAACTGGACAGCTATATGTAAAAGAATGAAATTAGAACACTTCCTAACACCACACACAAAGATAAACTCAAAATGGATTAAAGACCTAAATGTAAGACCAGAAACTATAAAACACTAAGAAGAAAATGTAGGCAGAACACTTGATGACATAAATCAAAGCAAGATCCTCTATGACCTACCTCCTAGAGTAACAGAAATAAGAACAAAAGTAAACCAGTGGGACCTGATTAAACTTAAAAGCTTTTGCATAGCAAAGGAAACTATAAGCAAGGTGAAAAGCCAACCCTCGGAATGGGAGAAAATAATAGCAAATGAAACAACTGACAAAGGATTAATTTCCAAAATATACAAGCACCTCATACAACTCAATACCAGAAAAACAAACAACCCAATCAAAAAGTGGGAAAAAGACCTAAACAGACATGTCTCCAAAGAAGACATACAGATGGCTAACAAATACATGAAAAGATGTTCAACGTCGCTCAATATTAGAGAAATGCAAATCAAAACTACAATGAGATATCACCTCACACCAGTCAGAATGGCTGTCATCAAAAAGTCTACAAACAATAAATGTTGGAAAGGGTGTGGAGAAAAGCGAACACTCTTGCACTGTTGGTGGGAATGTAAATCGATAAAACCACTATGGAAGACGGTATGGAGCTTGCTTAAAAAACTAGGAATAAACTTCCATATGACACAGCAATCCCACTTCTAAGCATACACCCTTAGGAAACCAAAATTGAAGGAGACACATGTATCTCATTATTCACTGAAGCACTATTTACAATAGCTAGAACATGGAAGCAACCTAGATGCCCATCAACAGATGAATGGATAAAGAAGTTGTGGTATACATACACAGTGGAATATTACTCAGCCATAAAAAGGAGGAATGCGTCTGAGTCAATTCTAATGAGGTGGGTGAACCTAGAATCTATTATACAGAGTGAAGTGAGTCAGAAAGAGAAAGATAAATACCATATTCTGACACATATATATGGAATCTAGAAAAATGGTACTGAAGATTTTACTTACAGGGCAACAATGGAGAAACAGACATAGAGAATAAACTTATCAACATGGGGAGAGGGGAGGAGAGGGTAAGATGTATGGAAAGAGTAACATGGAAACTTACATTACCATACTTACATTACCAAAATAGATAGCCAATGGGAATTTGCTGTATGGCTCAGGAAACTCAGACAGGGGCTCTGTTCAACCTAAAGGGGTGGGATGGGGAAGGAAATTGGAGGGAGCTTCAAAAGGGAGGGGGATATATGTATACTTATGGCTGATTCATTTTGAGGTCTGACAGAAAACAGCAAAATTCTGTAAAGCAATTATCCTTCAAGAAAAAATAAATTAATTAAAAAAAATTTTTTTAAGATATGGGGCAGGGCATGGGCAGCATATGCTACTGACTCTAGCCCCCTTATTTTTCTGTGTATCCACCTTCAGACACTCAATGAATGTTTGCTGTCTGGATGACTTTGCATCCTGCATTACCACATCCTACACTCCACAAAAACTAGTAATTTTTTCTTCTGCTCAAAGGCCATGTATTTGACCACTCAGTTCTCAATTCTTAATACTTATGTACAAGAGAAGAAGATAAGAAATCTATAAGGGATTGAAGTGTGGGCAATACAATGCTGGAACTCTTCATTTGAACACCACTGTCTACTGCCACCATTTCCCTTCATTACAGATAAGGTCTCTGAGACTTTCTTTGTTCTCCCTATCGTAAATGTTTACCAAGAGCAATCGCCTGCACTACCATGGGAATTGAAATGGTGGTAGGGAGAAAAGAAAGTGTCTTGCCTTCCTCTTCAGGCCCTTACTAACAGGCAGTCCTGGCAAGACAAATTCTTCTCAATAGCTTGAAGAGTATAAATCTCAGATAGAACAAGTTCATATGAAGGAGAAGGAAGGTGTAAGCTTGTGCCAGCTCCATGTTTAATCAGCAGCTACAAAGATGGTGGGTACAAAGATGGCCACACCTACATTATTCCCAAACAGAGGCCCAATGACCAGTGCTCACCCCACTGTCCTCAGGCCACCATTGCCATATGATACCAGCTGCTATGACCATCATCTCCGCCAGAACACTGACCTCCCTCCCGTGGGAACTACTGTGTCCTTCAGGTAATCCTTCCCCTCAAAAGTGCCTGTTTCAGCTAATCCTCAGCATCTGTGGAAAACAACGCATAAAGGTCAATTCCCCGATGGCTCTGGCTTATAGTCTCTTCTGTTACAAGGAAATATAGTATTAAAAGCACTGAACAGAAGAGACAGATAAAGTAAGACTGGGAGAGTGGGAAGATGGTTTGTGAGAAGAGAGAGAAAGAGAATAATGTCTCTGGATTGTATTGAAACACACACATGCGTGCACATGCACACACACACACACATACACACATGCAAACAAGTATTCTCAGAACTCTTCCATGGTACAAGGATGATATTGCCTCACAGGCAATAAATAGGCCACTTGAATTCAGTTTCTGTGAGAAGCCAAAGCACTGTGGAATTTCTTTCATCGGGATACTAGTTTCTCTTTTTACAAAACTGTATATCTATCATATTTGGGTAGCTGATGAACCCACCTCTCTTACATCTCCTGCATTTGCACGCAGGTTCTTTACCACTAGCACCACCTGGGAAGCCTGACATGAAAATGTGCACAAAGGACCAGGTGGCAGACATTCCGACCCCCCCTGCAGGAGGGAAGAGGCACTATTGCCTTAGCTGTTGGTAGTGCTATCAGAAGGTTTTCAGCTGTCAGCCTTCTTTGAGAAATGTCTCTGCTAAAGTAAACTACCTCACCCATGGTCATGATTACTTTTAGGGTAGCCTACATCAAATGTTTGATCAGCACATAGACATAAAGGCTGAACCCGCTGGCTCCAACTCAAGACAACTCTGAGGGAGCAGCCAAGGCTCAGAGCTTCCCCACGAGATGGGCGTAGATTTCAATCGAGGCTGCATTGCAGCTTGATGCCCTCCTCTGTTCATTTCTGCTTCTGTAACCTTCCTTCCATTGTTGCTGACCCCAAGGGCTCTACCCTGTAAACTTCCTGCATGTTAATTTCCATCTCATAATCTGCTTCTTGGGGAACCCAATCTGTAACAGGGGCTTAAACCCTCCTAATCCAACAAAAAATAGATTATATATAATAAAAAATCACTTTCTGCCCATCTTATTGTACTTATTGTACTTTCTGCTTTGGAAATTATTAATATATGGCCATGATCGCTTAATCAAAATGGTTGATTAATTACAGGACTCTACTTCTCAACAATGTTGGTATAAAAAGCAGGCCTGAGAGCAGGCCTAGTGTGCAAGCAGAAAGAGGCAATAAAATGAAACCACACTTTTTTTCACAGTCTTCCCTTTCCACATCAATCAGTTCAGTTCAGTTCAGTCGCTCAGTCATGTCCGACTCTTTGCGATCCCATGAATCGCAGCAAGCCAGGCCTCCCTGTCCATCACCAACTCCCGGAGTTCACTCAGACTCGTGTCCATCGAGTCAGTGATGCCATCCAATACAGATAATAATAGTAGCAACAGCAAACAAGATGTATTAAGTGCTTACTGTGAGCCAGACATTGTTCTAAACACTTTGCATTATTTCATTTAAGTTTCACAGCAACTATTTGAAATACATTCTATTATTATCTCCAATATGCAAATGAAAAAACTAAGACATGTTTCTCTATTGCGTAAGTTGTGCAATAGAAAAATTGCACAATTCTCATAAGTGATACAGCATGGATTTGTATCCAGGCAGTTGTATTTGAGAACTCAAACTCTTATTGATTACAATATAGCTGCCCCCCCCCCACTGAAAAAAGTGATTGTTTATTGAATGCCTTCCTTCCTGAATGTTACTCTAGTGAATTGCCCTGGAGTATAATAACCTCCCAAATGACAAAGGTACAACTGGGGTTGGCATTGAAAAAGTGAAGGATTCTCAAGACTGGGTTTACAAACTTTAGCCAGTCAGGTAGTTACAGACATCATCAGATTATTGAGCTGTCAGCTGACAGGTCATTTAAGACTATATTTGAAAATAGATTTCCATTTCCCATGTGAATTTTTTGCATATAACCTGAAAGGAGTTCAAACAATCTGGTAAAATTGATCCACAAACCCTTCTCCTTAATATTATTTATGACTAATATTATTTTTAAAAATAGGAATAAAATCAAGCTAAGCGCCATTTCATTCCAGCAATTTAAAAAAATTGTCCATAGATACATGAAATATTTTTGAAGATCCCCATTTGCTTATTAGAAAATGTATTTTGAAAATAAATATTAAAATAAAATAATATTAAAATAAAAGTTTACTTTTTATGTTTAATGGTTATCAGAATTTGTAATATATTTGTATTATTTTAATAAGTTGGGAACAACTAAGCTTTATAACAATGACTCAACCCAGAAGACATTTTTAAACACTTAGCGCTAGTAGTAAAAGGAAATAAATACAATAATGATGGTAATTTATATATATTTTATTGTAGAGAGTATAATACAGTAATTAATAAAATTCTCTCAACCACACAAATAAACTACATGAAAATAAAATCCTGTGAGGGAAGCAGAATGCAACAGGAGTTCAATGAGATAAAGGCAGGATGTAGAATTTCTGTCTGTTAAAGAAGAGCGTGTTTTTTTTTTTTTTTAAGTGATAGCTGGTACAGAATCACTATGACATTTAGATTTCTTTGGATAATTCTGCTATAGATTGAATAATCCCAATTCATATATTGAAACAATTCACAGTGTGATGGTATTTGGAGTGGGTCCTTTGGGAGATGATTAGGTCATGAAGGCAGAACCGTCATGAATGAAATCTGTGTCTTATGGATGTTCCAGAGAGCTCCTTCCTCCCTTCTCCATGTGATGCCACAGCAAAACTGTGGCCATCTATGAACCAGGAAGGGGTTTCCGTGGTGGCTCATTGGTAAAGAATCTGCCTGCAGTGCAGGAGATGCGGGTTCGATCTCTGGATCAGGAAGATCCCCTGGAGGAGGGCATGGCAACCCACACCAGTATTCCTGCCTGGAGAGCCCCATGGACAGAGGAGCCTGGAAGGTTCCAGTCCATAGAGTAACAAAGAATCAGACATGACTGAAGCGACTTAGTAGCAGCATGAACCAGGAAGTGGGATGTCACCAGACACCAAATCTGCTGGTGTCTTGATCTTAGACTTCCCAGCTTCCCAAACTGTGAGAAATAAATGTCTGTTGTTTATAAGCCACTCAGTCTATGGTATTTTGTTATAGCAGCCCAAATGGACTCAGGTTAATGTAAGGGCTTTATTTTTAAATGTCAGTATTCATAATATACCACAAATCACATCCTTTACAGCTATTTAGGTTTAAGATTTAAAATTTTAAATGTCAACTGAAAAATGTCCTAGGGGCTACATAGCTTTCAGTGAAATTACTTTTATCTTAGGAGGGATGCAAAAATAAAAATGTTGGAAACCCATTTGCCAGGAACAGAGGTCTGGAATGGGGGCAGGCAGTGAGCATCTTAGCCTCTTAGGCCAGCTTGCTTCATTTCCCAGGATCTAAAAAAATGAATTGCCTTTGTGTCCTTTCTCCTTCATAGAGGATCTGGAAAAGATTCTGTTTTGAAGGGACTCTTATAGAGGGAAAATGTTTGATTTAGAGTCAGTAGAAAAGGACAAATGATCAGTAGTGTTCTGAGTAGGAAGGCGAATGCAGTCAAACACCCTAGAAATATGCAGAGCATAAGCAGCTTGTGTTCTGCTCAATAGGCCTTGTGCCTTGGCACAGAGCTACTTAGAGGAAGGAGCATCTTTCTGTTTTGGACAAAGGTTCTGGGTGGGTTAGCAGGAGCCAGGATTAGGTCCCTGCCCATGTAAGGAGTGTCATAAACAGAAAACTTCCCAGGCATGCAGATATCTGTCTGCATTCCTGAAGACATTGATTTGGCCTGCTTCTGCAGATGAAAGAAACCAGCAAAATGTTGCAATGCCTCTGAAGAGGTATATAAAATAAATCAGCAATTATTTCTATTTTTGTACCAAATGCAAGGTGTTCCCAGCTGGGACACTATGTGCAGCTCTGTTCACAGCACTCAAAAGTACATAAAGGATCAGGAGGAGGTGCAAGGAAACAAAATGCCCCAGGTGGTGTGGTGAAACAGGATCCTGAATGAGCAACTCCTCGAAGAAGGTGAGGTTGATGAGTAATTCTTAGGCTGGTCAATTTTAGCCATAACAGTGGAGCAAAACTTTATTGGTTATTCTGTCATTCAGCACTGACAAGAGTTTGAGTATTAGCTCTAACAGCAGGGCATCAACATCGGAGCAGGTTCTTAGCCCTCTGGTGAATGAGTGACCTCTAAGCCTACCCCCAAATATATGATTCTTACTTTGATTTTTTTAAGGTTCATGAGTTTTACTAATGGAAAACCAGCTCCCTCATCTTCTTCTTCTTCTTTTTTTTAATATAGTTGCTTTACAATCCCAAAGGAAATCAACACTGAATATTCATTGGAAAGACTGATGGTGAAGCTGAAACTCCAATACTTTCACCACCTGATACAAAGAGCTGACTCATTAGAAGACCCTGATGCTGGGAAAAGTGGAAGGCGGGAGGAGAAGGGGACAACAGAAGATGAGATGGTTGGATGGCATCACTGACTCAACGGACGTGAGTTTGAGCAAACCTCGGGAGATAGTGAAGGACAGGGAAGTCTGGTATGCTGCAGTCCATGGGGTCACAAAAAGTGGGACATGATTTAGTGACTGAATAATTGCTTTACATTGTTGTGCTAGTTTCTGCTTTCCAACATTGTGAACCAGCCATATGTATACATATATTCCCTCCCTCTTGAACCACCCTCCCATTCCATCCCTCTAGGTCATCACAGAGCACTAAGCTGAGTTTCCTGTGCTACACGCAATGGAGTATGTCATTCCATAAAAGGAATGAAATTGAGCCAGTTGAAGTGATATGGATGAACCTAGAGCCTGTCACACAGAGTGAAGTAAGTCAGAAGAGAAAAAGAAATATCATATATTAATTATAACGCATCTATATGGAATCTAGAGAAATGGTACTGATAAACCTATTTGCAGGGCAGGCATTGAGGCACAGACACAGAGAACAGACTTGTGGACACCAAGGGGAAGGAGAGCAGGGGATGAATTGAGAGAGTAGCATGGACATATATACACTGCCACGTGTAAAATAGATTACTTAGGTTTAAGAAAGAACACTGAGTACATCTGTATTGGGGTTATGCACGTTTAAATTTCTACTGTTTATAACAGTTTCGAACAAGTTCCGATGACTCCAGGATCCTAGAGTAGGGCTTCTGAGGCTGAGTGTTTCCCAGGATTTTAGTAAAACAGCTCTAAGCTTTTCTTCCTTATAGCTTTTCATTCTTAAGTCTCAGCCATGAACCAAGTGCTGGCCAGGCTGGGCAAGCCCAGGCATAGGACTGCTTTGGGTCTCACTGGAATTGCCTCTTCCCTGCATTGTCTGAGACTCTCCTACTGGGTCATCAAGTGGAAAATGGAAAGCTGTAAGAAACTGTGCTGAGCTACAGAACCCTGGGAATAGCCTCTGGAGTGCTGCTATGGGATTCTTGAACAGCATTTATCATCTCAATGGTGAGAGGCACCCTTCCTGCCTAGCCAATGATGTGTTGGAACTGGTTTATATCAGATTAGCTGGTTGACAGCATGTTGGCAGCTTGCAATTGGCCATAATGGTAGTATTTATATCATGAAAACTGTTAAATGTTACAAATCAGGGCTTTTTTTGAGAGAGAGAGAGAGCGAGAGAGAGAGAGAGAGAGAGAGAGAGAGAGAGCGAGAGAGAGAGAGAGAGAGAGAGAGAGCCAGTTGTTAAACATTTATCAGAACAGGGCAGATCCACCCAAGAAGAGACCACTGTGTACTCGACAGCAAGATCGAACGTTCCAGTGAATCTGTAGAGGCTGTTAATATCCCAACAACAGCTAAGCAGGAACCATAGAGACTAGAGGGCCGAAGGGGCAGAAGTGGCAGCCAAGGCCCCCTGAGGAGTAGAGTTGTAGTCAGGAGGAGAGATTATCTGTGGTCCCCCTGGCTAGTCTCAGGAATTCCTACTGGACAAGGAAAGTGGATATTTTGCAGGGCTTGAAGCCCTTAAGGCTTCCCAGGTGGTGCCAGTGGTAAAGAACCAGCCTGCCAATGCAAGAAACACAGGAGACGTGCGTTCAATCACTGGGTTGGGAATACATCCTGGAGGAGGTCATGGCAACCCACTCCAGTATTCTTGTCTGGAAAATCCCATAGACAGGTGCCTAACGGGCTACAGTCTGTGGAGTCGCAGAGCTGGACACGACTGAAGCAACTTAACATACACACACGAAGGCTTTAAATGAAACTGGGGCATGGGTGGGGAGGCGAGCAGGAGCAAGTGAAATCTACATTCACCTTATTAATGTAACACAAGGTGTTAAGAAAGAAATATCTAAACCTTGGGGAAAAGGTCCTTTTAATGTCATATTTGGGCAAGCGTACTAAGCATTGTTTACTTATCTACAGGAATGTACCTTTGTTTGACTTGGCTGTTTACTGTTAATCACTGGCTCAGATTGTGTGTAGTTACATGTTAACTTGCAGATCTTTTCCAGTAACAATGCAAATGATTTCTATCCACTTGAAAAGGAAGTCCCAATGGTTATGGTGTTTTATTGTCCTATAGGACATAAATCAGTTTTGTTATCTACTAGCAATTTATTTTAATATCCTTTTAAAATGCCTATAAATGCTCAGTCCCTCAAAAATGCTCTTTCAATCAGCCTTTGCCATGTTACCATTCTCTCATTCAGTTCACTTCAGTTCGGTTCAGTTGCTCAGTCGTGTCCGAATCTTTGCAACCCCATGAACCGCAGCACGCCAGGCCTACCTGTCCATCATCAACTCCCGGAATCTACCCAAACCCATGTCCATCTAGTCGGTGATGCCATCCAACCATCTCATCCCTGTCATCCCCTTCTCCTGCCCTCAATCTTTCCCAGCATCAGGGTCTTTTCCAATGAGTCAGTTCTTTGCATCAGGTGGCCAAAGTATCGGAGTTTCAGCTTTAGCATCAGTCCTTCCAATGAACACCCAGGACTGATCTCCTTTAGGATGGACTGGTTGGATCTCCTTGCAGTCCAAGGGACTCTCAAGGGTCTTCTCCAACACCACAGTTCAAAAGCATCAATTCTTTGGTGCTCAACTTTCTTTACAGTCCAACTCTCACATCCATACATGACCACTGGAAAAACCATAGCCTTGAGTTTATAAATCTTCAACATGTGTTCATATTACATGCCTACGAGTTGCACTTCTACCTTTTTGAAAATTAAACTTTGGCAGTGTAACTAGGCTTTGGTAAGGTAAAAGAAGTTCATCTCAGCTGATCCTAGGGATAAATATAATTTGGAGCCTTGTCATGGAGAATTGCAATGGGCATAGTCTGACAAATTGATACAATTTCTGCTCTTTATAATCCTATGTTGGTGGACCAGCTCCCCAAGGAATACAGAAGACATTGGCCAGGCTTGGTGGGATTATAAAGTTGCCATAAATCATTAGTCCTGTAGACAGACTATCTCTCCCCAAACACAAGTATTGATGTCTTCAGTATCATAAAGCTTAGATCTGTAAGGGGAAAAGATTCATGCGCATTTGAATTGTTAAGCTGTCATCTGGTTTGTGTCTGGAAATGCCTTGAATGATGGTGTCTCACATAACCTCTAAAAGCAATCACTCTTTATAAATGGATTTGCTTGACTACAGAAGCCCAGAGAAAAATCTCCATTATTCCACAATTCTGCCACAATGTTTGGGACACTCAGAAATCACAGGCAATGGAGAAGCAACGCTGGTGACAACAGAACGGTGCTGTGCCCATCCTGCAACTCTTTCTACAGGCTATTGACGAGGATGGATGGCTTTCACTGTAATCTGCTAAAGCCTACTCCATGCACAAGAGTGTCTAGCACTTATGTTCAGTGTTTTCCTCCTTCACAAGCATCCCGAGGCGTGACAAACAGTGACAGAAACCCTGAAAAAGCATTGCATTCAGACCTGGGTGACGGCAAGTCCCAGTTCACTCGCTCTTGAGATCCTACTTAATACGAAGCACAATATTTTGTGTAGAGTACTGACAAGAATCTCGCCTCACATGCACCTTCAACAACAGCCCAGTCCCGTGGAAAAGCTTGACCTGTCAGTTTGGTTCCCTGCAGCATCTATCTCACACAGAAAGCTGGTTCAGTCTCTTTTTGTGCAAGAAGTTGGGCTTTCTCTCCTTTCAAATTTTTTTTACAAACATTTTGAGACCAAACTACTGTGTGCAAGAATACACTGTGACAAGAGATATGCCCTTGATCCCCCTTGGGCTGGTGAACTCAGGAGCCCTGAGCTGGACTAGGGGAGTGGCCTGATGAACACACAGTTCTTGGCATGTTGACCCACTGTGCATGTGTCATCACTCCGTTGTGTCTGACTCTTCGCAACCTCATGAGGCTGTAGCCTGCCAGGCTTCTCTGTCCACGGGATTTCCCAGGCAAGAATACTGGAGCAAGTCACCATTTCTTCCTCCGGAGGATCTTCCTGACCCAGGCAGGAATTAAATCCACATCTCCTGTGTCTCATGCATTGCAGGTGGGTTCTTTACCCACTGAGCTATTGGGGAAGCCCACGTTGGCCGAGAGAGAATGGAGAATAATAAGTATTCTTGGTATCTCAACTGTTAGGCTAGATGGCTAGATTAAACTTTATATATATGTGAAAACCTACAATCAAAGTCAGAGAAGCCACTTTACCAAGACTCCCCAGAGCTTTCTGAACTGGTTACCTCTGCCACGCAAAATATCTACCTGACACGACCCTGAACACACATACCAGCAGTGCCCAGGGCCCAATCAAGAAATGCAAACAGCTGTCAGGATCCTAGTGAGCATAAGCAACTGAATTGGGCAGATCTGGGTAAGAATATCACATAATGCATTGCAGAGTGATGTATGAATCATTAGATTACCATTGACTATAAGTCCTCACTATTTCAAAGGATAATTGGGAAGAAGTGGTCTGTCCTTACACCTGAAATTGCAGCACAAATTTGAAAAGAAGCTATTTAAAACGCATTAAAAATCACGGTAGTCATTGGGAGAAGCATACTGATAGTAGATAAATCTAGAAATAAGAAAAAATCATGTGAAATAGTTGCTTCTACAGCAAAGAAATGCTTCAATTTTTATTTGTGTGATGTCTGGTCCAGTTGCCACATAAAGGAATAAAATATCTAAAAGTTATTAATAAAGTACTGTGTGCTACTTTAAATTCAATGCATAACCTCAACTGAAAATTTATTTGCACCATAATTTATGATAAAATCTAGACGATAGGATTTTTTTTCCCTCCCTCAAAGACTGACACAATAATGGAATCTTAATTTAGGTTTCATCCTTGGCTCAATCAGTTCCTTAATACCTGGATTTGGTACTTCAATACAAAATATCTCAGTTTAATTTCATTCTTATGATATTTGTCCCCAGACTTTGCACTTTTCAGCCATATTTAAAATTGCATACAAATCCACAAGTCAGCAAATGGCCTCCTTTTGATTAAAAAAAAAAAAAAAAAAAAACCTTGTTTCCTGCTATGGAAAAACAAGGATAAGCATTTAATTCACTGTGAATACAGACAATAAGAATGGGTTTCTGAAACATTATCACATTTTTATCCCACTCTGTAAATTTTTATTAAAGATTAAAGTTAATACACTAGTTATATTAATATAAGGTTTGCTCATATTTTTTTCAGCAAATGGTGTTTTTGATAATAAATTAATAAATGGAATCGAGAAGGATTATCTACTTCATTCTGAAGATCTAAGAAACTTCCAATAAAGATTTCTGGATTGAATGTATGGACCCAAAAGTGTTCTGTTAAGAAATGAGCAATAAGAATTTAAAAGGAGCCTGCTACTTTTGGAAGGAGGGAAATAGTCATTTCTTGGTTGTATGATCTCAGTACATTTTTCCACAGCTAGCTGCCGTCTTTTTCAACAAACGAAAATTGTCATAATTTCCTGTATTTTCTTAAGGAAAAAAAGTCATCAGTGTGGGCAGTACATTTTTAAAAGGTCAAATGCATTTTCTACAGAGATTGAACTGTGCCATTATTTCCAGATAATTTTGAAATTAACACACTTTGGCTGGACCAGGGCATACCATTAAAAATATTTTATTTTTAAAATCCTGTAGAATAGATCACCCTTTGTTTATAAACTTGTTCAGTTGGCCTTCAGCCCATCTCCTCAGTGTTTTGAAAAGAGATAAAAAAGAGAGATGTCCATCAGCAGACAAATGGATAAGAAAGCTGTGGTACATATACACATGGAATATCACTCAACTATTAAAAATAATGCATTTGAGTCAGTTCTAATGAGGTGGATGAAACTAGAGCCTATCATACAGAGTGAAGTAAGTCAGAAAGAAAAACACCAATACAGTATATTAATGCATATATATGTAATTTAGAAAGATGGTAATGATGGCCCTATATGCAAGACAGCAAAAGAGACACAGATACAAAGAACACACTTTTGGACTCTGTGGGAGAAGGCAAGGGTGGGATGATTTGAGAGAATAGCACTGAAACATGTACATTACCATATGTGAAATAGATCACCAGCCCAAGTTCGATGCATGAAACAGGGCACTCAAAGCCGGTGCACTGGGACAACACTGAGGGATGGGAAGGGGAGGGAGGTGGGAGGGAGGTTCAGGATGGAGGAAACATGTACACCCATGGCTGATTCATGTCATTGTATGGCAAAAACCACTACAATATTCTAATTACCCTCCAATTAAAATAAATAAATTAATTTTTAAAAAAAGAGAAATGAAGTCAGTGGCTTGAAAAATTTTTACCAATATTTGGAGAAGATTTATTTAACCATTTAAGAAAAACATCAAAGAAGCAAACATTTTTGAATATGAGAACAGGTTTTATATTCAGTGAAAATTGTAAGAGAAAAGATTCACCTTTTTCTCCACTTAGCAATTTTTGGATTGCTTGTTTGAATGAGGGCTTCCCTGATAGCTCAGTTGGTAAAGAATCCACCTACAATGCAGGAGACCCCAGTTCGATTCCTGGGTCTGGAAGATCCACTGGAGAAGGGATAGGCTACCCACTCAAGATAAAAGCAAAGAGTCTATGGGAACCAACATGGAAAAGGCATACTAAGTGAAAACTAATGGAAAAGTTGAAATATAACACATCAAAAATTAACTATGATATTTTACTTATTAAATCATCATATTTTTTCAAATTTCACAAAAATTTGTATGTAGAAATAAGAGTAATTTATGTAGAATTAGACAATGAGGAGGAGGAAGGAATTTTCAAAACTCTAAAAAAGAGCATCTTGTTTGTTAATATAGAGAAAAACATGTTTGCATAAAATAAAAATCACCATTTGCCATTTACTAGCACTGACCCCAACCTTGAAGGTAAAGCTATAAAATAATCATTTCTGTATATAAAATATAGATTTATTTACAAGTGAAAATTGAAATTGATAAACTACATATGGATGCGTGCTTAGTCACTCAGTCATGTCCGACTCTTTGCAACCCTTTGGACTGTAGCCCTCCAGGCTCTGCTGTCATTGGGATTTTTCAGGCAAGAATACTGGAGTGGGTTGCCATTTCCTCCTTCAAGACATCTTTCTGACCAGGGATCAGACCTGTGTCTCCTGTCTTCTGTATTGCAGGCCAATTCTTTACCCTCTGAACCATTGGATGGGGAAGCCCACAGATGGACATTACCTAGATTAAAGTACATATTTCATCAAATAGTGGTCTAGAAAATGGTATCAATCAAAGATTTTCACTTGAAGAGAAAGACAAATGTTTTATTCATTTCAAGGATATTACCTAATATAATTTTATAATATATATGGGAGGCTTTCTGGGATATTAAAATATGTAAATATTAAATAAATCATTCATTTAACAAACATTTATTAAGTACCAATTTTGTACCAGGGTATCATAATTTTAAAAGAATATGGCTCTGGTGCACTGGGATGACCCAGAGGGATGGTACAGGGAGGGAGGTGGGACAGGGGTTCAGGATGGGGAACACATGTACACCTGTGGCGTATTCATGTTGATGTATGGCAAAACCAATACAATATTGTAATTAGCCTCCAATTAATATAAATAAATTTAAAAAATAAAAAACAAAAAAATAAAAGAATATGACATGATACATTAACTAGCTCAATTCAAATGCTACTTCAAATCCTTCTCAAAAGGAAGCTGTAAATAAATACACATCTTGAGAGATCATTTTTAATGACAGCAGGTTTCTGTTTGGTTTAAGGTCAGAATCAGAAAACTTTCATAAAAGGGTTCAAGAAAATGCCCAAGGCATCATATCACTGAAATGGCACCTTCTGTAAGCTACCAGGACAGCGTGACGTTTCTTTTATGTTTTTCTTTGGGTTCCACCCTGAAGCAGACCTTGAGACAAGCATTCAAGGAGAAGGAGTTTATTTGGGAGGTGATCCCACCAAAAACTGATATGGAAGTAGACAGTTGAAATGGGGGAAAGGAGGGACACCAGTACCAGGCTCATCACACTAGTTACCACTGTGCAGAGCTGCTGTAAAATTCTAGGAGCCAGCATAGGGTGTATGCCTCCGAGTCACCCCACCTAAGGAGCGAAGGGGCTAGTGTCTTTATACATCTACTCCCATCAGTCCTGACTGGACAATGAAGATGAGAAAGGAAATTTGAAAACTCTAAAAAAAGAGCATCTAACTGTTAGTATAGACATTCCTTACCTCCTCCCCAGCACACCTGGCCTAACCTGCTCAGCAGATGGACAAAAGTAGGTCTGGGCAGCAGGAAGAAGCCTCCAGGTAAAGAAATGCCAGTTCTGGCTAGCCAGAAGTCCAGCCCACCAGCATTCACTGAGGTGGGGTATTAGTCTCTGAGAGCTGCCATAACAACTAACCACAAACAAGGTGGCTGACACACAGAGGCTGATTCTCTCACAGTTCTGGAGTCCAGAAATCTGTAATCAAGGTGTCATTGGGGCCACATTCCTTCTGAAGACTCTGCAGAGGATTCTTTCTCCCCCTTCTGGTTTCTGGTGGGTCCACATGGCCTTTGGCCTTCCTTGGGTTGTGGTTACATCACTCCAGTTTCTTCTGTCTTAACATCACCTTCTCTGCTGTGTCTCTGTGTCTTCTCCCCTTCTCTTCTAAGGATATTTGTCTTTGGATTTAGGGGTATGTGTTAGTTGCTCAGTCATGTCTGACTCTTTGTGACCCCATGGACTATAGTCCACCAGGCTCCTCCGCCCATGGGATTTCCCAGGCAAGAATACTGAAGTGGGCTGCCATTTCCTTGTCCAGGGGATCTTCCCGAACCAGGGATTGAACCCTGGTCTCCTACATTGCAGGCAGACTTCTTTATAGTCTGAGCCACCAGGGAACTTTGGATTTAGGACCCACCCTAAATCCAAGATGATCTCATTTCAGGATCCTTAACTTAATTATATCTGCAAAGACTATTTCCAAATAAGGCCGCCTTCACATATCCTGGGGGTTAGGACATGGACGGGTCTTTTAGGGGACTATAACCCATCACAGGTGATATGGGGGAGGGGATATGAGCAGGACCTCAGCAGTGTCTGTTGCAATCTAGTGATTCTTAACCATCACCATCAACCTGTTCTGTGCCCTCTCATTCCTGGCCCATCAGCACAAAACATTCACCCAAGACCAGCTTTCAGTTACTTTGTGTGCTGTATCAGCTGCCAACATTTTTCCCCTTCCTCTACATATTTCCAGGTGGCACAGTGGTAAAGAATATGCCTGCCAATGCAAGAGATGCCAGAGATACAGGTTCTATTCCTGGGTCAGAAAAATTCCCTGGAGGAGGAAATGGTAACCCACTCCAGTATTCTTGCCTGGAGAATCCCATGGACAGAGAAGCCTAGTGGGCTACAGTCCATGGGGTCTCAAAGAGTCAGACATGACTGGGCACACGCACACACATGCACACACACATACTATATAGAGAACTGTGGATTTATTGGTTATATATCAGACATAAATTGATCCATAAGAGTTGTAACCAAAACAAGCAGGGATGGAATGCCCCTCACACTTACAACAAATCTTTCTGTGAACAAAACATGGTGCATATATGGATATATAGTCACTGTATAAAGGCAATACCCTAAAATTCTTTCAATAAAAGGTAAGGTTTGGAAAGAAAAACTTAAGCTGCAATGTCACAAAACAATTTAACTGAAACCCCCAGAGTTTCACACTTATGATTGCAACAAGTCAGGAGAACTGTCAAGCCACGTGCAATGGGTGAAACATTAATTGGGGCCTGTGCCTTGCATATTAGAGTATGTTTCTCCAGGTCTGCCATAGCCTGAAAGTTGAAAACAATTCCCTCAGCAAGTGACACAGCTCCCAAGCAAATCCAGAACACTGCCACTGCCGTTCATGAGCAGGTGTCTGTCAGTTTTTGGTGGGTGTTGAATTACTTTGCTTCCAGATCAAAAGGGTTGGTTTCATGATTATGTTTCTGCTCCTCACTTGTCTGGTAAGATTTTCAAAAAGGTCCTTTTGAAGGGCAGTAGGGAAGAATCCTGAGTTGAGTAGCACTCTGAGAGGCAACACAGATTGAGTACACTGAGAAAATGAGGGAAATTCTGAGAAGTGGGTTGTGGGATAGAATGGGATGGAGAGGAGCATGCCCAGAGAGGAAGCCATAGGCAGGGGTCCACTGATACACCATCCCTGACCCTTTGCCAGCCTGGCAGCCCATTCAGCCACTTCTGCAATTGCCACTTGTCCAAAGCATTTCATCCTGGCACATCTGGTTGAAAGTGAAGAAGCTGTGAGGGGAGAACTCTCATAATACAGAATGTACCATTTAATGACTCAAAAGTGGGACTCCATCAATTCCATAAAGCACATAATGTGCATTCATTCATTCAGGTACTCAATCTCTCTGTGTGTGCTCAGTTGCTCAGTCATGTCTGACTCTTTGAGACCCCATGAACTGCAGCCTGCCAGACTCCTCTGTCCATGGGATTCTCCAGGCAGGAATACTAGGGTGGATTGCCATTTCCTACTCCAGGGGCTCTTCCCCAACTCAGGGAGTGAACCCATGTCCCTGCATTGGCAGGTGGATTTTTTTTTTGTACTACTGAGCCGCTTAGGAAGCCCCATTCAATGTATTGACTGACAGGCAATATACAAAATGCCTGAGTCCTAAGATCCTAAGAGTACCTAAGATCCCTGTGAGTCTTATTCTCACCTCTTTTCCCTGAGTTTGGTCTCACTATCTCAGTCTATGTATTTGTTGACTAAGGACAGTAACTTCTGTTCTCTTTCCAGAAATATTTTAAAAACCATGATGGTACTGTATTTAAGGCCCTCATAATAACCCTATGTTATATTAAGTCTAGATGCAATATTAAGTAGATTATAGAATCCTGCCACAATTCAACAATAGATTCAATGCAATCCCTAAAAGCTACCAATGGTATTTTTTACAGAAATAGAACAAATGATCTCACAATTTGTGGGGAAACACAAAAAAACTCGAAAAGCCAAAGCAATCTTGAGAAAGAAGAATGAAACTGGAGAAATCACCCTGCTTGACTTCAGACTATACAGCAAAGCTACAATCATCAAGACACTATGATACTGGCACAAAGACATAAATAAAGATCAATAGAACAAAATAGAAATCCCAGAGATAAATCTATGTACCTATGGACACCTTATCTTTGACAAAGGAGGCAAGAATATACATGGAGAAAAGACAATCTCTTTAACAAGTGGTACTGGGAAAACTGGTCAACCACTTTAAAAGAATGAAACTAGAACACTTTCTAACACCACACATAAAAATAAACTCAAAATGGATTAAAAATCTAAATGTAAGACCACAAACTGTAAAACTCCTAGAGGAAAACATAGGCAAAACACTCTCTGACATGAATCACAGCAGGATCCTCTATGACCCACCTCCCAGAGTAATGGAAATAAAAACAAAAATAAACAAATGGGATCTAATTACACTTAAAAGCTTTTGCACAACGAAGGAAACTATAAGCAAGGTGTGAAAAAGACAGCCTTCAGAATGGGAGGAAATAATAGCAAACAAAGAAACTGACAAAGAATTAATCTTAAAAATATATAAACAGCTCATGCAATACCAGAAAAATAAATGACCCAATCAAAAAATGGGCCAAAGAACTAAACAGACATTTCTCCAAAGAAGACATAGAGATGGCTAACAAACACAGGAAAAGATGCTCAACATCATTCATTATCAGAGAAATGCAAATCAAAACCACAATGAGGTACCATCTCATGCCAGTCAGAATGGCTGCTATCAAAAAGTCTCCAAACAATAAATGCTGGAGAGGGTGTGGAGAAAAGGGAACCCTCTTACACTGTTGGTGGAAATGCAAACTAGTACAACCACCATGGAGAACAGTGTGGAGATTCCTTAAAATACTGGAAATACAACTGCCATACGACCCAGCAATCCCACTGCTGGGCATACACAAGGAGGAAACCAGGATTGAAAGAGACACGTGTACCCCTAATGTTCATCACAGCCCTGTTTACAATAGCCAGGACATGGAAGTAACCTAGATGTCCATCAGCAGAGGAATGGATAAGAAAGCTGTGGTGCATATACACATGGAATATCACTCAGTTGTTGAAAAGAATGCACTTGAGTTGGTTCTAATGAGGTGGATGAAACTGGAACCTATCATACAGAGTGAAGTAGGTCAGAAAGAAAAACACCAATACAGTATATTAATGCATATATATGGAATTTAGAAAGAAGATAACAATGACCCTATCCGTGAGACAGCAAAAAAGACGCAGATACAAAGAACACACTTTTGGACTCTGTGGGAGAAGGCAAGGGTGGGATGCTTTGAGAGAATAGCACTGAAACATGTACATTACCATATGTGAAATAGATCACCAGCCCAAGTTTGATGCATGAAACAGGGCACTCAAAGCTGCTGCACCTGGACAACCCAGAGGGATGGAATGGGGAGGGAGATGGGAGGGGGGTTCAGGACTGGGGGACACATGTACACCCATGGCTGATTCATGTCAGTGTACGGCAAAAACCACCACAATGTTATAAAGTAATAGCCTCCAATTAAAATAGATAAATTAATTAATTTTTAAATAAGGAAATGAAAATTGCAAGCTAAAATTTAATTGTTTTTAACATGTTTGTTTAAAGCAAGAGAAATGAAAGATTAAAAATAATATCTATTCTTCTAGGAAGCTGGGACTTCCATTTAGTAAAAGATGATTTAAGTGCTGTGGAGTACTTCACAGGTGAAAAGTTATGCAGCAGAATGCCTTTAACCACGAATCTGAAGGATGAATTATAACCTCTTTTGGTTTAATCACTCTGCCGATTGCCCTCAGGCTAGACACTTATGGATGACTAAAACTTTTCAGTCTCCATCTAAAGTAATAAGCATGCAGACATCAATGCCAGAAAGGCAATAAAATCTAGACTTCTGGAAGGTGAGGCAGAAGTTCAAAGTTTTGCAGTCTCTCCAACCCCTTCCCCCAGAAGTTTCTCTTTGCCTCTGAGTTATCCAGTAGTTTTTTAAATGTAATGGGCAAAGGAATTACTTGGGAAGCTGATTAGAAGTATGATCTTAGACACCACCCCTGCCAATTTGTGTTTAGTCATTCTAAGTTAAGATCCGGGAAATCTACCTTATTGACAAGCAATCTCAAATAATTCTGTTGCATGGGAGTCTGCTGATCACATTCTGAGAAACAGTGATCCAGGGAAAATTCATCCTGAATTTGCTACTTTTGCCCTAACAGCATGGTGATGGCAAAGCTATTTTCTTGACTTTTCAAATTTTTAATGATTTAATGAACACTTAGTTTATGCCAGGCATTTTGCTAAGAATTACAGTAGCTGAGATTCACATCGATATGTCTTTTTTTTTTTTTAGGGCACCCTTTAGTTCTCATAAATATCTTGGATTTTGCTAGAAAAGAAGTCTTGAGATTTATTGACCTGAAGATTTAGAGGACAGAGTTTAGACCTTACAGAACAATTGGGAATTGAGGAGGGAGAAATTCGAGAAAAGAGGGAGCTGCACAGAGGGAAGCCGCAAAATATGCATACAAAGTGCAAGTGAAAGTGACCGTTGCTTAGTTGTGTCCGACTCTTTGCATGGACTATAGAGTCCATGGAATTCTCCATGCCAAAATACTGGAGTGGGTAGCCTTTCCTTTCTCCAGGGGATCTTCCCAACCCAGGGATCAAACCCAAGTCTCCCACAATACAGGTGGATTCTTTACCAGCTGAGCCACAAGGGAAGCCCAAATATGCATACAAATACTCCTCAAATCTATGACTGACTTCTGAATTATAAAACACAGAATAAGAGTCCAAGGAGTCTAAAAAATAAACGATAGCTAGAAAGCTGAAAAACTGAATAGCAATTTTAACAACTGCCCACTGTAGAGGAGGGTTTGGAGTTTAGGTAATCTCAGGTTAGAAAGACAAGTCACAAACTTAAACACTTCAATCTTTCCATTGCAATTTCATCAGGGCCACATCTTTATAAGAAATGCCACATGCCAGGATTAGGGGATTCATCCAAGGGCAAAAAAGCAAAACTAAAATGAGTGAGCGAGTGAAAGTCACTCAGTCATATCCAACTCTTTGTGACCCCATGGACTGTAGCCCACCAGGCTCTCCTCTGTCCTTGGGATTCTCCAGGCGAATACTGGAGTGGGTTGCCATTCTCCTCTCCAGGGGATCTTCTCAAACCAGGGAATAAACCTTCCTTAATGAGATCCAAACCAAATTTCCAAAAGATTAAGGTGACCCATCAGTAATTTAGCCATCAACTAAAATGAAACTCAACACTTTTCAGAGTAAGACAAGAGAATCCAGAATCTCTGTAAAGTATCGCACAAGAAAAATAATTGGATTTGTAAGTATAAAAAAATAAGAAGATGTGAAAAAAATCAGTCAATATAAACAGACCCATAGGTGATCTAGATGTTGTAATTAACAGTCAAGGATTTTTAAATCACTGTGATAAACATGTTAAAGAATTTACAGGGGAAAATTGAGTAAATGGTAGAGGAATAGGGGGTTTGGGGAGAGATTCTCAAACTATTCTAAACAACAAAGACCGAGAGCATGAAATAAAAATTCTAAAACTAAAAAAATTTAACTTAAAAATTCACTCAATGACTTTGACAGTAGATTGTAGCAACAGAATAAAGAATCAGTAAAATTGAGGACAGGACAATAAAATCAACCAAAGTGAAGCACAGAGTGAGCAAAATTTTGAAAAAGGGTGAAATGAATGAACCACAGTAACATACAGAATGATACCCAACAGTCTAGTTTAAGTGTAATTTGAGTCTCAGACTGAAAGGAGAGAGACAACTGTGCATAAAAATTATTTGAATAAATATTGACCAAATTTTCCCACATTTAATAAAAATCTAAATTCCACACATTCAGGAACTCACTGACCCCCGCCCAAGCACTGTAAATACAAAGGAAGTCAAAGATAGGCACATCATAATCTAAATACTGAAAATCAGAAATAAAATTTTTTAGGTAGCCAGAAGAATAAAAAGCACATTTATATACAAAGTAAAAGTAAGAATGATGTCTGACTTCTGATAAAAAGCAGTGGAGATCAGAAGACAATAGAAATAAAATGCTCCAAAATTCTGGACCTTAAACTAAAAGGAATGAAGCTCGGATGGTAACATTTCTGGTAGTTTGGCAGTCGGGATGGGATAAAACATTGTTTGGTGGATATATTTTACATGCCCCTTCAAATTCTTTCAGAGAGCAGTAGATAGCCATTATAGCTTCTTGAGAAAAACATAGGAGAACAAAAATTTGGGGCAAGAAGTTAGGTACAGGATGAACTAGATGGGAAAGAAACAAGAGGCAGGAACATGGGAAATTTGTTAGGAAAGTGATGTCACAATTTAGGCATGAACTTTTTTTTTTTGTCAAAGTTAACAAGTACTGGACAATAATGTCGTCAAACCAGGCCTAGGCCTTAGGTCACAGATCCAGGAACTTCATTTGTCTGGACATGGGTCATAGCCCCCATTCTGAGATGCATCCCCAAACTAATTAAGCTCATGGAACTAAAATGAAAGACCCAACAAAATGCTGACTCATGCATTTACAATGAGAAGTACAAATGTCAAGAGTAACAGAAGATTCAAAATGGCAGATCAGCACATACCCTATCTTTATACATGGGAGGCCAGAGATCTTGATGACTATGGAGTCACGCAAGAAAACTTTAGCTGATCCTGAGAAATATTCCTCAGTTGAAGTAGCCTGAGTGCCCTGCCACAGCACAGGGAGTTTGGCCAAGGATGCTCTCCCTGTCATTCTCGTGCATGCTAAGTCACTTCGGTTATATTCAACTCTTTGCGACCATATGCACTGTAGACCAATAGGCTCCTCTGTCCACGGGCTTTCCTAGGCAAGAGTACTGGAGTGGGCTGCCATGCCCTCCTCCAGGGGATATTCCCAACTAAGAGATCAAACCCATGTCTCTTACGTCTCTTGCATTGGCAAGCAGGATTTTCACCACTAGCACCACATGAGAAGCCCGCCTGTCATTCTGCTTGGCCCTAATTCCCTCTGTACTGTACTGCACTCGGAAGAAGCCACCACCACCAAGGCTGTTTTGTCCTTTACAAACGTTAACAGAGCACTTCCATTTGCTGTCCAGCTTTGCTGGTCTGAGAGCCCTGCTGCCTCTTTAAAGCACTAATTATCCCCCCTGATCTACTGCATATGACCTTTACAGTTGAACTCTCAAATAGAAATCTCATTTCAACTGTATAATTTTCTAAGCCGACAACTCATTGTGGACTCTAAGAATGACAACGATGTGGAGCTGCATTACTGTAGATACAGGAACAATGGGGAAGAAGGAGCAAAAGAAGCTGTTAGCACAGAGTTCAATGCATAATGCAGAATCAGATAAGGGTTAATCAAGAGCAATAGGACAGTGAACAGATTTTAGAACCAAAAATTGCTTTTGCCAGCACCAAATTCCTACTCAGCACCAAAATGCCTTGCCTTCCAGAAAACCTCAGAAAATATGTGTGGAGTGACAATGGAGTGGGAGCTGAAGCTCCATCAGCTCAGGTCTTATAAATACTCTGCAAATTCCAGTAAGTACTCAAGTTGCTCACTATCCCCAGGACAGGGAGGACACACTATAGGTGAAGGAAGTTATAGATTCTGTTGGAGTAAAAAGAGTTGGGGTAAAGTGGGGTGAAATGTAGATTAAAATCCTTTGAAGGCTCAGCATCATCTCCCAAGGGGGACTTTTACCAAAAAGCTAGTCATTATCTGGTTTTAACTAGGACATGGACTTCCTTTGTGTCTCAACTGGCAAAGAATCTGCCTGCAATGCGGGAGACCTGGGTTCGATCCCTGGATTGGGAAGATAACTAGGACATGCATTTGAGCAAGCTCTGGGAGTTGGTGGTGGACAGGGAAGGCTGGCGTGCTGCAGTCCATGGGGTGGCAAAGAGTCAAACACAACTGAGCAACTTAACTGAACTGAACTAAGAAAGTCATAACTATTTTGCTATTCATTTTAAACAGTTCTAAGAATGCATATGTCCAGATTGCATACAGTGCCTTTACACTTCTAGTTCATTTATGCCCAATTCTGAAATAATCATCTCTGTTTTACAGATGAGGAAACAGAGACTCGGAAAGATTAAGGATCTTTTCCGATATTAACTTGGGTTTCCAAGTAACAGAGTGAGAGGTAGAGCCAAGCACCTAAACCATGGCAATCTGGCTCTAGTGCCCATACTCTGATCCACTACACTACAACTCTCTCACATTGTACCAGACCCAAGATCTTTGATCCGTAAACATTAAGCCCACACACCACTGCTAACCCTCTACCCAGAGCAACAGAGTCTCTAAGGAAACATGAAAGCAGAGCCAGTGGCTAGTTTCATCTGAAGCCCTTTCTCTAAGTGGACCAAATGACTTTCACCTCCAGAACTGACTCCTGTCCCAAGGACCAAAGTCATCTCACTATGTGTTCTGCACCTGGTATGACCAGGGCCAGGCTACCGCAGGAGCGATGGAGGAAAGATGTAGTTCGTCTGCCTTTGTTATTATGTTAGATTGTGGATTTGAGGTCCCTGAACCACTAAGATAAAGTTCATTTTTTCTTCATACACCTAACTTGGCAGATGCTAGCATTATAGCTGAGCAGATGTTTTCCCTAGAGAATCTGTTTCCAATACCTTATGATGAAGAATCACCTTCAGAGAATAAACAAATGTACATATGTGTAAGCTCCAGCAAGACAAAACCATCTATTTCAGATGAGAAACAACAAATGCTCAGTGCTTTGGGAAATAGATACCAGACAGGCTGGAAGTAAGGATTTATTTTTTAGTGTCATTTCTACTTGAAGTTTTTCACTATCCTCTCCTGCTCCCAGCAATTGCAATTGGGAACATTAATTCTAGATTTTACTGTTTATTTCCCTCAATGCAGTTTACATTAAACTGACAAAAGGCATTTTCGTAAGCCAAGTATGCTAAATGTGCTTATTTAACATATTTCCACAGTGCTTGAATTTAAACCAGAGAGAAAGGGGGTAACCAGTATATAGCAATGTTTCTTTTTTAAAACATTTTGGAAGTTTTTCTATTGGTTTATTATTTTGTTGTCTTTTTTTAACAGCCAATTTATTCCCAGAGGTATGAAGATACTCATGTAATTCTTTTCAATGTTTATAAGTGGTTATAACTGATCAAGCTTATCTGTCTCAGAAGAACACTGTGGAGTTACTAACATCATTTTATTGAATAATGACATTTC
Source organism: Capra ibex (assembly GCA_006410555.1). Lineage (NCBI taxonomy): Eukaryota > Metazoa > Chordata > Mammalia > Artiodactyla > Bovidae > Capra > Capra ibex. Next base: position 57,604,235 of record SJYO01038709.1, read on the forward strand.
ACTCTTCACTTACATCATCCAGTCAGTTGATATTTACATGTTAAATAATTCTTAGTTTCATAGCTTCTATGAATAAGGAAAAGGTGAGTAGGATGTACATATTACATGCACTAAGTCATTTCAGTTGTGTCTGATTCTTTGTGGCTCCATGGACTCTAGCCGACCAGGCTCCTCTGTTCATGGGATTTTCCAGGCAGAAATACTGGAGTGGGTTGCCATTTCCTCCTCCAGGGGATCTTCCCAACCTAGGGATTGAATCTTCATCTCCTGAATTGGCAGGCAGATTCTTTACCACTGAGTCACCTGGGAACAATTGGATACTAAAATTTAAAAACCACACCATTTACAATAGCCCCTCCATGAAATATATAGGTATAAACCTAACAAAATATGTTCAGGATCTATTTGTGGAACTAAATAAAAATACAACTTATCAAAATTGTAAGATGCAAGAAAAAGTATGTAGAGGGAAATTTGGACAATAAATAAACACTATGAACAACTCTATGCCCACATATTTGATAACTTAGATTAAATGGACCTAATCACATTAAGATGCAAACTACTACCAAATCTCACAAAAGGAAAATTAGGGATGTTGAATAACTCTATTAGAAGAACTAAATCAACAATTAATAATCTTTTAAGAGAAAGCACCAAATCCAGCTAATTTCACTGGTGAATTCAACCAAATATTATAAGAAAAAATTATACCAATTCTTCACCATATCTTCCAGAAAATAGAAGCAAAGGTAATATCTCCTAATTCATTCCAGGAGGCCAGAATTATCCTAATACTAGAACCAAATAAAGGCAGTGAAATGGAAAGCTATAGACTAGTATCTCTCATGAACATAGATGCAAATATCTTCAACAAAATATTAACAAATAGAATCCAACAATGTGTTTTAAAATAGTATACATCATGACCAAATGGGATTTATTTCAGGAATGCAAGACTAGTTCAACATTCAAAATTCAATCAACATAATCCATAACATCAGCAGTCTAAAAACATAAAATCATATGATCATATCAATAGATGCAGAAAAAGCATTTGACAAACCCAGAACCCATTTGTAATTAAAAAGAAACCTCATCAAACTAGAAAGAGAAGGGAACTTTCTCAACTTGATAAATAATATCTACAAGATATCCATAGCTACCATCATACTTTAGACTGGACTCAAGTATGGACACTTTCCCCCCAAATCAGAAACAAGACAAGAACATCCTCTCTCACCTATTCAACATCCTACTAAAAGTCCTAAGTAATGCAAGAATAAGAAATAAATGTATATAGATTTGGAAAGGAAAACATTCTTTGCATATGACATGATTACCTGTGCATAAAATCCCAAAGAACCTCCAAAAAATCTCCTGGAAGTAATAAGCAAGCATAGCAAAGTCATAGGATAGAAAGTTAATATACAAAATTCATAGGATGGGAATTGCATCCCATATGTAGTGATGTTTGGCTACAATTTTAAATTTAAAGAAAATTTTCATTTGTAATAGCACTAAAGGAGATCAGTCCTGAGTGTTCATTGGAAGGACTGATGTTGAAGCTGAAACTCCAATACTCTGGCCACCTGATGCAAAGAGCTGACTCATTTGAAAAGACTCTGATGCTGGGAAAGATTAAAGGCAGGAGGAGAAGGGGACAACAGAGGATGAGACGGCTGGATGGCATCACTGACTCAATGGACATGAGTTTGGGTAAACTCCAGGAGTTGGTGATGGACAAGGAGGCTTGGCATGCTGAGGTCCATGGGGTCGCAAAGAGCTGGACACAACTGAGCGACTGAACTGAACTGAAAAATATTAAATACTTCAGTATAAATCTCTTAGAAACATATAGGATCTATATGTGGAAAACTACAAATCACTAATGACAGAACTAAAAAAGCACTAAATAATGGAGAGGCATCCATGTTCATGTCCTGCATGCATACCTGCTAAGTCACTTCAGCAGTGTCCAATTCTGTGCAACCCCATGGACTGTAGCCTGCCAGGCTCCTCTGTCATGGGATTTTCCAGGCAAGAATACTGGAGTGGGTTACCATGTTCTCCGGGGGATCTTCCCGACCCAGGGATTGAACCCACATCTCTTATGTCTCCTGCATTGGCAGGCAGGTTCTTTACCACTAGAGCCACCTGGGAAGCCCTAAGTAGACTCAATATAGTTAAAATGTCAATTCTCCCCTAACTGGTGTTTATGTTTTAAGCAACCCTGATGAAAATGCTATTAGGATTCTCTATACATACAGACAAGATGACTAAAATTTTGATGGAGTGGTAAAAGAAGTAGAATGACCAAAACAATATTTAAGAAGAACAAATTTGAAGGACTCACACTACCCAATATTAAAACATACTCTAAAGCTACAGTAAAGACAGACTGATATTGACCAAAGGATAGATGAAAGATAGACATATAGATCAATGCAAAAAATAGTCCTGAAAGAGGCCCATATTAAGTGCGATTAATTGACTTTTGACAAAGTTGCGACCCCATAGATGGCAGCCCACCAGGCTCCCCCGTCCCTGGGATTCTCCAGGCAAGAACATTGGAGTGGGTTGCCATTTCTTTCTCCAATGCATGAAAGTGAAAAGTGAAAGTGAAGTCGTTCAGTCGTGTCCGACTCCTAGCGATTCCATAGACTACAGCCTACCAGGCTCCTCTGTGCATGGGATTTTCCAGGCAAGAGTACTGGAGTGGGGTGCCATCGCCTTCTCCGAAAGAAGATAGTCTTCAACAAAACATTTTGGACCAATTGCATACCCATATGAAAAAAAATTGAACCTTAACCTGTACTTCACATTGTATACAAAAAACAAAACAAAAACAAAACCCTCAAAATGGATCAAATACTAAAACTCTTAGAAGAAAACAGAGAAAGCTCCCTGTGGCCTTAGATGGCACCAAGATTTCTTAGATATGACACCAAAAGCATCATAAAAGTCCATAAAAGAAAACAAATTGAAAAAGTGGACATCTTCCAAATTTTAAAATTTTCCTCTCTGAAAGTGAAAGACACTATAAAGTAAGTGAAAAGACAAGCCACAGACTGAGAAAAATATTTGAAATTCACATATCTGATAAAAGATGTATAACTCAAAAGTCTGTAAGAAAATAACCAAATTTTTAAAACTGGGCAAAGATTTGAATAGACATTTCACCAAAGATGATACACAGATGACAAATAATCACATAAAAAGATGCTCAACATCACTCATCATTAAAGCTATGTAAATGAAAACTACAATGAGATACAATTATATCCCTATCAGAGGGGTTAAATAAAAAATACTGATGATACCCAGTGCACTGAGGCTGCAAAGCAATTGGAACTCTCATAGGTGGGAATGCAAAATGGCCTAGCCATTCTAGAAAACAGTTTGGCAAAATCTTATAAATTTAAACATACACTTATCATATGACCCAGCTTTCCCACTCTTAGGTATTTACTCTAGAGAAATGAAACTTACGTTCACACAAAAACCTATACATGAACATTTACAGCAGCATAATTTGTAGTTACCAAAATCTGGAAGCAAACCAAATAT
>SJYO01038749.1:0-170000 GCA_006410555.1 Capra ibex
CCTACTACGACTCCATTCGTATTGCAGACGACGTGTACACCAACTATACCCCCCCTCTGCTGTACCTGAACATTGGAGTCATCTCTGTGGTCCTGTCTTCACCTAAGGGTTTTGTCAGGAGTTTTTCTGGCAGGTCACAGGTTACACACCTAGCTCCACCCACCCCTTTTCGACATAGTAAAGTGTATCTACCTAGTCGTACTTGTTACTATCCGTTCGTTCCGAGTACAGACCCCCTCTACCTTTCCCCGTTGAACCGACTTCGGGTCTCCGACCCTTCCAGTCTCCCCTCTTGACCCAGTGAGGTACCTCTTCCGTTCCGGAAACACGGTCCGTTGTCGAAAGAAGGAGTAAGTATTCGTTACCCCTCAGTGAGTTCCACAACCTCGTCCCCACCGTAACTCGACACAAACCCCTTGTAATTGGACCGGTTTTTCGTACCCCTATTGAGCCTCCACCCTGTTGTTCCATTTTTCAGGGGTTTACTTGGTAAACAATCGGTGTCGTCGTTAATACAACGGCCCCTCTCTCTACTTCTCCCGAGGGACCCCGAGATCGGGGTTTTCTTTCCGGGACTCTTCTTGGCACACCCTCAACGATTTTCCCTCTGGTCGGGGAGTCGACGGGTCGGACTAACAAGGAAGACCGTCTCTACACCCGGGTGAGTAAAGAGAGGATAAAAGAAAGGAGGGGTTTTACGAAAACCGGAGACCAACCGCTTTCGAAACGAGGCACTCAAATTTGTCGTAGCGTGTCGTACCGGCTCGTTATTGTTTACCGCGGACCACCGAGCGGACGACGACCGAATTTTTTGTTAACTACTGAAAATTAGTCGACTTACTCGTACCCTGTTTACTGTCGTACCGGACTTACGCCGGGTCTGCAGTAGCCGACTGTAGTCACCCCTCCTCCCTCCACAGGAAGACCGCTCGAGCCCTTGTTTGTCCTCGTCTAGGACCGGGTCCCGGACCGAGGTTCCCCTCGGGTCGGGTGCGGGGTTTCGACGTCGAAGAAAGTGTCGAAAACCCCTCTGGCCCTCTTGGTCGAAACCCTTCCCATTCGGAGGTCCTTAATGTCTTTGGACACGTGCCACAGCGTTCTGGACTACACGTTTTCCGACCCCGGGACCTTCGGGGTCCGAGTCTCGGAGGTCGACAGGAAACATTGGACGGGTTCAGTTAAAGGGAGGTCTGGAGTCAGAAGGGGAGACCTTTTACGTCCGCTATTTCTGTTCGACCGAAGGTGACAGTCCAACGGGGCAGTGACAGTCCTACCGAAACCTTCTACCGACCTAGAGATTTCCTGGATAAATCCCCAGACACTAAAGACGGGGAGAGGGAGGATGATTATAAAGACCTGTGTGTGGCTGGGTGTGTGGTTTGTAAAGACTATTTCCCCATGTTTCATTTCGTTTACTTAGGTTTTTCCGTCTTGACTTTTACTTCCATTGATAGCGCAACAAATGGTATACCGTTCGGAGTGCGATTCGTAAATGTTCTGTAGAGGTAAAACGTCCTTTGTCTGAGAAATCCCAATTTCCGCAAACGGGGATCAAGGTATTATAGACGGTACGACATCGCACTCCATAGGTGTGGATGGATGAAAGATTCGGAGGGAAAGAGTCGAATGTGGTCCGTGTCGTCGGTGGATTCTGTCTCCAGTTCCCTGTGCCCCGAGTAACATCCTTGTATATTTGATATAGTTCTTCTCGGGTCTCAGATTGATCCGTCGATTTTCATTGTGAATACCCGGTGTGGAGACAGTCTTCGTGTCCTTACGTTCTGGAAATACGGTACTTAGGAGCTACTGGTGGTTTTTAATCCCTAGTTCTTAGACGAAGGGTCCTAACAGAAAAAAAGGGGAGATTGACGTGACTTCTGAAAGGACGAGTGAAGACACGAGTGTCCGGGAAGGATTAGAAGGAATACGGGTAGGTTTGTGAGGGAGGGAGGAGACTCGAAAGGCCCTGGATGACAGTTAGAGACAGTGGTCGGGTAGTGTCTGGGGCAGGGGTACGTGGCCTCCTTTAGGCCCATTCCGCAACGTCCCGTCTCTTGAACTGGATGACACGTTACCGTTGTTTCCGGAGTCGGCTGGAGTACCTTTCAAGACCACGACCCTACCGGGAAGTCTCTACAGAGGTTAATTCCGTTTCCCCACTCGGGAACATGGGGTAAGGGGTTTATGTTCAACTTATGTTTAACCGGGGGTCCCCTCCCCCCCGGAATGTAACCCATTCCGTCGAGTCGTGGGTAGTCGATTCCCGTTAAAACTCACCCGTCGCCACGGGAGCTTTGGGGGTTTCTCCCCTAGACTCCTCATGTGGTGGTGTAGGTGATGGGGTAGAAGTGGTTTAAGGCGTGTAGGAAGGTAATCGGCGGACGGGGTAGGAACGGTCTGAACTCGATGAGAGACCCAAGTCGGGACGGAGTCTTTTCAGTCTATTGAGGAATAAGAGACACGGATGTCTCACTCTCCGTCCCTAGTGGAAATGTAGGATTCCTCGGGGGACTCGGACCTCGTACCAAGAACCGTGTGTCTACAGGGAGAGACTCACGACTCATCTACCAATGCCGTACCCTCTACGGCCGTCCAGGTACCCTTACAAGGTCGAAGGTGCTAAAGGTGAGACAGTGACGGAGTTTCATAGCTGCACCGAAGACGGGTGCTATCCGTCCGTGTCTTTTTTGAACAAGGGTGTCGGTTGGACCGTTGGAAAGAACCCGAGCCCGGTTCTCTCAGGACAGGAAGAAAGGAAGGGACAGGCCGTACAAACGATACTCAGGTGGAGGATCGATTCTCCTGGGTCGCGTAAATCTCTGGAGGCACGGTCCCTTTCGGGTCATGGTAACGGTTGACGCGATGTAGCGGCAAGAAGACTTCCTTTAATGATAACTAGGGTGTCGAGAGGAGGGGTACGACAAACGGCCCCTGTCGGTTCCTAGGGACACGGTCGACCCGAGGGTGTGCCAAGGTGACAAAGACGTGGTCTACCGGTCTGGTTGTGGGAGACCGACGGCGTGCGGGGGCCCTCTGCTCCGAGACTGCAGATAGACGGACCGAAAAGTACGTGTCTCCCGTCGTCCCAGTCTCTACTGTCCCGGTTGGTGTAATGTTCTTTTTTTAGAGACGTTTTCCTTTTCTAAAGGTTTAGGGTCGGCGATAGTTACCTTAGTTACTTGGTTGAAAAAGACATCGGGACTGAAAGTGCCGGGTGAGTTGTCTAGGGTCAGCTTCCGAATGAGTCGGTCTCCGTACGTCACTGGTTATTCTGTCGAGGATGGGAGTTCCTTCAATGTCAGGTCGTCGTATATCCCTCCCTCTGATGTGGTAACTGACAAGTTCGGTCCTGTGAAACCTCTGATATTTTCCACACGCTAACTAGTAATTTGTTTCCAACCTCCGAATTCCGTCCTGAACTCGGTCCGTTTGGTCCAGCGGGGTCTATCTCTAGGTTGTTCTGGTTTCACCCCCTCAAGGCTGTCACCCCCACACCATCACAATCCAACACGGTGTTCCACCGCGTTAACTTCATGAGCATCCATCGAAAAGAAACAAAAACAAAAGATAGCTACTTTTAATTAAAAAGAGGGTAACGGTGCCTCGTTTATCTTCGGAAGGTACCGCACGACCTCGACCTATCATGGCCAAACACTCTCGACTAGTAATTTAAAAGTCCTCAAAACATTCGGTTAGTAATTTGTGTTGGGGGTTATGTTTACTTTAATTTTAGTGATTTTAATTTAATGTTAATTTTATTAATTTTTGACTTGTGACTTATTTGGTATAATTTGTGTTTCCACTATTTATGAGTTGTGAGTACGGAAGGACTACTGAAACGACGGCAAAGATAAAACACAAAGTCTCTAATCGATTAGACAGGATAGACACACCCCCTTTACGATGAATTACCACACGATAACGTGTATCGAGGGGTTGAGGTGTCAGTCTCAGCCGCGGACTCATCGAACTCTGGGCGACCCCAACCTCATAAATGTAGTACCTTTAGTTGTCTACGATGTCTAGTCCTTCCCTCCACCCATCCCGTCTGTCAACAATTCGTAAATGGCTGTGTGACGACCTTGATCGTAAATTCAAGTATTAAATACACCGATTAAAAGTACATGAAACCTGTCAAAATAGTGTAAGGGGGTTTTACTACTACCGCAGGGGGAGGGAGCTTTTTTGTTTGTCTCACAACCCTCTCCTTCCCGAGCACAAGGAGGGTATTGGAGTAGATCTGTGTGTCCTTACCTCTGGGGCGTGTCTATCCGGTCAAGTCACGATTTTCGGTGTTGTCCCCACTCAGTCACTCACTCACTGTCAACGAATCAGCACAGGCTGAGAAACGTTGGGGACCTGACATCGGGTGGTCCGAGGTGACAGGTACCTTAAGAGGTCCGTTCCTATGACCTCACCCAACACTAAAGTCCACCAGGTTTTAGTCCGAGATCTGACGATACTTTTCAAATGGGGGGGTTCATTAACTGTGCTTCGTAAACGCATAAGTTTGACTGGTTTCCATAAGTTCGATAGAACAGACACTAACCATTCTACTGAAACTCTGGCGGGTGTCGTGTGGAGTCAGTCCCGGGGTCGTCCTGGGGTACCGTGTGAGATGGTCTGTCAATTGACCTTTCACAAATAGTAGCTTACCCCGATAAATGTCTCCACACCCGTCTAATGTCTTTGGTGTTCCCTATCCTTTCACGGGACCCTGATCGTTGTCACCCTTCGACGATGGTCCGGGACCCGATTCCCCGATCCACACCCCCGACAATCATCTTGTCGTCTCTCGTTACCCACTTCCGACGACACCCGTATCGTGTGGGGTTTGACGTCGGGTCGCTGTCTTTATTTATGAGGGTGGAGAACTCAGAAGGACGGTCGGTCCTTCTACGTAGAGTAGCCGGTTTGGAATTGGGTTGACCCCCAGTCACCGGTTCCGGTGGGTTGACTAGACCAGGTACCCCTCGTCGGAGGACCCCAGGTACCTGTCGTCTAGACCTTCCTTCTTTGCCTAGGCGGGTTGTTATACCGTGACGGGAGTGGTCCTACACCCGGGCGTTTTCTGCACGGTCTCTGGTGAGTGGACGTACTCCGGACCGGGTCGTCTTGTTTGTCGTCCGACCGGTACCGGTCCGTCTCGATATGATTTCTCGGTTTCGTCGAGACAGGTTCTTGTACGTGGACCGGATGTGCATTGCTTACTTGCACAGAGTCGATGTGCATACGGATATTAATTCGGAGACGTGCCCACACCTGAAATGGAACTACGATTATTTTGAATTAGAAGTCCGGTGTTCTGCCCCTAAGATAAGGGTGGTGGGGGCAGACCTTCTCTTTCTCTCGACCTGGTATTTCTTCCGACTCGTGGGTTGTTAACTACGAGAGCTTGATACTACGACCTCTTCTGAGAACTCTCAGGGAACCTGACGTTCCTTTAGTTTGGTCAGGTAGGATTTCCTTCAGTTGGTACTTATGAGTAACCTTCCTTCCTGACTACGACTTTGACTTCGAGGTTATGACACCGGTGGACGACGCTTCTCGGCTGAGTAATCTTTTCTGGGACTACGACCCTTTCTAACTTCCGTCCTCCTCTTCCCCTGTTATCTACTACTCTACCAACCTACCGTAGTGGCTGAGTTACCTGTACTCAAACCCGTCTGAGGCCCTCTAACACTTCCTGTCTCTTTGGACCGGGCGACGTCAGGTACCCCAGTGATTTCACAGTCTGTACTGACTCGTTGACTTGTTGTTGGTGGATTCTTCACCCGAGATCCTCTCTTCCGGTGTCGGGAGACGTCGACGTCGACGAGAGTCTCCTGGGAAAGGGTTTGAGAGGGAAGAGTGGGCCAAGTCCCTCTCCCAATTATCTATGTTCCCCCATCCGCCTCCGGAAAACACCGGTTTGTGAGACCTTTTCTAACCGTCAAATGGGGCGGGGTTTCTAAGTGTTACATGTAATCGTATCATTTCCGCGGTCTATTTCTGTTGCAAACCGAAACAAATGGCACCCCCAACGGCCATGAAGACCTCGAATTCGACTTTCGCTTTCCTTCCCATCCTCAATCTATTCTCACAAACTCCGACTCCCGTGCCGGGTTCACTTCCGGGGCTGTTCAGACCTCTTCACCTACTTCAACTCACGCCGATCTCCTCGCCCGGAAACTGGATCTCCCGGGACCCGCTGCTACGCGAGTCTCGATTGCGCGGCGTTAGGCTCCGTCGAACGGGTCGAGAGGCGTCCAAACCGACCGACGGGGGAACGTAGGAAGGTAGACATTGGCTGCAGACCCCCTGGCCGTCCTCACCTACGTCTGGTGTCCTAATCGTTCGGGAGAACCTCAAAGAGAGGGTACCGGAGACCCAGAGAAGTGGAGTGTTGGTCCCTTTCGGTGTCACGGGCCCCCAGGGGACTGTCCCAAACCTCTATAGGGAACTGTGGGTTTGTGGTGGCGGGGAGATACTGGTTTCCACGACAGGGGTTCGGAAACCGGTACCCCGACGTCGGACCGTGGTGGTTCATGTCAGAATGAGTCCCCTCTTTTTGTTTTGTTTATCGGACGGACGTCACCCACCGTGATCGACAGAGGCTTCGAAATGTTGGGTCCAGGGACCCACGGCCGGAACCAAGGCGTTCTGAAGTCTCGGCGGACACTGTCGTCTTCACTCTCAAGTGTCCACATAGGAGAAATCTTTCCACCTCCCTACCTGTCTCCACGACCCTTTTCGACCGTCCTGTCCTCTGACATGAAAGAAGAACCCATTATCGTAGACACCTGACGGAGTGGGTCTGGTCTCTCACGAAGGGCCGGAGTTTAAATGGTGGGAGGAATACAGTTTATATTGTGTAAGAGACTCGATTACTGGAGACTGGGGCGGAATTTTTTTTTTTTGTCGGGAGGTGAAGTAGACAGAAACCCGACGACTGACGGTAAGAACCTCGTCCGTCTCTCAGATCGTCAAGAAAACAAAAGGTTACTATGAAAAAGAGGACTAAGGGAAGGAAAGTTAGACTAAAACGAGGTACACAGATTTCTTGTTCCGACGGGTCTGAGGACGAGTGGGACTGTAGTCCGCTTTCGGTCAATCCACTCGGAGACTAAACTACATGTTTAAACGTCCCAACCGTAAGCTGATAGCCTAAGTACGAGTTTCACCGGTAAATTTTTCTCAGGACCCGGAGTGAGTCTCAAGTCAGACCGGACTCCTGACTGAAAGGTTCTCGACGCTCGACTACCCATCTCGGTCGGAAAAACCGTCATCCCCGGGACCCGTCTCTACTCAGGCTGACATGGGTCCTCGGACCCTTCCTACTCATGTTCAGTGTCCGTCGTACTAGCGGGTTCACACCGTCGCACGGTGGACCGGAATCTCTACGCGCTCTCTCGAGACTACGGATGTTGTCAGACGTTGTCCCCGTTTCCACACTGTCTCGAGAGTCCAGGTGGGAACTGGGAGACACTGGGATACGTGTGTTCCCAAGGTAGACTTTACGACCTCCCGTGTTCTCAGACTCACGAGTAGGGGACACCGTCAATCCCAGGAGGTCCATCGTCTATGGTTCTACCTTAGTTCAAGTCCTATACATAACCCTCACTACACGGTCTTCCCAGTCTCCCTCCCTCGTCCTCATCCACCCTCTCTGAAGTCCGGTTCTGCGTCCAGACTAGGGACTCTTTGGTCCCCTTTCCTTCCTTCTACCCTACTCTTCTTGGAGTTTGTGTCACGTCGAGACTCTTTTAGAGGTAGTCCGATTACCCCTCGGGGCCTCGTTTCTGACGGGTAGTCTCTGTAGGGTGCAGACCGGGTCGAGACCACCGGGAGAGACGACAGGGGCCCACCCCAGACACCGGGGGAGTCGACGACACTTACGACTTCCACGTCGTCAACCCCCGACAGTCGATTGTCGTGGGGAAGGTCTTGGAAGAGGTGGCTTCCCTTCGGACGCATCACGGGAGGGTACCGACGGTCTCACGAAGACACGGTTCAGTTCTCCTATATAGTTCCTACCATGTCCCAATGTCGGGACCGAGATTCGGACCAGAGGACTGGTGTCTGTTTGAAAGGGGGGAAAAGTAGAGTCACATATCTGCTTCTCTTAGTCGGCAATAGACAGGACAGAGTTCAGACTTGTGGGAACCTAAGACCAACAAAAGTAGAAACTCGAGGAGCTTCTATCTGTGCCTCAGTCTTTCCTGAGCCGCTGACTCCCCGGAGAGGGGGTTCTATTTATGTAAGTTCAACCTTTTCCAGGGTCAGCATAAACGTTCAGGTCTTCCCTCCACCCCACTCGACTCTGGTGCGTCGATGGGTAACTAAACTAATAAGGAGTTTCCACATGATTCATGGACGAGACTCGTTCATTCCTGATACACGGGTTCTCTCCGACGCTCAGAGGACTCCTGGTCTCTCCGACGTCGTCCTTCTAGATCGGTGGGTGGGGGATGGGGGGTTCCATGGCTCTACTCCCCAAGTCTTCAAGAGATTTTATCTCACATTAGGTTTACTGGGAGGTGTGTGTGTGTGAGGAGGACGTGACGGTTAAGTGTTTATATACGCGTGTGTGTGTGCGTGTTTTGTGTGTGTCTCGGTAGAAACCGTAGTACTTATTAAATAGAAACATCTTGGGACATGTCAAATGTTTATAATTTCGTAATAGAGTAACAAAATTAGTGTTGTTGGTGACACCTCGTCGGAGTAAGAAGGACTATTACTTCAACCCGAGTCTATTCTAGACTCGTTCCACTTTACCGAGTCATCCACCAAGAATTGGAAACCCCGTTAGAGTCGAGGGAAATTGTTGGGAGAAGAGTCTTTTTTTTTTTTTTTTTTTATATATATATATATATATCTACACGAATGGTGGAGTTTTAAAGTGGGTCCGAAAGTGCCGTAATGTCAAGGGAGGAGGTTTGGGAGGTTTTGCCCCCACTTGTGGGGTGGGTGGGGATCACCATCCGCTGGTCCGATGTCAAAACGCACCGACCTCGACTCCAGGTGGTCCGTCGGGGACCTACCCGCTCCTTAGAGCCACGGTAATGTCGTCCTATTCCCTTAGAGGGTGGGCTCTACCCGTCCCTTCCCAATTTCCCTCCCCCCATTCCCAAAACAAAAAGTGGAGCCTCCTGAGACAAGACCCAGTAATTCTTGTGTGTTCCGGCTTACTCGTAAGGTAAGGGGCCCGGACGGAGGTCGCGTGTCGAGACGAAGGGTTGTTCTATTCAGGATACGCCTTCTGGTCGGACGAAGGGTCTCTCGGTCTACCCTTGAGCGGGGTCTATTCCCGGCAGGTCACGGTCAGTGTGCCCCGGAATGGCGACGTTCTTACCGGTTGGGGCTCCGACGTCAAGAACATCCGATTCCTCCCCCTTCGCAAACACAACGACAAGTCAGCGGTTCACACAGCTGAGGAACGCTGGAGGACCCGACGCCGCCGGTCCGAGGAGACAGGGAGTGGCAGACTCGCAAAGACTCCCCGAGTGACTGTGTCACGGCCGGATCCGACGAGATCTCCTCCTTGGGAGGGGGCCCGGGACAAACCACGGCCCGGTTTCGCCCCGACGGGGCCCAACACCTGTCACCCCGGAGCAGTAGACACGCGGGCATTAAACCCCCGACCCACACAAAGTCGCTGCGGAGTTGGTGGAGGACGACTCGAGTGTCTGCCGAATCGGTAGGATGGGGTCGGAACCTCGTTAGGATCGGGGTAGGTGGTGGGTCCACCATGGACCGGGGTCTCGTCCATTCCTCTTTCCGGACACCTTTTGTGGTAATGTCTATTCATTGTCGGCGAAAGTCCAAATTACTGTGCAACGTAGGTAGGATTTCGAGAGTTTTTTTTTTTTTTTTTTTTTCCGGGAGAGCCCCCTGTCGCGGAGCGCGGACATTCATCCTCGCTGTCCGGCCCCGCGCGCGCCCCCCTCCCGGGTGCCGCGCCGAGCCCACACATTTAATTGACCCCCGTCGTCTCATTTATGTAATGTGTGCCATAAATAATACGCAGGCCTGGAGCCTCCCCAAGAGACCGAGGGCCTGCACCGTTTAGAACAGGACTCGCGGCGTCCGGCGCACCGGCTCCCGCTACCGGTCGGCCAGCCCCGGGCCCCCACCGTCTCCCTCGCCCCACGCCCCCCTCCGAAAACCAAGACACGGGTTCTCGGGGGCCCCTCGGGGGAGGGGTGCCGACTTCCACCCCCATTCCCGTCCCCGCCTCCTCTGCACCGGGGCCCGCGGATAGCCCGCTCCCCGGCCCGCCCCTCCCGCTTCCCCACCCTTGCCCGCCGCGCGGGTCGGGGAATCGTAAGGCGGCCGCGCGGGCGGTAGCGGCGCACGCGGGGGCGCGGGGCGACATTAATGGGGCTAATGGTTTACTTAGAGCGCGAAAACACGAGCGGCCCGCCACCCACGCCCCTCCGTCAAGATTATCAACAGTAATCCCGGCCCCCTCCGCCCCGCGGCCCTCGACCCCCACCCCTCGAGCCCCCACCCCCCTCCGGGCGGCAAGGGAGCGAGCGAGCGAGCGTCCGCCAGGGCCCGCCGCGTGTCCGGCGACGACCGACGACTCATTACTAAAAAAAAGATTAACCTCCGCTTGTCGCCGGGATTACCTACCTCGGCGAGAGCCGCGCGAGCGACGTGGGCGGGGAGCTAGTTATGAAGAGCGACGCTGGCGGACCGGCTCGAGGGGGCGGGAAACACCAGGCTCTACGGCGCCCCCGGGGGTTAGAGGGGGGCAGCGGCGCGGGGGGTGCTTCGGAGACGCGCGGCCCCCGACGGGGGTGGAGGGGCCTGTGGGAGGGCGGGGAGGGCCTGAGAGGTAGGGGAGGATCGGAGTGTAGTGGACGTCGGATCAGGGGCACCGAAAGGTCGGTCCCGTCCAACAGCCCGTCCGCGTTTCTACATCCCCCTCCTGTCTGAGACCTAACGGGGGAGGTGGGAAGGAGGCTCTGGTACGAAGGAGGCTCGAGGGGTCCGGGCCCCCTCTCGGTCCGTGCCCGTCGGTGGAGACTCCCAAACGTGGGCGACCAGGCCTTTCCCAAGCGACTCAGTTTAATTTGGGGCTCAAAAGAGGGACTCGGGAAAGGTCGAGTTTGGGCGAGGAGGAGCCGGGAAAGTCGAAGAACATGATTCTCTTGGTACCGCCGATCTGTGTGGGGCCCCAAGGCAAGAGGTTCTTCGGGACCCAGACCTGTCCCGCTTCTCAAGGGACGCCACACGCCCTAGTCTGCGCGGGGGTCAAAACGGGCGGACCAAGGACGTGATAAAGATTGATCGACCACTGCAACCCACTTCTGAGTTGTGGACCCCCGGGAAAACAATGTGGGACGCCTTCAAATAGGCCGGGCCGGTCGACCCACTGACCCTACACACACACGAGTCAGCATAGGGTGAGACTCTGGGGTACCTGATTGGGGGCGGTCTAAAGAGACGGGTACCCTAAGAGGTCCGTTCTTATGACCTCACGTAACGGTACGGAAGGAGAACCCCGAGAAGGGGTGGGCCCTAGGTTGGACACAGAGAACACAGAGGTCGTGACCGTCCACTTAAGAAATGGCGATCGGTGGACCCTTCGGTCTGACTCTATGTCGTAAGTTTCCTTACCGACCTTTGATAACGAGGAGGGACATCAGACGTCTGGGAGGTGGGAGACCCCTTTTAGACTTTTAGGTCCGAGGGCCCTCCGGGACCTACGAGGTCGGAGATAGGAGGAAGGTAAGACGTAAAAGGTAACGACTGGTAGTAAGTACGAATCGTAACGGACTATATCATCCGAGGACAAACAAGTAATAGTCAGAAGGGGTGATGGTACATTAGAGGTATTCCTGACCCTAAAAACAGGTAGAACATAGGGGTCGTAGACTTTGACTCGGACCTTACTTCCTCCACGAGTTATTTATAATCAATATACTTACTTAACTTCCTTAAACTTGAGTCAGGTTGAAAAAGTAGAGAGGGCCTTCGTCACCGAAGAATGAGGAACCCAAGACACCGTATAGCATAAAAGGTTTTTTACCGTTGTCGTTATAAAGACCAGAGTGTACGGGAGGATTTTGGAATGGTGATCGACGAAAATTCCCATCCTCAGAAGAAGGTGAACTTGGTCCAGATCGGAAACACTGATGTGGAGGTACTTATCTTACACCGGGTTCACTATGACGTTTGAAGGATCAGATCCAGTATCTTCCACTATGCCGTAGGTAGACTGAGACAAAGAGAGGACCCTACCAGTAGGAACCTTAGGTCGGTGGTACAACATTCCTTCGGGTCCGGTGTACTTCTCCGGTTCCATCATAAGGTCGGTTGTCAGACTACAAGGTCGATTACAGGGTCGACTGTCGGTCGTGGTCGGTGGTCAATGCACTTTCTCACTCGGAAGTTTACTAAGGAAAGTAGGTGGGATCAGGTACGGTTCACCGTACTGGGAAATTCGATGGGTCGACTGTGACTCACCTCGTCTGTTCGACAGGGACGGTTCGTGACGGATTCATCGTCTAAGTACTCGTTTGATTTACAACTACAACATTCAGTGATTCAGTCCCCTCTCAAACGATGGGTCATCATCACTTATCTATCGACCTCGATATCTATTATCTATCACCCGTGTGAGTTCACTGAAGAGAAGTCGGGGGATAGAGGACCCGTGTGGTACTTCGACGAACGGTGTCATGTGTCTTAGTGGGGGAGCCCCGAGGTAGGCGAGTCGGGTGGTGATAAAAACTCCCAGGAGTCAAGGACATCGGGTAACGGTGTTGACGAATCTATGTGTAGTCGGGTGATACTCAGGTTCGACCGGTAAGAGACCCGGTTGAGGGTTCTGTACCGGGTCGAGTTACCCTTTTTTAGCGAGACGAAACGACCAGACGTGGTGGTGTGGACGATTAGGACATCGTAGAAGGATTGGTCGAGCGAGAGTGGGAGGTGTGTGGATGGGGAGAAAGGTGAGTCGAGGTTGAAGTGCCTCTGGAGCCCTCAGTGTTTATTCTCGGGTCGGGGGTGGGGTCGTAGAGTGGTGATATACAGACAGATGTGGTGGGACAGGTAGACGTAAGGTCACGGTTCCTTTCTCGCAGGAGAGCGAGTAGAGTACCGATTAGGACAGGAACTTGAGACTCAGGGTCTCCGAGGTTGAGATCCCGTCTCTAGATACCATCTAGAAAAAGCGTCACTACCTTAACACGATACGAAAGGATCGGTGATCGGTGTATACCGAGAAGTCGTGAATTTTACACCGATGACACTGGTTTCTTGACCTAT
This sequence comes from Capra ibex, assembly GCA_006410555.1. Lineage (NCBI taxonomy): Eukaryota > Metazoa > Chordata > Mammalia > Artiodactyla > Bovidae > Capra > Capra ibex. The sequence continues at coordinate 13,261 of SJYO01038749.1, forward strand.
CAAAATAAAATTAATTAACTCTATTAACTCGCACCGATCATCGATGGCATAACATGTCACGTTGAGATCTCTAATTAGGGGTCGGATTGGGAGGGGTAGCCGTTAATTGCACAGGAGAAGAGGTTGAGTGTAGAGTCCGGTACCGGTGGGTCGTGGGTGAGACCGTGGGGAGGTACGGGGTCCAGACGTGTGTGACAGTTGAGACTCTTACGACTAAGAAAAGCTTCAGAGGTGACTTTTCAGACCTACTTTCTTTTCCGAAGGAAGGTCCTTCGGAACGGACTGTGGGGGTAGGGGCTTATCCAACCCCCAGGGACGACATACGACGCTACCAAGGGTCAAGGGGCCCTAACGTACTCATTATAAGGGATGTCTGGCTAACCGAATGCCCCCATCTCCGGTTCGAGGGAGTGAGCTGCAGTGTGGGGACACGGACCTGGTTCGGGTATTGCCTCTGAGCCCTGTATACACACCTTCTTCACGGAACCCTTCTCCCCCTGTTTTTCAGGGCCGGACTACCCCTTCTGACTACCAGACCGAGTCGTAAGCAAGGAGATAAACGGAAGATCTTAAGTCCGGAATGTACCGACCCGCGAGTGATGTACGTATTAAGTCTTCGTAAACGTACTAAACTAGGTCGGGAAAGAGTCCCTTCCGACACGTGCCCGAACCGGTGAGACCCGGTAACCCTCCGTCCCGTCCCCCCGACGACCAATCTGGGGACCCCGACCCTCTTAACCAGTCCCAGTTCAACTCAAGGTGCTCGTCGAGGATTTCGTTTTGATCGTTGTCCCGAGGGACAGATGTCTCTCTGGTGAGCCTCGTCCGGACTCCGGTAACCTTCGATTTCCGGTGACGGACTGAGTGAACGGGAGTCTGGTAGAGGAGGTTGAGGGTAGGGGAGGAACGGTGACGGACTCACTGGGCTCTGGGGGAAAAGAAAAAAAGAAGGAAGAAAAACACGTGTTTCCCCTCCTGTTCAGGACGAGTCTGGACGAGGAGAGGTCCTTAACGACCCTTAATCTTCGTCACTGCGGACGGACGCCGTCTCCTGTCCCGACCAAGGGCTTCGGGGCGCACCCGTGGAGACTATTGGTGGTGCTACCGACAAGAAGTACGGCGGCCGAGTAATCCGAAAGACCCCGGTCCGGTTCTTTAACGGTTCCTGTTCTGTCCGCCGCAGACGGCCGTTTGAGACGCCTCGGGTGAGGGGAGGCTCCGGGAAGGAAGTCACACTCGCTCCCCCACTCAAGGCGACTCGATCTTGGCGCGGACTGTTCACTGTGAAACTGCTCGCTGCACTACTGCTCAGGGACCCCTTCGACACCTCAGACCAAGGACGTCTGTGACAGAGGGGACTCCGTCAGAGGCACGAACTCATGACTCAGACACACACACACACACACACACACACATGCGTGTAGGACGAAGAGACTCCTTCTAAGAGGTCTAAGGTGTCGGCTGAACTGTCTCCGGGAGGACTTGTGAGCACCCCGGGTGTCTGCGCCTCTTGTCTACACTGTTTGGTCGGTGACCGACGACTTAAGTCCACTAGGGAGGTCCTCAACGGGACAGGAGTGGGGGAACAAGGTTCGGCCAGGGGAGTCTTGACGTCGAGGACGGGCCTACACCACTCATTCACGTCTAAGTCGGAGGTCCGTACACTAGACGAACGATTGAGGTTTGGGGACCTAGTTCGGGTTCGGTAGTCAGGACACGATCCTGTCTCCTCGGACCACCCGATGTCAGGTGCCCCGGTGTTTGTCGACCTGTGCTGACTCGTGTGGGGACCTCTTCCTTTACCGTTGGGTGAGGTCATAAGAAGGACCTTATCGGATACCTGTCTCCTCGGACCACCCGATGTCAAGTACTCCAACATTTCTCAACCTGTGACCCACCTACGTCTTTATTTACTTTGTCCTAGGGAAAGAATTCTCTTGAGCGGAAGGTCTATGACATCGACCATTTCCAGTATCTAAGGTTTCTTCGGTTCCAGTGTACTTTTCGAAAGTCTTTCTCCACCGTAAACTTGAACTTTTCGTGGATCCACTTCCTTTCGGGGGTCTTTACCCTATCCCTCCTCCCGACCGAGACGGAAGGTCGTCCCTGAACACTACCCCACCGTTCTCAAGGGACACCCCCTTCGTCTACCTTGCTTACATTTCCTCTCGTTCCTTGACTTCTTCGAAGCGCGTCCTGTCACACGGTCAACAGACCAGGGACCCCAGGGGAAGGTCTACGGTTGTTCGTTCGGACCCGAAAGGGGAACACGGGACATCCCTTACGCGGTTCCAGAGTGCACCAGATTCATCTGTCAAGAGTCACTGAGTCTCAGGGGTGGAGATAACCCGGTTTTCCCCGACGAGGGAACGACACGAGGGTCCCCCGGACGTTCCCTGTTAGAGTGAGGGGACGGTGGTTGTCGGGAAGTTTATGTGAACCGGGGACTTACTGTACCCCCAATTCTCACGCCCTGGGTGTGTCAGTTTTTAGGTGTACATGGAAATGGTCGTCGAGGGGCAAAGGTGTCGAGACGTAGACGTCTAAGGTGGTTGGCACCTAAAACACCATAGCATCGTGCACAAATGACCTTTTGTAGACGTACATTCACCTGTGTTCAAGTGTCAAGTTTGGCGATAACAGCCTCCCAGTCGACATAAACTTTATCGTCGTAAACTCAATAGATGACGACGGACTCTTCGTGGACTTTTGAGGCACCGTATTTTGTTGACTGAAAAAGAGTGTTAACTACCCAACCAAACCGAGTCACCCGCCAAGAAGACAAGGTGTAGCCAACCTCAGTGAGTACGTTCGTGTGAGTCGACCCTCAAACCGACCCAGACCCTGTAGTAAGTACAGAAACCGTCAGTCACGGTCGACAGCCGACTCCACCGAGAGAAGAGGTGAGACGGACAGAATGGTTGTCCCATCGGGTTCGAGAATTGGACCGCCAAGCCAAACTCCTTTGGTTGTGTCTGTGATGGTCTGAAGAATTTCGGGATCGAGTCTTCAGTATATTGTCACGAAGACGACTTAAGACAACCGGGGTCGTCCAGTGTTCCGGTTGGGTCTAAGTTCCCCTCCTCTATTGTCTGAGTGACAAAGAAGAAAACCTACCCTCCTTGTCGCCCGTGAGTGTCCCGACTCTCTTTAGTTACCACCGGTTAAAACAACTCAGACGGTAATATCGGGGACATAGCCTCGAGGAGCTCCGATGTATCGGGTATAGGGAAAGTTTCGAGGACTGTCCGGGGTCCAAGAAAGAAGTTTCGGTAGAGAGGGGGAGACTTGGGTGAGACCCAACCCATGTAGGAAATATCTGGACGGGATCTTGGAGGAGGTCACCCACCACATGTCGCCCCACTCGTCGTCTTATAACTCCCGGAAGTCTCCTCTAGACCCCTCTACCGGTTTCGGTCTCGTCCGAGAGTGAAGACCCCGTCAGGGGTCTAACTGATCCCGATCTCCTACCCCACTCCCTCTCCCCGGAGAACTACCTCTTACTAAATCTCGGGGGGCGACGTAAGGTACCCCAACGTTTCTCAGCCTGTGCTGACTTGACTTGACTTGACTTGACTTGAACAGGATCTCTGGGAATCCTTTCTTTCGAAGGACCGACCATTTCTGAGACTCTTTGGACAGTGTATCGTCTTGTTTCGCAAGAAATTTTTGGAATTTCCGAGAGGGACAGGGTCGACCAGTGAACCTCGTTTGTGACGACCAATCCTTTGACTGAACCGTTAATTAGTGAATTTCGGGATACTGCAGGATGTATAACAGAACCCAACAATAAATTGAGACCGACACAAATACGACGGTCCCGACCCACCTCAGAGAATCCTGTCTGACGTCTCACCGGGCCCCTTGAAGAAGGACCCTTCTTTTAGAGAAGAGAGTTACTATTAAAAATAAAAGAAAAAAATATCAGAAGCGTTTAAGTTCCTCGGGGACTGTTTCTACAAGCAACGTCATAATAAATATAATTGTTTTTGACTCTTGTCGTAGGTACAGATCGTGGTTCTTTTAACGATTAATTCTACTTAGGTACCCCACGTTTTTTCGACAAATTTTACTACGAGGTTTGTCTAAACACCAACAGTTCCCACCGCCACCCCCGTCACTTCTTCCCTACCTAACCCTCAAGACCTAATCGGTTACATTCGATAATGTCTACCTTACCTATTTGTTGATTCGGGATAACATATCGTGTCCCTTGATATAAGTTGGAGGACACTATTTGGTAGTACCTCTTTTTACATATACACACACACACACACACACATATTGACTCAGTAAGACGACATGTTGTCTTTAATTGTAACATTTAGTTGATACGAAGTTATTTTATTTCTATTGTCATTTTTTGTTTTACTACGAGAACTTCTCAAAAACTACTATGTCCTTTTACGAATATCATTTTGTAAGTCACCATCGTCAGTTGTAAAAAATTCCTAAACTAGATTTAACACTATATACCTTTAACCGACTATTCTACATCGTAAATAACTCGTGAATGACACACGGTCGTGAATGCCTTAGCAGAGTAAGGTAGGAACGTTGTAGGGAAATTCCATTCATGATAAGCATAGGGGTAAAATTTCTACTCTTTCGACTCCGTGTCTCTTCAATTTATGGAATGCGGTTTTACTGTGTCGATTACAGTGTCCCGTGTGTAAACTTGGGTTTCTCGTTCTAAGGAGAGGGTATGAGAGTTGGTGATACGACACACATGTACATATTGTCCGATCTTCCTCTAGACAATTTACAAGTGTCGGCACTACAGAACGATCCCTAATATCCACAAAAAAACGTAGAAACAATGTGAAGAGGTATCCAAGGTTTAGAAGGTGTTATCCCGTACTAAATAAACTAGTGACCCTTCTTTATTATTAATAAAATTTTATTCTTAGTTTTGTTTACTCTGGTCGGCAGGACCGAGGGCGACCAAGGGTGAGAACCGAGAGGGGGAACCCTTCGTGTCCCTATGCCGGGGGAGGACAAGAACCGTCGAGAAGTAGTCATAAACTGACCTGGAGCGTCCAGGATTTACTGATACCTCTCCGTCGACGAAGGGGATGCGATTCGGTGAGGGGCTAGGAAAGGTGGTGGGGTAGTGGGCGTGTGGGGGGACCAAAGTGTCGGGGTCGTAGACCGTCTGTGCACACAGAATAGGGGTGACGAGGGCCGCGTCTGGCACGGAACGTGTGTAGGACGGCAGTGGGCGTCGTCGACTGCAGAACTGTGTCTATTGGCGGAGGCTTTTGTGTAGAGGGGCGACCGACGGGCTGTGACTGTGGCCTTCGGGTCTTTGTGAACCCGTCACGTCTGTCGAGCCTTCAAATACCACCCACCCTCGTGGCACGGTCGGGGTCTGTAAGAGGGGTCCACCCCCTTTAGTTCCCGTTTCATAAGCAGAACCTGGTCTGCATGGTCTTGGTGGTCTACCCGGTTAAACTCTATCCTTTTTTTTTCGTTCTTCCTAGTAGTCTTTGAGGTAAGGACGGTATCGCGGACCTCACTGCCCCCGCCCCCACCCCACACCCCCACACAGAACGGACATGAGTGTCGTTCCTCTAGTAACAGTCTGAGTGACTGTAAGTTCGGTTCGGGGTCACCCTAAACGAAACAGGGGGACTTACAGTCGGACATAAATAGTCAGTCAGTTGTTTATAAATAACTCGGGTTTCGTCGTTCATTGTTCCATGAACCCAATCCCGTCCCCAAGTATCCTCCACCTGTCTCCCGGGGAGTAGAAGGGATGAGTGAGGGGTGGTGTGTGTGTGTGTGTGTGTGTGTGTGTGTGTGTGTATAAAACCTTGGTGATTGTATCCTTAAACCCTCCAACCAAGCCCATCTAAAGTATATCAAAATTACCGACCAAATGTCCAACGACTTTTCTCGCCAGCTACCTAGTAACAAGGGGGTGAGGAGAGGGGAGGGACGTACTTGGGTTCAGGGAACTGTACACTAAAACGTCAAAAAGAGTGACACGAATCAGCGAGTCAGCACGGACTGAGAAACACTGGAGTACCTGACATCGGGTGGTCCGAGGAGACAGGTACCCTAAGAGGTCCGTTCTTATGACCTTACCCAACGGTAAAGGATGAGGTCCAAAGAGTGACTTTCACCTCAGATAAAGGGGTGAGGAACTGAAACCGAACCTGGACACTGAACGAAACCCGTCACCCCACGGACTTTGTAAGGATGGGTGTGAGTGGTGGTATTGTAAGTGAGCGAAGACTCTGGTCTCGGTGGACTCGAAGTCGGGTCCCGACGGTCTTCGTTGGACACCCTGACTCGTACGGGGACCGGGGCACTGTCTCCAGGACCGACGGGACCCCTGACCGGAGGGCCACCCGGAGTGACGGGAGAGGCGGAGGGTGTGTGCGTGTGTTTGTGTGTGACCTTAACCTTTGAAGTCAAGTCAAGTTGAATCAGCTAGTGAGCACAGGCTGAGGCACCTGACGTCGTGTGGTCCGCAGGGACAGGTAGTGGTTGAGGGTCTCGAAGGAGTTTGAGTACAGGTAGCTCAACCACTACGGTAGGTTAGTAGAGTAGGAGACAGTAAGGGAAGAGGAGGACGGGAGTTAGAAAGGGTCGTAGTCCTAGAAAAGTTTACTTAGTCGAGAAACGTAGTCCCCCGGTTTCCTAACCTCAAAGTCGAAGTTGTAGTCAGGAAGGTTACTTATAAGTCCTGACTAGAGGAAATCTTACCTGACCAACCTAGAGTAACGTCAGGTTCCCTGAGAGTTCTCAGAAGAGGTTGTGGTGTCAAGTTTTCGTAGTTAAGAAGTCGTGAGTCGAAAGAAATACCAGATTGAGAGTGTAGGTATGCACTGATGACCTTTTTGGTATCGAAACTGATCTGTCTGGAAACAACCGTTTCATTACAGAGACGAAAAATTATACGAACAGATCCAACCAGTATCGAAAAGAAATGGAGTCCGTTTATTATTTTAGTGGTGGAAAGGTGGAGGTAGTCCCTGTCCCGGACTCCCAAACCTCTATTCCCGGATTCCTATTCCAGAATAGAGGTTTGGGGCTCCGGGTTGTGTGTTCAGAGGTTGATTCGGACTCTCGTGTTCATGTCACACAACCAAATTTCCTCCTCTAGAAAGGTCAGGTATCGGGGCCTTCCTGTCCCGTCCTTCCACCTTCAGGACAGGTGGTGAATCTTTTCCTCTGAAACTCAACTTGTGATTAAGTGTGGCTCAGACCTTCTACCGATTTGTCAGGAAGTGAGAAAAATTTCAAAGAATTTTCAGGTGTGTCTCGTCCAGAGACACTAATTATGTACCCAATCAAGACTCATTGCTTCCAGTTTTTATTCTCACAGAACTCTACCCTCCCTCCAAATTCTCCCTCCCCTGTATACATGTGTATTCCGACTAAGTACAACTACAAACTGTCTTTTGTTGTTTTAAGACATTTCGTCAATAGGAAGTTAATTTTTTATTTATGTTAAAAATTTTTTCTTTTTTTTTTTCACAGAATTCCTCAGTTTCATATAAAGAGTCAGTTTAAGGTTCGATCCACCAACCCCGACCATACCACCGAAAGAGGAACTTTGATTCCCTTGATGCGTCCACCATAAAAGGTCTTCACTGGTGGTGGTATAGAGAGTAGGGAGCACGAGAACATACTACACTAGGACTGGGAGAAGGATAGTTCTACCCTTCAGATTAAGGGGAGGGGAACTGGGACTCGTCTGCACTGACAAAAACCGGTTATCTCAACCGTCTTGACTACAACTCTCTAAACCCCCTCACCCAGTATTTTGCAGTACGTCACAGGAGGAACAAGTGACCTCATAAGGACGAACCCCGAGTACCTTCTGTGGGTCGATGGGACTCCGACGGTTCGGTGTGTCTCTGCGGTACACATCTAAGAGACCAACCGTCAGGATCAGAATCAGTGGGTAAAACCCCGGGTCTGTACGTTTACTTCGACACAACCTAGAAGGTCTGATCAGGAAGTTGGGTGACTCATGGTGACTCACTGGAATCAGTTATGGTGGTTCTCACTTTCTTAAAGGGTCTGTTCGGGACGGGTTTAAGGACCGGGTGTATTAGATACTCGTGTCATTTTACCGAGAAAATTCGGTCCTTCAGACTCCACAATGTGTGGTTTTCGTTACCCTCAACCCCCGAGTCCAAGGTAGGTCAAGTACCGAGACGGTATGGACCCACCCACCGACCCCCTGTCGGAACAGGAGCAACAAGTTTTACCACAGATCTCGAGGTTGGTAGTGTAGACGTAAGGTCTGTCATCCTACAACTCTCATTACTTCTTCTCGTTTCCCGTACTAGGATAATTCCTTCAAGTACTTTCCACAGAGTCCTGTACTGTGTAGGATAACCGATTATAAATCAGTACATCGGTATGGATCATCATTCTTTCCCACTTTTTGTAGTAAAAATAAGATCTACTGATACACGTTTTGATTCTTAGTTCTTAAGAATCTTTAACGGGTCGCCAGGTCACCGATTTTGAGACGTGAAGGTGACGTCCCCCATACCCAAACTAGGGACCAACGCCTTGACTCTAGGGTGTACGGTGTGTCACCCCGGTTCTTTGTTTGTTTGTTAGTCCTTAAGATAATAACTTCTTTTACTTCTAATGTCCAGACCGGGTATCGGTTTTCAAGAAACGCGAGGAGGGAAAGGGGAGGGGGGTGTAAATAAAGATATGAGAGTCGGTGGACTTGTAGTTCCGACTTTTTTGATATCTAGAAGTCGGGCTTGTAGGTTTTCTGTTTACTCACGAAGAGGTCGGTCATGACTTCCGCGGAGAGTTCCGTATTAAAGACTACGACTGTTTCAGGGATAGAGAGAAGAAAGATTTCTGGGTAAAGGTGTTTCCTACTCCTTTCTACCATTCAACCCCACCCCCACCTCCTGGACCGGACGGTGTATATAATTGACTCGTGGACGATTGTGCAGGTAGATTAGGAGTGGGGCTCTATGCCGTGACGGTAATAAAAGTGAATTGTCCACTTTTTTGACTCCAACCCTTTTACATTCACTGAGTCTCAGTGTGTCGAGTAGGGGACTCGTGTTCCAGTCCGCGATTCGACCCCCGCCACTGAGACATTTGTGGTCAGGGTCCCACCGGGAGGGACTCCAGTAGTCTCCCGGACGGACACAAAACGTTCTAGGAAGGTGATACTTCTACAGTATCCAGAAAGAAGGACGAAGAAGTCCTAGGAGTTACTTACACGGACTCCGGATCTCCAGTCACAACGAGAATTAGTGGATGGTGGAGACGGCAACTGAGCACACTTCGTCCGTCCGAGGTGTCACCCCGACAGGCTTCAGAACTCGCCCGACTCCTACCCCCACCCCCAACCGGTCTCGACTTTGTGATCCTCGGGGAAAATAAAGTTGAGTCCGACCCAGTACCAGGTCTGGGGGTACGGGGTCGGACTCGGAGGACAGACAGAGGGGAGTCTCCGCCTGAGTAAAGACGCTCTGTGAGTCCCTCCACCCCCGTTGGGGGTGTCGTATATTTAGTCACTCGAAACGATACATTTCTCGGTAGTGTTTACTACCCCTGCCACCGTGTTGCACTTCCATAAATTACGGTGAGTTGTTATGTGAATTTTTACCAAGTTCACCCCTGAAGGGACCGTCAGACCACCAATTCTGTGGTACGAGGGTGACGTCCCCCGTGTCCAAACTAGAGACCACCCCCCTGATTCTTTGGTGTACGGTACGTCACTCCGGTTTTTTTTTTTTTCCAAGTTTACCGGTTAAAATACATTGTATATAAAATGGGGTTATTTTCTTTTAGGGATTTGAATCACCGAATTTTGTCGTTGTGAAATAGTCAAGTACTCGGACACTCACATATCGAACCCGACCCGTTCCGACCCTTCAAGATGACCTGTGTGGGTCCAAGTGAGTACATCAGTATTGGTCGGTCGTCCAACGGACCGTGGCCGACCGTCTCTCCCGAAGTGAGGGCAGACCACCAACCACGACCAACAGCCGTCAGACCCGGCGTACGGAGGTCGACGGATTAGGTCCGTGCCCAACGGTAGTGGTTCCACATAAGTGTCGAATCGTCAACAGCCCCCAGGGCTCTTGTGGTTCTCTCCCATTCATGGTCACGTGTCAAACGTTCGGAGACGACGAGCACAGACTGTCATGGGAAAACCGGTTTCGTTCAGTGTGACGGTTCAGGTCTCAGTCATACTCTCTTCTGTGGTCCCCTATTTATACTCCGTTACACTCGTGTGACTCCCGGTGGTCGCGGTGTGCCGAACAAGTACTTAATGACAACATTGATGACGTTGTGTGCACACACTAGTGGGTCCGTGTAAGCAAAAGTTTGGTCTCTTCTCTCGACCAACGGGTTTGGTCATCGATGAACTCAGTAATTTCCGTGTTCTACGGAGGTCCGTCCTCACACCAAAGATTTTTGCGTCTGGTCTCTCTCGTTCGTAAGACCGTACTTCAGAGGGGTGCCTCTAGCTCGTGTCTCGGGTGTAGGAGTCGAGAATCCCAAAAGACGTTCAGATCCCCTCGTTCGGTCCACGGGGGTCGAGAAGGGGTCTGTCAAAACACCGACACGGCAGGAGAGGTTGGGTAAGCTAGGAATGTCCGTTTACTACTAAGGGTCCGACACAGGGGGTAGTTATGACTGTACGATTTTTAGTCCTAACCTTTCATCACTCTGCCGTCGTCTTTTACTCAGAAAGGTGTCAAAAGGAAAGACGGGACGGGACCCTTTCTTCTCGGTCTCTTACGGACTGACACGGGAAAGTATCCACTGGGGGACAGGTAGACCCACCTTCTCCCTCCCCCAATAGGACGGGGTCAGTGGACACCTTCCGGTCGGCGGTGTCGATTTACCCACCACTCTCTCCACCGGTGTGGGTGTCACGCTCAGACGTGTCCCCACACCTCCTGGACACAGTCGGCGTGGTTGGTCACGACTGACTGGAACCCGTTCAATTCAATGAATCAGAGTAGGTTAACCAAAGGAGTGGTTGAGTTACCTATACTCAAACTCGTTTGAGACCCTCTACCACTTCCTGTCCCTTCGCGACGCACGACGTCAGGTATCCTAGTGTTTCTCAGTCTGTGCTGATTCATTGACTTGTTGTTCTTATTCGGGAGGACACCCCGGTAGGTCTTCTAAGATACGGACTTGGGAACGTACTTTGTCTATTAGGTCTCGTGTTTCTTCTACAAATTGTTGGTGCCGAACAGAAAGTTTTACCGACAGAGGGGGTTCGGTGGTCTGTTCTTTCGAGGACCCATTGTCTCGTGTCTACAACGAAATTTGAAAACAAAGGCGTCGTGTAGATCAAACGGGAGTCGTACTAAGGTCTGTCGAGGGGAGGAGACGGTCCTCGGTAGGGTTTTCAGATTCCTATAAGGTTGTCAGGGAACTTTCGGATAAAGAGTAAGTGCCACCGTCCCTATCCCCTCTGTAGACTGCCCTTCCTCCATAGTGGTACCACTACCACCCCAACCACCCCCCCAGTGTCCGGTGACAGTAACCCGTGGGGTCGTCCAAGGTCTCTCGTCCAGTTCAGTACCGGGGTATGTGGTGGAGAGGTTTCAGGTCTTCGACACAATAACTTTCTTAAAATAAAAAAAGGGAAGGCATCTGGAAGGGGACACGTACGCACGATTCAGCTAAGTCAGTACAGGCTGAGAAACTCTGGGGTACCTGATATTGGGTGGTCCGAGGAGACAGGTCCCCTAAGAGGTCCGTTCTTATGACCTCACCCAAACGGTACGGGAGGAGGGCCCTAGAAGGGCTGGGTCCTTACCTTAGAGAATACAGAGGACGTAGCCATCCGTCTAAGAAATGGTGATCTCGGTAGACCCTTCGGGTCTGGAAGGGGAGGTGGGGTGGTTTACGGTTAGAGCCCCCACCCCCGCATCCCTGCTCTCCCGTAAGAATTACTGGAATACACTATCGTTACAGGAGGTCCTACCTCGTAGGAAACCCGCTTTTTGTTTAATCATAAGAGTAGTCGACCTCTTTCTTAGACTGTGGTCCTTTACCACAAGCCACAAGAGAGTAGGATAAGGCACTCCGTCTATCGGATGGTGGTGCTGGTTTCTCGGTGGGGGACGTGTGTGTGTGTGTTAAGTGTAGGGGAACCGAGTGGTCTAAATGGCGACTCGTACAAGTCAGTAGGTCTCGACTGGCAGTTACGTGGGATCTAATGGGTCCACGACTTTTGGTCCGAGGAAAACGTACAACTCAGTAATTTGTGACGGGGGTGGGCAAGTCAACCAAATAACGTTCAAATAACCAGAGGGGTGGGGGTGAATTGAGATAGTATGAGGTAATAGACAAAATTAATAAAGAGATATAGTCTTTTGTTACAGAGGGACGAGAAAGAACTCTACTGGTTTTTGCAGAGATGGAGGGTTAAAACTCAATCTCGACCTCCCTCCCTCTGTTCACTACAGTCGGACCGTGACCCCCTCTACACCTTCGAAGGCGGCCACCCGACAGGGTGTCTCCACCTCTTCCTACTTGACGGTAGAAAAGGAATTCCAAGTCCGATCGTTCCGACGTCAGGAGGACGACAGGGGACACTCGAGGACTAGAGGAGTACGGATCCCCGTAGGCCGGTAACAATATAACCCCTCCCCCGTGGATCCATGTATACCCCCCGGCACCTCCTGGGACTAGTTAGGTAGGACGGAAACTTCGAGATTTATCCTCGATGGGAGAGCAGGAGGAAAGAGGTCCAAGTCTTTGGACCTGTTTATTGAGGGTCGGAGGGTCCCGGCTACGGGTCTAGGCCTACCTCCCCCTCCTCTCTCACCCGACGTCCTCCCTCCCCGCCCTCACGGCGTGGCGGCGGCGGCGGCGGCGGCGGAGGGGGACACATATTTTGAGGGAAACATACGTCCAGCGGCCGACGAGGGGTACGGTCCACGTCGACGGTCCTAAGAGTTACGCCAAACTTGTGTTAAACGGTCACAACCAAGTCGAGGCGACCGAAGGTCAACCCCCCGGTATACGACGGAAATTAGACGGACACGCTAAGAGTGGCTACAGTTATCCGCGCCCGCCCACCCACCGAGTTTACCGGGCTCTCGACCCCGACCCCACCGCGAGGGTGACGACGGTCCGCCCGGGCCGAGAGGTGCGACGACTCCTGGTGGTAGCCCAGGAGCGCCCTCCAGCACCGCGACCCGTCGCCCCTGTCCGTCCTGGCCGGCGACCGTCGACGGGGATACAAACCGACACCGCGCACCCTCGGAGAGACCAGCCGGTAGGGGTATCGGTAGTAACCGGAAGGGGAGGCGTCTCTAGGGACGGTTCCTTCAGCCGGTCCCTCCACGGTCGTGAGTCAGGTCTGAAGTGTAAAGGGAGTAAGAAAGAAATTAACCTAAAAACCAGGACGACCCGTTTTATTCGAAAGGTGACCGTGTCGTGAGAACGGAGAAGACTTGTGTGCTACCACGGGCCGTCGAGATCCCACAAGATCCGTCTCGCAGTGGAAGGAGGGGGCGGTTTCGTAAGTACCGAAGAGAGGTCCCTGAGGTCTCGTACCACACGTGTGTGCACGTACGTGTGTGTGTATATGATACACGTGTATGTGGTGTCCGTGTGTATATCGGGAATGGTTTACGTGTGTGTGTATGGTGTCCATGTTGGATGTACGTGTGTTTTGGTGTACGTGAGATGGTCACTGTTTGAGTCAGGGAGAGGTTCTGGAACTAAGACTCCGGAAGAAACTTTTGTCTAAGAGTGATTGGTCCACTTCTAGGGACGAGGCTTGCCGGAGCCGCCTTGACCCGTGGCCATGAGACTCGACCCTGGGTCTTCGGTCGTCGTGGGAAAGTCGCCGACGAGCCGGAGGAGAGACGATCAAACTGGGAGCGAGGGACTTTGGGGAGTTCAGGGTCGGTGTCTAGTTTCACGGTTCTTTCGGTGGAGGGTAGGAACGTCCCGAATCGACGTTCCCCGACTCCTTCTTCGTTCGCCCGTCCGACCTCAGACTTCCTCTTCACCGTAAAGGGGTCGTTGGGTGCTGTCTTCTGCCACCCATGAGACTCTGAACCTGACTCGGAATCCCTTCTCTCCCTCTCCTCTTGCCACCCCTCTTTTCCTTTCCCTCCTCTCTCTCCTTCTTCTCCCCTCCTTTTACAGCGAGGGGTGGGTTGGGGTAGGCAGAAATTTCCTCCAAGTCCAAATTTACGTCCGTCGAGGCCCCCGTCCTGCACGATTGGTGGGGGGNGGGGGGGAGGGGGGCGGCGGACTCAAATCGTATAATTCCTTTACGTCGGATACCCTAGGAGTGAGGGCACCGGAGGGTCTCGGGGAGTAGAGGGACGACGGCCGGGAAGTTCTGGTCGTTCCTGTGGCAATTCATCGGGAGCGGGGGACCCCACACTTCCGCGGATAATTTTATGTGACACGAGTCGGGGTTGGTGCCGGGGGGCGGGGTCCTTTCGACGACTGGCAGTTTATGTAGTGTTATAAAGTCTCAGGGTCAATTGTTCGCGGGTAATTTTAAACTGTTGATCCATCATCGCGTCTTTTGCGAGTAAAACTTTTTTGAACTCGCGAAAGACGACCAAGTCGTTCTGTTTCGGCCAAATGGACAGGGACCGTAAAATTCGGGCCTCCTCGTGCCTCCGGAATCGAGGACCCACGACGGACCAATTACCTTACGCCCCACAAATAAACGGTCCGGTGTAGACTTGGCCGAACGATTACTCGGACGCCACCATTCGAGCGACAGTCAGTCAGACGGAAAAAAATTAGTTTTCTACTTTGTCAGACAATAGTTCCTAATTACTGAGAATGTCGTAGGTATACTCCGAGTATAAATAGAAAATTTTCTTTTGCCTTCCTTCTTTTTACTACTCTAAAACAAAGTCATTCGTCAAATTTAGACGAGACCATTCAACTTAAGTAAGTAAGTAATTAAGTCAGTACACAGACCCTCTTCGGTCGCCCTCGGGGAAGGTAGTATTCTTGAAGACTGACACTTTATTTGGGGCTCATTGGTCTAATTGATACTTCATACAGAGGCAGTCCAAAATCCGTAATCAAGTTCACATCAAAGACCCGCAAAGTCGAATAACATCATTGAACGGCTAAGACCCCAAGGTCCGTCGTGAAGACCTCCTCTTTCTCAGAGACAAGGAGCAGAGACCGAAGTTTTATCTCAAGGACATACGTCACTGTACTGACACGTTACGACTGAAGTGACCCTTTCTTATAGTCATAAAATTTATCTAAGGGTATACTAAGCATATAAGGACGTATGGTATTTTTCACATTTATCGAGAGGTACAGACTTGTGTGCCTCCGTATACACGTGTGTGTCCGTGTGTGTACCCGTGTGTATGTGTGTGGATATAGTGTGTATGTACGAATACTGGTACGTCTCTTCTACCAATGGTTTTATGAGGAAGCTTGACAATCACCCGAAACAAATGTTGTTTATCATCCTATGATCCTAGAGAATAAATCATTGGGTTCTGTATATTGGGTTGGGTTTCTCTTTCGAGAACCGAAACAAGAGTAGGCCTCACCCGGGCCGGTAAAAGATTCAACTGACAGAGCGATAGCCGGAGAAAGAAACATAAGCGTCAGAAGAGAGACTCATGGATACACGAGACCCCCTACTTTCGTTATTGAGTGTACTCCTATGAACTTTAGTGTCGGTCTTTACAGTTCCACGAGGAAGGGTGTAGTAGTTGTTACTCTGTGTGAGTCCAATGTTACGGCTGGTAAAACCTTTAATTTACTACAAATGCCGGGACGGCGGGTCGTAAGCTACCGAAGTTTCTTTCCATTTATGACTAAGACCTCAACCGACCCCTTAGTGTCTATTTAAGTCTTTGGAGTCACTCCAGACAGATGGCACCAAATTAGAGTGACCCAGAGGCCGAGGAGACATTATACCACTATAATTGTGGACTAGATGGTCGGTTCGACCCCTCGGTCCTCTTAATCTCTTCTCTTCTCTTTAATTTCCTTCACGGATTGCCCCTAATAAACTCCCACCCCATTGATTATCAAGTCAAGGGCACCCTTTCCACAGTGGACCATCTGGACCTTGACTGACAAGACGTCTAACTACAAGACTGGAGACCAAATCCTTTTCTCCAACAATCTCCCCCTCACATGTCTGTCAGGGCGTCTGAAGGGAATTGGTTTACTACTGAAGTTGTTTGGGGAGGGGGGGTGTGTATGTGTTTCGTGACTCTTCCTGTGTCGAGACGAAGGCGGTAGAAGAACGGTCTGTACGTCTTGGACTTACCTTAGTCTGCTTGGGTGCAGTTTCCTGTAAAACGTTTTATCGATCGGACAGACGAAATTTTTCCAGTTCCAGTTCTTTGAGTTGCTTTCCGACACCTGGACAAGGTCTAATTTCCCTCTGCTTTCTCTGTACTGTTACTTTACGTTATACGTTGAGACTTAACCTAGAACCTTGTCTTTAAAAAAAGGAAACCGACATGTCTTCTCATCACCCTGTTAACTTCTTTATACTTACAGACATCTAATCTATTGTCATAATATGGTTACAATTAAAGGACTAAAAGTAGTAACGTAACACCCTTACATTCTCTTATAGGAACAAAGAGTTCTTTCGATACGGATTCATAGTATCCATTTCCCACTAGTACAGACATCAAATAAGAGTTTATCAAGTATCTAAAGACATAGATGTCGATAGATAAATGGATGGATATACGGATAGATATAGACAGGCCTCTCTCTCTTTCCCTCTCCTATTTCCTTTAACCATTTTGCGAATGAAAACTTCTTAGACTCACTTCTCATATAGTCTTAAGAAACATGACAAAGACGTTGAAAAGACACTCGGACTTTAAAAGAAGTCGATACCTAATTATTTATATATTTCCTGAAACCCAAAGAGAAACTTCTACGTTCGTTTCTCCTTCACTCCCTCCCCCGACCTCGAGCTGAACCACTCGTGCTCCCACCGGTACTGGGTCGTCTCTTCTTTGTTCTGTCCCGTGTCGTGATCGTGACTGGACTCGGTTCTCGACGGAGACCTTGAAAGACGGCGTGCATGTCACTTCGGTCGACCCTTTCACAAGACATACCGAGTCATGGATCGTACCCCGAGTGGTGAATCATCCACTAGTGAGGTCAAGACAACGATTTACTTACTTATATGAGGAGGGATCCGTAGTGTCCTGACGCCCGAGATGTCCAGACTGGTCCCGCAATTTCCTTCGGACGATAACGTAAATCACCGGGGTCAACCCACTCTACAGAACTCACCGTCACCCTCAGCCCTGAGGGACGTAAGTAGGCTTACGAATAAACTCTAAGTAATAAATTCGTTGTCATGTAGGGGGTTTATTTGTGCACGCAGAAACGTCGGACGTCGGGTCCTCGTGATAATTTGTGTGTCGCCGTTCTCCGGGTCCGGGAGCGACGACGCACGTTAAAGGTCGGCCGAGCGATAAGAAAACAGTGGCGGAAAAATAACCAAAAGAGTTTCACCAATGTTACGACAATAACATTTTGGGAGTGTGGTCTTCTCTCTCTCTCTCTCCCCTTCGTCACTGCCCCTTACCTCGCTAAAGACGGTCCTCTCGGACGTCTGGGGGCCACCCCTTTCGATGGATAGTTTTCCCCACCCCCACCCCCTTTACCTCGGGAAAGAAACGAGGCCAGGTGAACTGGACGAGCATTTAGGTGACCCTCGGTCCCGTCGGGAACTTAAGGGACCTCCCATTTACCGGAACCGCGAAAGACGGGGATCCCTCCGGGGACATTTCTTGGAGTCGGCGGGGAGGGGGAAGTGTCAGATGGGGACGATGACCTACGAGGCGCTCCGGAGTGGGGTCTAGCCACCCTCCTCCCTTCGACCTCCTGATTTCGGTACGAGAACCCCTGACACTGAAGGGATCGTAGCGGTGAGGAGTGGACGTCCTTTCTGAATCAGAGTAGGATGGGGTAATATTTATAACTCCATATTAAATGTACGGTACCTTGCACGTGTAAACCCCAGACCTGTTGAGTCGCTGAAAAGATGTAGCGGATCAAGTTCTTTATCTCGTCGCGACAGGTTGTGTTACAGCATGTTTCAACTTTTACAAGACATACACAATGTACACCGATGACTCGGAAACTTGACAGTGATAACACTGATTTTTCTGTTGAAACGTTAACGTAAAGTAAAATTACATGTGTCGGCGTACACCGATTCCCGATGATGCAATCGTACCTATCTCTTGTAAGGGTAGTCGGGTCTTTCAAGGGAGCCCGGGAAAGGTCAGTCGTGTGGGGTTCTCCATTGTTGAAAAGACTGTAGATAGCGGGTTATGGTCCCGATGACGTGGAGTCTATCTGTAAACCTCGGTCTATTTACACCCTGACTCGACCCGGGACATCTTACAAATTGTCTAGGAACCGGAACTGAGTAATCCATGGTTGTCGTGAGTGAGGGTCAGCACTGTCGGTTTTTACAGAGGTCTATATCGATTTACAGGGGATGACCCCCACGACGACCCCCTACCTTCCCACCTCTAACTGAGGACCAGGTGTTTGTGACAGGACTTAATCAAAACGAACAAGAACTTGAAATTTAACCCGAAGGGGCCACCGAGTCACCATTCTTAGGCGAACTGTTACGTCTTCTACGCCCAAGTTAGGGACCTAGCCCTTCTAGGGGACCTCCTCCTTTACCGTTGGGTGAGGTCATGAGAACGGATTCTTTAGGGTGACCTGTCTTTCTTCTCGGACCGCCCGATGACAGGTACCCCAGCGTTTCTGAGCCTGTACTGACTCGTGTTTAAAAGTTCTTTACCTTAGTATGTCACGTATGATACACGGGGACGAAGAAAACACCTTTTTTTTCCGTCGTCTTTAAACAACAAGTGTCAAGACCTCCGACCTTCAACCTCTAGTCCCATGGTCGGACCATCCCACTCCCGGGGAAGGTCCAGAGTCTGCAGACAGTGAAGGGTCTTTCGGCTAAGAAAATGAGCTGCATTGCAGACCCTCAGAGTAGGTCCAACAACACATATAACCACCATTGTGTAAACAAACATACCGACTCATCAGCAGGTAACGTACCGATATACTGCTAAACAAATAACTGTTTGTAGATCCGACAAGGGTGAAACCCCGATAATACGTGTTTCACGACACTTGTAAATATATCCCTTAAAACACGTCTATCTCCGACAGTAAAGAAAGTCCATTTACGGGTTCTCACCTTGACGAGCAGTGTCGATCCACACACAAATTGAAGTAGCCCACGAGAAAGGGCGTCGTCGACACGGTAAGATGCGAGGGTGGTCGTTGGATGTTCCCAGGGCGAACGAGGGATGTGGGAACGGAATACCGGAGTGGGTAGAAAGATTAAAATCGGTAAGATCACCCACTCTCCCACCGAAGGATTGTCGGTGTTTCGAACGGTGTCCTGAGTCTACTTTTGACGGTGGTGTCGTTGCTGTCGTATTCTTAACCCTCCCCAGAGTCTCTAGGGACCGGAATCACTCGAGTCGCAGGTCCCATGGACCATGTTGTGGTGGGGGGGGGTCACTCCCACACTGGTCAACGAAGGGGTGTCACGAGAAAGACGAGGAGTCGAACATCCTCCCCTCTCCGGTACCGCCCCTCTCTACGGGACCCTGTCTCTTCTGTGTCTGTTCCTGCTATTAAGGACCCTTTGTCAAACGTAGTGTTTACTCTTCTGGTGTATTTTACACAAGTTCGGGAGGGAGGGAGGGAGTCCGGGTGGGGGGGAGGGAGTCCGGGTGGGGTAAAGGTTGTGTGTACCCACGTGTGTGGGGAGGTGATCTCTGTGTCCTGTCGATAAACAAGAAACTTCTCTCCTCCCCACTACAACTCCCCCCGCGAGCACCATTTCTTGCGTGGAGGGTTACGTCCTCTGTTCTCTCAGAGATCAAGTTAAGGACCCAGTCCCTCTAGGGGGTCTCTTCCCGTACCGTTGTGTGAGGTCATAAGAACGGACCTCTTAGGGTACCCGTCTCTCCTCGGACCGCACGACGTCAGGCACCCCAGTGCTTCTCACCGTGTGCTGATTTCACTGACTCGCACGTACGTGTGTGTCCCACTGCAACTACTTCCCCTCGATTCTGCCCATCGAACCGACGATGAACCGCCAAGTTTTACAACCCGGTTCCTGTACGGATGAAACCCTTATAATATTTAATCTGTGATCTCTCACTCTTTACGCAGGTTCTTTAGTTGGAACTAGGAGTGGAGCCACGTCGAAGACCAGATTAAAAGTTGCCTTTTCTTTGTTACCTCTAGTATATTACGGTGGTCCTGGACCTGTGTTTTGGGACGGGGGCAGTCCTGACTGTTTCACACTATCCACTTCGGTCTCCCAGATGGTGGCATTCAGCCCTTAGACTTCTCCTCGTCGACCTTAATTGGTATCCTGTCTCCTTCGTGGGACGGTAGACTTAGTCTTAGGCACAGAGTCGTATGAGAAAGTAAACCACGATAAAGACTCCCTGAGTAATTAACGTTACGAGGGGAGTTAACAATAGAGTCCCTTTACGATAAGGGACGGGTGGGGGGACGTTTTTTAGGGTTATTAGAGAAAAATCTTGGAGTTCATTTGAGGACCATTACTTCGTTGGCTGTGGAAGATGATGTCTTTCACAGTCAGAGAACACCCGGTAGTTCTTTCCAGAGACTGTTATAATAGAAAATCTTCAGTTCCACACACATACACCCCCCTCCCCGTCCCCCTCAGTGGACCTCCACCCTACCCTCCCCCCAGTGGACCTCTGTCGGAGTGGACAAGATAGTCTCCGAGTCTTTTTTTAAACCGACTTTGACCCTTCGTCGGGAAGACTGTTAACCTTCCATCTGGAACCAGCTGGATCTCTCCCCTGAGTCAGACCACAAAGCCCCGACCTTGTAAGGATTTCCGTGGGACGGTATCATCCCGAGGTTCGACTGTAGACTAGTCCCTCTCTACAATCGGTCGGTTCTTTAGGATCCCACTTCTGTAGTTCGATTTCTACCATTCAGTCTACGAGGTCCAAGCACAAACATATAAAAGAGACACGGACGGAGGTTTTATAAATACTTTTATAAAAATTATACTTTTATAAAAATTGTAAAAGTATAAATTTTTAATTGAAATTATAATCTACTATACAAGGCTCCCGTAGTAGACAAAACAAGTGTCGGTGTACTTGTTGATATATACACGGGCCGTGGAGCTAGTGACTAATATACACAACTTGACGACTTCTCGTCTAGGGACTAAGTTACACCTCCGGAACTAAATCGGTTCGATGAGTCAGACTCTTCCAAGTCATAAGCCCTCGTCTCTTCCGGGTGAGTCCCGCGCCGTCTCTTTGTGCTTCGCGGAACTGTCGTCGTACTGTCAGAGTCCCCACTGGTCGTGGTCCTAGGGTTCCCCTTCCACTACAGAGACTCCAAAGTAACAGGCCGACACAAGAGTCAGGGAACCGCCACCAATTCGAAGGTAACGGTCAGAGGTCCCTGTCATCAAAAATAAAATGAGTAGTGACGGGAATACACCGGAGAAAAGAATGTGTCCGGGGATTTAGAAGTTCCACACTTGTGTTCGTTCAAAGATCTTTCCTTTTCGAGGGCTGTCTGTCCCCGCCGACCTGAGAGTTTGAAGGGAGGGCCTTGTTAAGAAGGAGAACCCCAAACGCGGATCGTCGGCACTCATCCGAGGTCCTTTTGACTGTCGTGGGACTTCCTGTCTCAGGAAAAGAGACAAAGTGGAGTCGCCTCGGCTCTGGTCGTCTGTAAGAATTTTACTCGAAACGATTTGTGACTTACTTTTTGTCTTCGTATTCAGTATTTTTTAGTGTCACGAAAGGGTTCAGATCTGAGGTCCTCTATCCGTACGGACCTGTGTCTCACGTGAGACCCTAGGTGCGGACGTGAGACCTTGATCTATTCCCTCGACCTCACTGCAGTCGCCCAGACCAAAATGGATTCAGAGGGACGAGGGTCGAATCTTCTTTGGTTCCGGTGTAAGGAGGTTCTCCGTCTGTATTAGAGACAGGGTCCTGGACACTCCTCTTCAAAGGATCATAAAGACGGAGCCCCTACCGTGGAGGGTTGAGGGGAAGTCGAGAGGGGGTACCACACTCCCGTGTCGATCGGACACCTACTAAACGTCCTGTCGGCTCGAACCGTCGGTCGTTTATTGTTTCGAGAGACCCAGAGACAATAGATTAGGTGGATGGAGACCTCGAAGGGAACCGTTAAGTGAGTCCTTCGCGGGGAGGGGGGTGTGGTAGACCTTCACCAAAAACTTTTTAGCTGAGTAATAACAATTGCATCCGAAAACGTTCTATGTCAATGACATTCAAGGACCTTCCATTCCCTAAAATTAAACACGAGGTGACATCGTAATAGTGGTGGTGTATCATCCTCGAATTATTCGTTACCACCTTACTTACTCCTTAATTATTTGAATACTTTCACACTAGGTCAATAAAGACGCATTGTTTAAAAACGTTTCACATCCTCGAATTGCTCATAAAGTGTATGAACGCCAAAGGTGCCCAACCCTAAAACCTAGATCATCTCGTCACTACGGAACAGAGAGACGGGGGTGCTACGGACTCCAGAGTCAACTTGTCTCCACTTCCAAACCCCCGACCTCAGTGGACCTCTCAGGAAGCCCGTATGTAGACCGTGAACCCGACTTTATTGAGTTTTAGACCTGAGTCGACCCTGTCAGTAACACTCGTACACCGGAGACACATCTGACACGAAGGAGAGCCGTACCGGTTGTGTCCCGCTAGTCTCACGAATACACTATCAGTGAGTCCCGAGGTTCCACCTTCGACGGACCGGAAAGTACAGAGTCGGGACAGTATGAGAATCAACTCCGGTAGTAGTCTAAGTTCCTTTCCTCTTTGTCTAGGGTGAAGGGTAATCTTTTTCGTAGTTTTTTATAACCCCAAGACAAAAATTTGGTGGTGTTTCCGATTTTCTAATTTTTCGGGGTAGAGGATTACTAAAACTTAAGTAAGGGAGGTGTCTTAAATGGAACATACAGATGATGTACAGTTCGGGGACCCAACCCACTACGTATTTCTAAATTCCCTTGTTTGTTTTATCTGTAACAGAGACGGAAGTACATCGAACGTAAGGTGATTTCTTCTGTCTGTAATTTGTTTATTTGTACGTTTGTTTACGTATCAATGTCTAGTACTACTTGTGATAATTCGGTCACCTCCCTCCCCCCACTAGACTCTTCCTTCTCCCTCTGAATTAAATCTACCCTTCCCGAAGGGACTACTGAGTCATCATTTCTTAGACGGACAGAACGGTCATGTCCTCTATTCCCAAGCTAGGGACCAGACTCTTCTAGGGTGTACGGAACCTCGTCGATTCGGACACGTTGATAGCTCGGGCACGAGATCTCGGGTCCTTGGGGTTGTTCTCTTCGGTGGTGTTGTTCTTCGGGTGGGTAACTTTGATCTCTCATTGGGGGTAAGAGGCGTTGATCTCTCTTCGGGCACGTCGTTGTTTCTGGGTCGCGTCAGTTTTTATTTACTAAAAAAATTAAATTTTTTTTACAAATTACCCTTTATAAAACGAGGAGATCTTCGTTTTAGACTACGTTCCAAAACTGACATTCCTCAAAGAAAGCTCCGCTAAGAACCTTCATGGTATCCCGTTACCCCGTACTCTCTCTCGGTTATTAGTATTCATCCCATGGTGTACCCGTTTACGTAGTGACGGGCAACTGTCACATCTTGTGTGGAGTCTGATAGGGTGGATTTCCTGTTCTTTGACCCGGTCACAATCATCGAGTCAGTATAGACTACTAAACACTGGGGTCCCTGACATCGAGTAGTCCGAGGAGACAGGTACCTTAATAAGTCCTTCTTAGTACCTCATCGGTAAGGGAAGAGGTCCCCTAGAAGGGATGGGTCCCTAGTTTGGGTCCAGAGGACGTAACGTTCGTCTAAGAAATGGTAGACTCGATGATCCCTTCGGGAGATCTTTGACCCCGTAGAGGGGTGGTTTAGGGTCATCAGTATCAACCCCCGTTATCACGTCCGATGGGAGGACACCCGTGACGGGTAAGTCCGTAGGTCAATCTCGGCGTCCGTTTCCCGGGGTGTTCACGACCGCCTTCCTCGAGAGTGAACTGAGACCTCGGTTCCCAGTTTCACCAGGAGGGACTCGTTCACGAGAGAGTCTCTTCTTCAAGTTCGGAGTCCTTGTGTCCTAAACATCTGTGACACATAACAAAGACACACAATAAACACCAAAAAGTGATTTGTTCTGGGGCCACAGTCGTGAATCCTGCATCGGAAGGTATCGTTACGTAAGTCCCACAAGAAGGGTTACTGATACCCAAACGTTACTGACCGGTGTGACGGGTGGGATCGGGGGTGGGTGGGGAGGAGGAAATACTGATTACCTTTTTGTAGCCGTTTTAACGGGTGTCCGTCCGTTCCACCTCGACAAACACGGGTCCTCTCAAAAGGGAAACACACTCCAATTGACGGTCCTCAACACCCGCGGTGTGGGACACTGACACTGGAGTCGACTCGAACGTTGTCCCTCCGACCGGGTGGACTTCAGTGGTGGATCGTTAAGCGTCCCGAGTAAGTTTGGATCAGTCAAGGGGTCCTTCCCTCCTACACGTATACCACTTTAGACCCTTCGGGGTGGAAACAAGTTCCCACCAGTGTCGTCTTCTGGTACGAGAACTGTGCACGGGCTAAGTGTCAACTCCGATCGTCCATCAAGAGGCCGAGACCTCGGGAACCACTCAAAGGTTCTCTTGTGTACGTCAAGGAGGTTTTTGGAAACGGTCCGAGCCGAGGTGGTTTAGTGTCCCGACGGTGCCTGGTCCGTACTACGATGTTTTTGTCGTAAATTATTTGATCTCATTGTCCTCCTCTTTTATTCACTCATCGACTTTCCTTTCCATAAAAATGATTCTGTTACATTATGGGAAAATAAAAGTTCATCGATTCATCTTAAAGATATTTTAAAAGTTTCGCAAAGAGAATTACTGGGAAAATTTCGTAGGAAAAGGTTAAGGTGACGATGTCTTAGAGTTTATATGCGATACGGGACCCAATTCGTTAAAAAAAAATTCAATTTTTAATTTTTTTATTGACGACTCCATCACTTCCGCGAACCGTCCCACCCACTCACTTCAGTCCTTACCTCGAGAACGGTGAACAGTTGTGCAAAGGGACGACACACTCGTGATGTCAGCAGTGGACGACGAATGGACTCTCCGCCGAACGAACCCCCGAGAACTCACGCAAGGGTCCGTCGCCAAGTAGGGACATAGAACGGACCCAGTGACGGTAGGATTGCTGTCGGTTCGGTCCTTCCCCACGTCCCTCTCCTTCTTCCTTCCTTTCCCTCACTTCTCCCTCCTCCCTTTTTCCTTCGGTTCCATTCCCTCTCCTCTCCTCTTTCCTCTCCTCCACTACCCTCTCGTCTGCTCCCCTCTCTTAAGATGGGCCGAACCTTTTCGGTCCTTCAGTTTAAGGATTCGGACACTATTTATCTTAGGGTCGACATGGTTCTTGTCTGGTCACCATTTTAGTAAGTGTGAACCTTAAGGACTGTCACCTTTTATTTGAGTAGTAACGACCGTTTACCTTTGAATCCATCCCTACTACTACAGGCCCTGAGGTCTAGGGTGTAGGGCCCAGGAAACCCGTGTCTGTGAAATCTCCCAATTCTTTCGTCTGACCCCCGGACGGACTACATCGAGGGGACCTCCAGAAGTCCGGTTCAACGGGCTTCAGGTCTTTCCGTCTCTTTTCTTCGGCCTTCCTCCGTCCCTTCTTCAACCCTCAGGCTTCTACCCTTTCTTTCGTCCGACCAGACCTTGTCCCTCCCCATTCTTCGACCTCGGCCTTACGTTCTTCGGCCCCGACCCTCGTCCCGTCCGCACTGGACTTCCTCTCCAGGTCCTACTCCTCCCTTTCCTTTCTTCTTCCGACGACCCGACGCCCCTTTGGGGTCCGGCGTCGTCGTTGCTAGTCTTCGGAGCGGACACCCCTCCTGTTCTGAATCAGTGACCGTAGGACTCAGACGGGTGGGGGTACGGGTCACCGTCCCACAGGGGCTTCCAACCCGGACCAGTCTTCGAGGAATCCGAAACCGGAGGAGACGTAGGCCGTTGGGAAGGTAGACTGTACACCCCGCTCCGGACCCGTCACGGAGCGGAGGACTGAGGTTGGTAGAAGGGTCAGGGACTGTAGCCAGAGTAGGTACCTCCCGCCGACCGGAGACCCAGGGAAAAACTTATATTCGCGGGGAGGTGGAGACTGTCGGACGTGGACCCTGAGGAGACGTCCGGCGGGAGTCGAGGACTGTGTCGAGTAGGTCAAACATTGGAGTGAGGGTCCCCGCGGGACTCGTCGACTGTTACGGTGCACTCCCTCACACTGTCGAGTGAAGAGAACGGACCTCAGTCCTGTCTGACACTCCACACTGAATGGGAGGTCTCGGGGGGTTGGGTTCCTTAGTGAAGGGGTGTTTAGAACAGAGTCCCAGACGAAGACCCTTCAAGATCCCGGGTACACGTCCTGGACTTGTTGTCAATGGCACTCATCTGTGCTATGGTTACCACGGAGTCTTGACTACCGGGGTGAGCATGATTCGTGCGGTGGGGTTTCTCCTACGCCTTTGAGGCACTAGTCTTTCCCTGAGAGGGTCCCACCGTGTCGACCACTCGTCTCGTCGGCTCTAATTTCGGTCGACGACGGTCGAGACTTCGGTCATAAATCAGGAACTATAGGGTGACTTTACTACACCCCCGACGACCGAGAGGACGCGTGTCGGACCGACGAAGTCTTCCCTCGATTGTAGAGACTCCGGTCGGTCCACGAATCCTGTCCACTGGTTCCTCTCTCGTTTTCGAGGTAAGTTCGGGAATCACATCGCTAGCTGCACAGACGGAAATGGCCGAGTGGACCTGGGTCCAGGAGTTTAAGGACGACCTAAACGGACACGTGGGTCTCCAGAAGCCGATCCCCGGTCGACCGAGTAGTTGGGAGGGGGTAAGAGGTACTCACACCGAAAAAAAAGAAGTTCTGTTTGGGGGGTTTCGGTCGTGAATGATCCTTCTCCCGTTTTCGAGGGGGTTTGCGGGGTACTTATTTACAAGTCCCGAGGTAGGTGTCACTGACTACTCAGTAGTCTACTGGTCGACAGTCGTGTCTCACAATATATATCTTCCTCTTTCGGTCGCCCCACAGATCCTGGATTTCGTTTCTTCTCCTTGTCCGTGGATCCTCCACTTCGGGGTCGATCCCCCACTCAGATATCTCGTGGACCTTTGACACGGGGGGTCGAGGGGGCCTATTTCCTTAGGTCTAGTCGCCACGGGGTCGTGTCGTACGACGAACTAGTCCTTTCTCTGTCCCGGCCTGCGCCCGCTACGGTCGTTCGACTGCTACTAATGACGATTACTACGATTACCATCTTATTAGCGAGCCTCTTGAAGGGCGAGTAGTGGATCACAAGAAGGGTAGTTTGCGTGTCTGCCTCCTACATGATTGTCGCGACGGTGAATCCGTCGGGTTTAACTCAAAGGCTTGGGGTCCGAACCAATCCGATCCGGACGCGATAGGTTATGTTACCGGTGCTCGGTGCACACCGATACCTTGTGAACTTTACACCAGTCAGGTTTCTCTCCTTACGGCATTCGCATTTTATGTGTGGCCTAAAACTTCCCAATCAGGGGGGTTTTGTTACATTTACTAGAGTAATTAAAAAAAAAAAGAACTGCTGTACAACTTTACTATTATAAAACCTATTTCACCCAATCTACCCTATACAATAAGTTTAATCAAAGTGGACAAAGAAAGATGGAGAAAGTACACCGGTGATCTTGTAAGGTTTTCCCCATACGCCGAGTGTAAACACCGAACGTAATATAAAGATAACCTGTCGTGACCCAATGTCCGATCTCCGGTCTTGGAAGTCCTTTAGGACCGATACGGGAGAGGACTGTTTATTTCGGACGAAGGACCAAGTTCCGACTCCCTCCGGTTCCGACGAGAGGTCTGTTACGGTCACCGGTCGTCGTCGAGGTGTGAGACCGATGTCGACCGGGTCCACCGTGGGTTTTCGGGGATCCATAGAACGGGAAGTGTAGAAGTCTTTTAAGGGTCGGAAGAACCCTTCCGACTACTTAGGAAAGACCGAGATAGACAGAAGGGAGTCGGGGATGAAGTGGGGGTTCTTTCCAGTTGAACTCCGACACACTAATGTTTCTTCTCTGAGTATTTTACTCCGGTGAAGTATTTACTTCATGGGAAAGGGAGCGTATACGTTTGTCGTCTCAGTTAGTTTCCTTTCTTCCCTTTACTCTTTGTCTTTCTCCTTACGTCTACTCTCAATAGTGTTAAGAGTGGGTCTCCCTCTTTGACATAGGGACGTGTTTACAGTGTGGGAGACGAGTGTCTCTGGACCCCCCTTCCCCTTGTGCACGTACGGTCGCGCATACACACCCATGTGGTACGTATACAGAGGACTCGTGTTCTCTCGTGGTCTCTTGCCAAACTCTTACTCCGTCTGTCTGTCTTTGGTTTGTTCCTTCTCTTTGCGTCCTCCTCCGTTTCGGTTTGTGTCCGAGTCACACTCACACACACACACACACAGAGAGACACACCATCCCCCTCTCAACTGTCGTAGGGGAAACACCGTTCCCGGCGGGAAGGAAAGACACAGTCAAATTTAATAAGTGCAGTCCTGTTACCTTTCTTATATCGTTTTATTTTTTACGTAGACCCGGTCCGCCCGGGACCTAACGGCTCACCACCTTTGTAGGGGCCCCTCCTTCCGACGGGCGGAACGTGGGTCCTCACCCGACCCGAAGTCCACCTAAGTCACCCACCCCCCACGGGAAGACGACCAAGGGTATGGAGGCCACAACCGTCACGGTCCCGACGTACACGACGGGGTCCCCGGTTCGACCTCCCAGAGACACCTGGGGTTGGGGAGCACGACGGACGGCAGAGGAAGGGTGTTGACCGACTACGAAACATGGTCAGAGGACGGACGGGAGTCGACTGGGGAGTGACCACTCAGGTCTCTGGGATCTACCGATGGTCAATTAGGTTAGTTTCGTCGAAATACGAAAAATGAGGTCCCGGGGGTGAGGAGAGTCCATTATGTAGGTCCCTATCCGGAAGACCCTTGGACATGGGTGGAACCGGTGGAGCGACCTTCTCCCGAAAAGATTTCCTCCTATGTCCTTCTTGTACAAGAAGACAAGTCCGACGGTATTGTTTAATAATCTATAAATTCTGGCCCCACCGAATTTGTTGTCTTTCAATAAACAGTGTCAAGACCTCCGACTTTCAGGTTCTAGTTCCACAGTCGTCCCAACCAAAAAGGATTCCGGAGAGAGGAACGGAGAGAGAGAGAAATGTCTGTTGGCGGAAGAACGATACAGGAGTGCACTAGAAAGGAGACACGTTCGTCCAGGGACCACGGAGAAGGAGGAGAATATTTCTATGTCAGAGTGACCTAATCCCAACGTGGGAACATTGGTGTAAATTAGAATTCATGGAGGAATTTCCCCTGAAGGGGTTACCGAGTCACCATTTCTTAGACGGACCTTACGTCCTCTACGTCCTCTGAGTCTGAATTGGGGACCCAGCACTTCTAGGGGACTTCCTCCCGTCCCGTTGGGTGAGGTCTTAAGAACGGACCTTTTAGGGTCCCTGTCTCCTCGGACCGTTTGACACCAGGTATCCCAGTGTTTCTTAGCCTCTGACTTCACTGAATCGTGCGTACGTGTGTGGAGGGATTTCCGGGATAAAGGTTTGTGTCAGTGTAACGCACCATGCCCCTCAACCCTAAAGTGGCATACTGAAACCCCTCTGTACTAAGTCGGACATTGTTGTTTCTTGTCTCTTCCTATTCCGGTTCGGTCGTGTTCCTGTCCCCGTCTTTCACCCGTGTCAAGTCCCACTTGGTGAGGGAGATGGACGGAAAAATCCCGACAGAGGTACAAACTAAAGACCCACCCCTTCTAGGGACCTCTTCCTTTACCGTGGGGTGAGGTCATAAGAACGGACCTTTTAGGGTACCTGTCTCCTCGGACAGCCCGATGTCAGGTACCCAAGAGTTCTCAACCTGTGCTGACTCGCTGATTTGGTGGTGATGATTACATGTAACCATTTTTGACTTCTTCTATTAAGAGACCCCATCCACAAACCCCCTCAAAAGAGGAACGTCGACTATCAACGACAAAAAAGGACCCTGGTCCTTAAAACATAGGGGTTAAGGTGGAGTCACAGACCGATGATCGTCCCTTCGATACTACCCCTGTCTTGTCTCCGATAACTCGTTCAGAGACCCAGGGATCAGTAAATCGTAGAAAAATAAATAAATGAATAACTACATTGAATAAATAAGTAAAAGCCAACACGACCCGGAAGCAACGACGCGTGAGAAAGGAGGTCAACGTCGTTCGCCCTCGATGAGATATCAACGTCACACGCCCGAAGAGTAACACCACCGAAGACAACAACGTCGAGGGTCCGAGGGTGTCCGAGTTGTCAACACCACGTGTCCGAATCGACGAGGTGTCGTACACCCCAGAAGGACCTGGTCCCTATCTTGGGCACAGAGGATACAACCCTCCACCTAAGAAGTGGTGACTCGGTGGTTCCTTCGGGAGTAAATCGTAAACCAGTGATTACCTTCCCTGAGGTTTTACTTAGAGCTGAAGTAAGTGTCTCCGAGAATGTTCCAAGAAAATTTTTAATTTCTCTTTTTCATATTACCGTCTAACGTAAAAGGTTCTACCGGTGTTGTTCTAGAGGGTACGGTGTTCGGGTAAAATGTTAGAGTTCAGTAAGAAGGGTAGTTCTCGACCCCAGATACCGGGGAGGGGAACTGAGACAGGCCTAAACACTGTCACCATCTTCACAGTGATACACTGGAGATTCCGGAGGTGAGAGTCCTATGAACGAGAAGGTTTGATCGGCGGTACGACACCCCTTCAGGTCTGATGTGTCTCTCCGGAGTACCGCTACAAGGTCGACTCTAGGGACGATTGGCGGTCGTAGTCACTGGTCTATACACTCGCTCCTTCCTTCGGAAGGAATCTTGGAGTCGGGGTCCGCAACAGACTACGTCACCGTGGTCTGTCTGTGTCTCTGTCTCTCTCTTGACAGATCGACTCCTGTCTGTTGAGGGTCTTGTCGTCCTCTATTATTACTTTACTATCAAATAAAAAAAATTCAGTGATTCAAAATCACACTAAGTAATATATCGTTATCTATTGACCTTATGTCCGGGTTTTGTGTGTGTGTGTGTGTGTGTGTGTGTGCACGTCTTTTTGGGGTGAAGTGTCTTGGACAAATCCCAGGGACCCACGAGCGACGTATCCAGGACACCTGTCCTACGGTCCTAGTTCAGTGAAAAGGTCGCGAAGACCAGATGATGGAACCTGTTCGCTTAAGTGTGTGGAGCCGGAGTCAAAGGAGTAAAGGCTTGTCTTGTCCTACCTATACTGCCGTTTTAGACTATTGGGTGTAGTTCACGAGTCTAGCCACGGTCCGTACGTCATTCGTGAGTTATTGACGAACGTCACTACTAGAATCAGTTGTAGCGAGAAAGGCGAAGGATTGTCCACCCGACTCTTTGTACGGTAAAGACCGTCTACGAGACGACTGACAGAAAAAGGTAGTGTGACTCCAGTGATCGAGACGGGGTGTGAATAAACAAAACATTTTTACAGTCGTCGACCCGGGCAGGGAAGGGGGTCGGGAACACCCTTCAGTCGAGGGGAGGGGGACGCCATAAACTCGAGACGAGGGACGGTGACAGTAGAGAGAGGAAACGGAACGTTTGGTAACTAACCGTCTTCTGTTTTGTGATCGATTGTCGGCTGGACTCTGGAGAAAAATGTCAGGGACCCGGGCCGGGTCGATGGCTTGACGCCCTGCGCCATACCCGGCCGCCACCTACTGCTGTCCTGTTGTCAACCGGTCTGTCCGGAGTGGGAGAACAGAGGGGAAAACACCTTACTGAATTACAATGTCGGGCCCCTACGGGTGAAGGAGATGGGCGACGACCGTCCCCCTGGGTACAGGGCCCCCCACCGAGGGCCTCGGACGTCCCCTGGTCCGGCCATCTCCAATCAAGGACGACCCCCCTACCACCCTTAGGAGCCCCATTGGTGTCTCCGTCTCCGGGACGGGGAATTCTTGACCTCTTCGACTCTCGTCTCGTCCTCCTTCAGTCGTCGTCCTCGGGAAAAGACAGGTCGACTCCGAACGGACCGGACCCGTTCCCGGGGCAGACGGAAAAAGACTCCGTTGGGGAACTAAGACGGGGTGGACTTTAGGGGACAGACCCCGTGTGGGGACGGAGGAGACTGAAACCTCGCTCCTCCCCCGGGTGGGCGTGTCACTTGATGGGTGTGTCAGAAGGAAGAGTGAGAGGCAACCACCATTGACCGAAGGGATGTATCGTGGTCGGGGAGGGGGGTATGGAGAGGGGGATCTGGAGGACGGTGTGCGGAGGTTCACCGGTCACCCAGGAGTCCGGAGAGGGTCCGGAGGAAAGAAACGTCGATGGTCGAGGCAGTTACCCTGTTAGGAGGGGTCCCGTTCTACAATTCACAGGAACAGGGGGGAGGGACCAGGGATTTACAGTCATCGTCGGGGATCAGTAACGCTGTTGATTTTTACACGGGGACAAAGGTTTAGGTGGGGGATCTCATCCCTCTACCAAGGACTTGTCCCTTCGTGACAAGTAGAGACCTATTTTAATAAAACTGAGGCGTTGGTAGCGCCTCGACGTGGACGGGCGTCCTAGCCAATACGTACCGGGAGGAAGGCGACGAGGGTGAGAGCGGACACGTGGGACTTTCGACCCCGAGACTCGGGGGATCGAGCTAAGGGGAAATGATTCCGAATTCAAACCCAACGGGGACTATCTACTCAGAGCCGGATCATAAGTGACGCTGTAGGAACCATCTTAAAGCGTGGAGGGGAAGGTAGTGACCGTAGTGAAATTTTTGAATTATTTATTTATTTTCGGTGGTAACACCCTTCACAAGGGACCCTCAACAAACAAGAAGTTCCAGATAACTCAGTTTTAAGGGTCAAATTGAAACTTACGAGCCGAGGCGACGGAGATGACACTCCAACCGTAGGCATGGAATTTTTCTCTTCCCTTTAGACCAGTAGATTTCTTTCTCTTTTCCCCTATTTTATTAAGGGGGAGCTGTCACAGATGACCTACGTAGGTGAAAAGTTATATTGCACCCCTACGACCGGGGAAAGTAGACAAAGGAAACTCGATGTAAAAATGGTTTTGGGTACCGGCCGAACCGTATTTCACAGGTATGAACCTAGCTGGTCCTCCCTTTCGTAGATAAAAGTCTCCCTGTATCGAAACTGGGAGGACGACTGTCACTTCGTCCAGACACGCAGATCGACTTCATCCAGGTCTGTGGAACCCGTCAAAAGGAAGAACCTTTTTGACGAGGATTGCGGTCACCCAAGAACGACTACAGAGTCTAAGGGTTAGAATATCAGTGCCGGATCCGGAGTGTCACTATCCCCAAAACAGAAACCCCCAGGTGAAATTGGATGTCGGAGAGAAGGGTCTTGTCCAGTACATACACATGTACACCCGACACGGGTAGGGGCCAGGGTGTCTTGAAAACGTGTGTTAGTGTTTCGAGGGCCTTCGAACAGGTTTCCGCCACCTAACTCTTACTTCGGAAGAAAATAAGGTTGTCCTTCAGACTACAGTTTTGTCGAGACCACTGTGTCTCTCTATCCTATACGAAGGTCGTTCATTCCTCTAGCTGAACCATCACTAAGAAGGACTTTGCTCGACTCTCGGAGTATTTCTACTCTCGTGGTGACCAAACGTTTATGTCGGTCTCTATCTCTTTCGAAGATCTTGGATGACAACGAGGATTCGTGTGGTTTATATACACCTAATGATTCCTCCCTCCGGTATTTTGTTTTATTGGAACTTTTTGAGTTTTGGGTAACGGGGGTTTTACTTTGTCAAGTAGGACTACCGTCAAGGACCTCGATTACTATGACGTAACGAAGGTGAACCTACTCTGAAACGTGTCAGGCACAACGAAAGTGCCCGCAATGAGGTAGTTAGAGAGTTGGTAAGGCACTCCTTCGGTCCTGGTTATAAGAATGGGGGTAATTGTCCAATACTGTTTTTCCTTCCAAGTTTCTCGACGTCACCACGGACTTTCCTGTACAACTACCCATCACCATTCCGACCTTCGACTGGGGGTTCAAGTTGTCAGTATCCTTGGTCTCCCCCATAATGTGGTAGTACCTCACTAGTCGACTATTATTTATATTATTGGTGTTAAGTGAGAACATTCGGTCCAGGGATTAGAAGATGGGGGTCACGAAATCGTCGGGGTAACCCAACACTTTTCCTTATTGAGATTTACAAGAAAAGACTTTAAATTTGAGGACGGAGATAAAGGTTTCTAAAAGGACAGGGAAGGAAGAAAGTTGGACCTGAGTCTCCTACAACCTCAATTTTGTCGGTCTTTTTTCGTTTCTCTTTCCTTCTTTTCTGTTTCCTTTTGAGTTACTTTCTATTTTCTCAGTGTGACTACGATCATTGTTTTGCTACCCTAGACATTCGTTTTTCACCCCGCCCCACGTAACCCGTCGTCCTTCGATGCACCTACCCCTTCCGGTGTCACCGTTACGACACGCGGGGGAAGGTGGAGGGTGGGGCGGGGGCCGGTCGTTCTGAGTCAGGGTCGAAATCGTTTACAAATCGGTGACGGTTTGCACACAGTGATAGAAAGACAAGAGAAACGGTAGACGGTGGGTTGGGAATCGGTTCTGGAGTATAAAATCTCGAAAACAATATCGACTTAGGGTGAAGACCATGGTTGAAGATATATCCGATCCAATAGGACGTCATTGTTAGTCGCGGGTTTTAGCGTAAGGAATCAGGGGAGTTTAGAAAAAAAAAAAAAAAAAACCGTCGTGACGTGGATGGTCCCGAGTTTGGGTACAGGGAACACCCCACTCACGTCTCAGCATTGGTGACTTGACGGTCCCTTCGGGGTGAAAAATTTAAAAAAAAAGAAAAAAATGGGGGTCGGGGAGTTTGGACTTGGTAAGAGAGACATCAGAAGAGTAGAGTTCCTCCGATCTGGTTCCGAAGAAGTATACCACTTCCGTTGTCCAGTTCATCTGTCCGGAGTCACGGGTTCGTGAACATAGTACGAAGAAGTACAGGGTAACCGGTTTTATTCAGTACACCGATTTGGATCCCAGTTATACTCTCTCCGGATGGATGCCTACACCTATGACCGTCCATACTAGGTAACCCCCGGTATAAACATTGTTAGGGGGTGAGTGTACTCGTTTTATAGAGGGGTGGGTGTACCACGGACTTTACAGTAGTAAATTCAAAATCGGAAAGTCGGATTCGTAACGGCAGAAGCGAATGAGATTTTTAGTTCGTACCAAAGTAACGTATAGGATACTGGGTCGTTAAAGTAAAATTCCGGATATGGGTTCTCTTTGTTCACGAATACAAGCGGATCGGGATGTTTACGTGTCTCGTCAAAATAAGTCATGTCGGAGTTTAACCTTTAATAGGTTTACGGGTAGTTGTCCTCTTATCTATTTGACTGGTACTACATTAGTACGTTTCCCTACACTGTGTCGTAACCTTTTTCTTCTTTACTGACGGGGGACGCTAGTGTACCTGCCTACCTGCCTACCTGCCTACCTGCCTACCTGCCTACCTACCTACAGGACCCGCTACAACTCACCTACCTCGGTCTGGACATACTTATATATAACGTACTAAGATCAATTACCCTCAAGAGTTTGTTTAGACATAACAATCTTCTGTTTTGTCCATGGAAAGCCCGTACAGTTTTACAGTCGACGGTCCCCGTATTCCTTGGAGACCCGCTCATAACTATTACAGGACATAGAAATGCATAACGTCATATCAACTCAGTGTTACAATATAATCAAAGTCCATATATCATTTCACTCAGACAATATCTATGTTATATATAGCAAAAAGTCTAATAAAAGGTAATATCCAATAATGTTCTATAACTCGAGGGACACGATATGTCATCCTAGAACAACAAATAGACAAAAGATATATCTTCACACAGAGATATTTAGGGTTTCAGGATCGAATGGGGAGTGGGGGTAGATACAGCACACGAAACTAGACCCACTAGTACTTAGATATGAATATATTTTTCGGTATCTGGACATGTAAATTCTAACCACGTGAAATGGCTTATACAAAATTTAGAATTAACAAAAGTTTCATGTTCTCATCTTCATTCTTATCCAAAGAATCGAACCACCGAGACTTACACCCCCCACCCCTCTTCCGTCTCGGACTCCTCAACCCTCACCCTCGTGGACTGGGTCAAGACGAGGTGGAAACTTTGGTCGTCCCCTCTCTGGAACGACCCTCCGCGTCTTCACAAGGGGTAGAGGTCGGGACCCACCCCCATGAACCCCGACCCCGGGTCACGACCACCGAGACACCCGGGGACACCCCTCCCTTTACGAAACTACTCGGAAACAAGGCCCTTAACTAGTTCCTTTGCTCGACCATTACTTGTCGTCTTTATTGTTATTAATTATTACCCATCTTATTTTTACCTAAAGTTTAGGACGTCGATTAAACGGTCCTCTGAATAAAGACACCGTCAGTCGGCGAGAGGGGAGGAGTCTGACGACATTTGGTCCTTCACCGTCCTGGTCTCGCCGGTCAAGAACATACACACACACCCCCACCCCACCCCGCCCCCGTCTAACCTCTCTCTTATTCCCTCCACCCCTCCTCCCAGTTCCGTCGCGTCATTGACATCCCTCGGACCTGAGACCCAGGACTCGGTCCCGTACCCGAGACGTGAGACGATCTTTCCCATCCCCTGGAGTTGAAAGTTCCTATACAGAGTCTCCGGTCCGTTGGGAAGGACGGGGGTGCTACCGACGGTTCGGGTCCCTTGGTGGGGAACTTGGGAACTGTATATGGGGGGGTGGTCAAGATAGGGGAGGGTCCTCGGTTCCAACTTCCCCCTCCCCTCGTTCTGGTGTGTTGTTACCTTCCTTTGAGCAACAGTCTCTTCTTTCTAAGATTGACCTCGGGATTTACGAGGTCTTTCTAATAGAAAGGCCAAGGGTAACGTGTCTCTCGTTGATTGTCAGTGGGACGGACGATTGGGAGTGGCAGGAAAAGGTGGGGAGATGGGGGTGTTTGTCCGACTGAACATATCGAAATAGTGGGGTTATTTTTCATTCAGGAGTCTCTAGGAAGGTCGAAGAGGGGTCCTACCCGTTTTGCGTCCGGTCCGGACAAAACAACCAAAAATCACGGTCTAGAAACCTCCCTCTACCAGTCACGAACGTTCCCACTGGTAGATAACCCAACTCAGATTCTGGACAAACGTGGTTCGACGTGAATCCATGAGAAAGGTGATCCCGGGTCCGACAACGGGTATCGTAGACGGGAAGATTCGGGACGGGGAGGGGGGGGGGGGGGGTGGGGGCGAAAAAAGGTCCTGGTCGAATAGTCCACGTCCCCCTTCTGGTTTAGATACCCACGTCGCGACAGAAACTGGTCTCAGGAACCTTCATCTTACAGAATTAGGGTTCTGGCCACCTACTTGACGAACTCGCCGACGGATGTAACTGTTTGCCCAGAGAGGGTAAAGTTGAAGTCGTTTCACCTAAGAAGAACGATTTCCGATTCATGAGCGACTCAACGTTCAAAATCTTTTACTCCGGTAACACCCCGATAAAGACTCCCTTTCTTTCCGGTCGCCACGGTCGCGGTCGGAGTAGGTGGAGGGTGTTCTTAACCCGTGGTAATAAAGATGTAGCCCCTTTTAAGGTAGAGGGCAAAGTCTTTTGTCGACTTAGACCGAAGTAGAAGACGTTTTTATACATACCATCCCTGTCCCGCTCGTAAATTGTAATTCCTGTCAAGTCTCGTCCACTGGTTTTCCTTCGAGTCTTATTGGCACTGATCCTTCCAAACTGACCGTTTCGGGGACGTCGCTCCCACAGTCGACACCTCACTTCCCTCAGCCTCTTTCTGGGGTCCTCCCGTCTCTCGACTGTCGTTCCGAGGTCCGTTCCTTCGGTCCGGGGGTCCTTCCTCGGTCCTCTCCACCCCGAGGGTCATCATAAACTTTGGTCACTATAATCAACCGAGTCCGACAGCATTACTTCTTGGTGTCCGACCCACCAAAGTTGTTGACTCAAAATGACAGAGTGTCGACATCTCCGACCTTCAGTCTCTAATTGCATAGTCGTCCCAACCAAAGTAAGACTCAGGAGAGAGGAACCGAACCTCTGCCGACAGAAGAGGGACACAGAAGTATGGTAGAAGGGAGACACACCCAGACCCAGGATTAGAGAAGAATGTTCCTGTGGGTAGTGTAACCTAATCCCGGGTGGGTGCACTGGTGGAAAATTGAATTAATGGAAGGTTTTCTGGGATAAAAGAAAAAAAAATAAGAAAAAAAAAGTGTATATAATAAAAAATAAATATATATAAAAAATTAAAATTTTAGAAATTAAGAATGTACACAAGGGTTTGTACTTGGGGGGAGGGTGGAGGGAGGGGTATTGTAGAGAGACCCAGTAGGGGTACGTGGTCGGGGTTCGTACGACATAGGACGCAGTCTGTATCTGACCGTTAAGCTAAGAATGTACTATCATATGTACAATCTTACGGTAAGAGGGTTTAGTAGGGTGGGAGAGGGAGAGGGAGACTCAGGTTTTCAGGCAATATGTGTAGACACAGAAAAAACGACGTTTTCTGGGATAAAAGTTTATGTCAGTGTAAGATTCTATGTGACCCTCCTTCCCGAAGTTGTATACTTAAAATCCCCTCTGCGTTAAATGGGTACTGTGGTCCTGTCTTAAAGAGAGAACGAAGGTATTAGTGCTGGACAAGGGTGAGGTTAGTTGCATCAACGACCCAACCCTCCTCGACGTCCCGACACCTGGGATGGATGTGTTCCCCCAGGAACAGACGGGTAAGGGATCCGAGGAAGGATACGTTTAAGAGGAGTCGTCGGTTCAGGACGGAGAAAGTTCTTCGGGAGGGACTGACGGTTCGAGTGTACCTCCAAAGGAAAACGGTTTGTAGTGGCGTGACACCCTTCCCAGTAATCCCAAGTCGAGACACTGGACTCATATTTAGACGAAAGAATTCATTCTGGAAACTCCTATGGGACTACGACCCTTTCTGACTCCCGTCCTCCTTTTCCCGCGCTGTCTCCTTCTCTACCAACCTACCGTAGTGACTGAGGTACCGGTACTCAAACTCGTTTGAGGTCCTCTATGACTTCCTCTCCTTTCGGACCGTACGACGTCAGGCACGCCAGTGTTTCTCACCCTGGACTGACTCTCTGACTTGTTGGGGTTTCGGGAGGGAGGGGACGTTGTGGGTGTGACGGTCATAGAGAAAGGGGGGAAAGGGTCGGTCTGTCTTCTCAACCCCGACACATGGGGGTCGAGGTCCCTAGTCGGACTAACCAAGTTAATCTCCTGTATGTACTGGCGTAACCAGGTCAGTCTCACTTGTAGTCCTGAAACCGACCCTTACGACCCAGAGAGAGGATCCGACCCAAACCAACTCCCTCTTACGGTCCGAATCTTATGTGTCGACGTTGTTTCCACCCCCTCTACCCCACACCGTCCCACGATCTACTAGGTCCCTAAACCCACCCTGTCCCGTCCCGTGTTTGTGATATACGTCGGTGACTTCGAATAGGTCTCCTTTGTTTCGTTTATTACCCACGATCTCACTATCGATTCGGGATCTAGTTCGGTATGGACTTCGTCCCATGGGGACCTAGTAAGTCATTGTATTTCGGTATGTAAACAGGAAAGCGATTGTAACCAAACTCGACCCAAATATTACCTTTCTAGTGATTGACTATGTTAAGGGAGTCTAGGAGGTTTCTCGAATTGGAGTACTATTGTTTCTGTGTGTTATTTATAACTCAACCGGTTTTTCAAGTAAAAAAACATTCTACCATACCCTTTGGGTCTTACTTGAAAAACCCGTTGGGTCATGACGTACGTACGATTTAGTGAAGTCAGTACAAGCTGAGAAACGCTGGGGTACCTGACATCGGGTAGTCCGAGGAGACGGGTACCCTAAGAGGTCCGTTCTTGTGACTTCACCCAACGGTACGGGAGGAGGTCCCCTAGAAGGACTGGGTCCCTAGCTTGGGTGCAGAGAATTCAGAGGACGTAACCGTCTACCCAAGAGTTGGTGATCTCTCTTCGGTGGACCCTTCGGGGTTGGGTTATGATGTCTTAGCGTTGTACACTTCTGAGATATCTACTCCTTTGACCCTGGTCTTAATTTCCCTAAACGACTCAGATCACCGTTCACTCACCGTCTCGGACCTACTCTCGGATCCGGAGTCGGTTCCCGGAGAGGATGACGTTCCGGTGACAAGGAGGACGGGACGGGGGGTTTGGAACAGGGACCCCCCTCTCCCTCCCCGACCTCTTTCGGTCACGCTTCGGCGTCGTGGGAGTCGTGGGGTTTGTCCTTCTGAGCCAACGTTCGGTCCTCCGGTCTCCACTCTACTCCGTCCTTTAACTCACCGAGACATAGTTGGTGTACACGGTGCGGTGGACCTCTGACACTCGTTCTTCGGCCACGTCTCTACCCCTCGTCGACGGTTACACCCGTCGTCCGTCCCGGTACAGAGGTCCTGGAGCCCCCCGGGGTAGGGTACGAAGTTTCTCGAGAGACGGGAGTCCTTCCGACAGGAGTTCACCTTGCCACCCCGACCCTTTCGAGGTTATCCCCGTCTTTATATACCAGGGACCTTGTCTTGTCAGTCTGTAAACACTGTCTGATCACGAATACCGGTAGACGTATCGTTAGCCTACGGAACCTAAAAGTCTGGTCAACCGTAAAGTCAGTTGCTTACAATTCGAGGTCTTCGGTAGAACCCGGTACTTCACTGAAATCCTCTTTCTCGACTTGGTCAACAAATGACGATACATTGTTTAGTGGGGTTTCGGATCACCGAATTTTCTTGTAGTATACTACCAGAACAAAACAAAAGAGTACCAGGCCCCCAACTGACCGGAGTCGAGTCACCAAGGACGAGAAAACACACAAACACCCGTGTACCACCGACCCCAATTTAGTTGAGGAACGTTACGTCCTCTGGTCCCAAGCTAGGGACCCAGTCCTTTTAGGGGACCTCCTCCCGTGTCGTTGGGTGAGGTCATGAGAACGGACCTCTTAGGGTACCTGTCTCCTCGGACCTTCCGATGTCAGGTACCCCAGTGTTTCTCAGTCTGTACTGACTCGCGAGTTTGTATGTGTGTGTATGTGGAGTACGTAGACAGAGGTTAATCCTAAAGGGGAGTATCAGATCATCGATTCTAAGACACGAGGGTTATGTCCCTGAGGTCCAAGCTAGGGACCAGTCCCTTGATCTAGGGGTGTATAACGTTGATTCTGGACCATGTCGGTTTAATACACACACACACACACACACACACACACACACACACACATAAAATTTCTTCTCAGACCGGGTATATGTTTCTCTCTCCTGAATTTGAGGTGGGTCAACCTTCCTGGTGACTTCCTACAAGCCTGTACCAAAAGTTGGTGGTATCTTCGGTATGAACCGTTTCGTTGTTCTAGTTCCCCGGACCCAGAGTCGTTACGACCTCGACGGGCCTGACGGATTTGAACTTGAAGAATTTGGTCTCTCTCTTTAGCTTGAGACAAGACTTGTACGGCGACAGTTCACCCCAAAAAGCCACTGGGAGTCGGGTTGAACTGGGATTACTTGTCTCTCATGTTTGACGGTACAGTCCAAGAACCGTGCCTCGTTCGAGAGTTTCCCTCCCTTCAATCCCCCACACACCGTCCCTGCTCGTCCGGTAGTCTCGCGCTTATAAGGGGACAGGGAATTCAAGTGAAGGTGA
The DNA here is from genome assembly GCA_006410555.1 of Capra ibex. Lineage (NCBI taxonomy): Eukaryota > Metazoa > Chordata > Mammalia > Artiodactyla > Bovidae > Capra > Capra ibex. Next base: position 55,209 of record SJYO01038749.1, read on the forward strand.
TACAGGGGTATAACTAAACAATTTTACTCTTTTGTGTGTTTCCTTTCGATTCCTTCATCTCACGTTTGTCATTCACGGATAGTTGCCTTAGTTACTTACTTATTCATGTCTCCGAATTGCCTGTTCCCTTCCAGAGGTTTCGTTTCCGAGAGTGTACACCGGCTCCCCGGGTCCCACCGACTTCTAGTGTAATACTTTTTCAGGAAACAGAGTCCTAAACAGAGACAAGGAGAGGAGGAGGAAGAGAAAGAAGAAAGGGAAGTAAAAGAGGAGGAGAAGAGCGGGAGAGGGAGAGGGAGGGAAAGTCCACGAGGAGGAGGAGGAAGAGAGGGGTCGCCGAAGAAGCCAGAGAGAAGGGTGTGGGTGGATCGAGGATAAGAAGGGTTCCTTTGGTCCTTACAAGACTACGGGACCTGTCTCCTTTCTCTTTTTAGTTAGGGAAGTAGCTAGGGTAGAGAAACCGTCCGGACCTCCTACACCAGGGTCGGAGGTAGGTGGGAGAGGAGGGGAAGGGAGTGGTGAAGGTGGGTGCGCGAGGTCAGTGGAGTGGTGTAAGGAGGGGCGAAGCACGGAAACGCGTTCGACAGGAGAGACGTCTCTACAGACGGAGTAGAGGGGAAAGACAAGGTCGTTGTGGATGAACAGTTAGTGGTGGGTCGAGTCTACAGTGGAAGTCACCCTTTCCGGGGTTAGACTCGGGACCCCTTTCCGAGGACAGGGAACACACGGGTCTTCGACCACGAACACACCAGTCTTGTGAACAAGGTGACCCAACCACGTCAAACAGAACCAGAACGTAACGTCTGGGAGACTCTCATGTGAAAGGTCTTGTAAACGTTACGGTCGAGATTACTGAAGGACCTAGTGTCGTTTCTGATTGGGTCTTCTCCCACAGAGGACACAAGACTGTGGACCTTACTTGCAGAAGAACCGTAGAGAGTCTAGTTCCGTCCCCCCGTCGGGAATATAACACAGACCTGCCCACAAGGAACCTGACCGAGGGACTTTAGACTCAAAAATTGTACAAACTCGTTACAGAATGGGTGAATAAGGGACCTGTGAAGACAATACTAGTTGACATAAAAAGTTTATGTAGTGTCGTTATAAAGGTCAGGGTATCCAAGAAGGTCTTAGAACGGTAAGGGTAGTTCTCCACCACAGAAAAACTTGGACCCACCCACATTCACTACGACACACTGAGGTACGATCCAGTATTTTACGTTTGTCGAAGTGGACAGAGAGAGAGAGAACCCTGGGAGTGAGAACCTTGAGTCAACGGTACGACACTCCTTCGGGTTCGGTGGACCTCTCCAGTGCACATCTAAAAACCGGTTGTCAGGGTTGAGTCGACTGTCGGTCTTAGTTGACGGTCTGTACACTCGTTCGGTCGGAGGAAGGACCTACTCGTGCGAACGGACCGTTCGTCGGAGGGGGTCATAGACGTCGTTGTCTCTTCGGGGCCGTCTTTTGTGTCCGTGTCTACGCTCCAAGCGTGTGACCCCCTCTCCGACAGTCCCACTCGACTCACCTTCGGGAGTACCTTGACAGTCGGCGTCGGTGTCGACCTTTACCTCCAGTCCGACGGCCCTTCACTCAGACCCGTGGTCTCTGGTTTTTTTTTTTTTTTTAGGATCGTTGAAGAAATTGGGGAGCCAGAGTCAAAGGAGTATACGTTTGACCGTTAGGAGTGTCTCGTCACACTCCTAATATGATCCACTGGGTACGTTTCGCTCCCGGTACAGCCTTCCCGATTTACTTAGAGTCAGACGACCCTTCCTTTTCGAAGTCCCAGAGTCCTTCTGAAGGCATTTAGACATCGTCTAGTCGACGAGAGCTCTCGGTACTTAAGGGCTACGTTCGTAGGTCCCGAGCCCTGTTTTCATTTACAAGACATTAAGACTTTGGATGGAAGAATCTACGGACCCTAAAGTACAAGTAAGATATGGTATTGTACCTCTTGTCCCTCCGTACTCTCGTCGAAAGGACGGTGTCCCTTTCCCTTATTTCCAAGGTGGTCAAACTCTCCAACCAATTGACCATCTTTCCAGAGGTCCAGTTCACTTCGGACCCTGTCCGGACTCCGAGAATGTCATGTGTCTGCCCTCTCCGTGCCTTTCGGGTCTCTCTAACTAGTCGCACCTCTCCTCTCTCCCCGGCCCCGGAACGAGACGTCGTCGGGCAACCCTGTTGACATGTGGGATCTCTTAGGGTACCTGTGTCCTCGGACCGCCCGATGTCAGGTACCCCAGTGTTTCCCAGTCTGTCCTGACTCACTCGTGTGTGCGTGCGTCTCCATGTCCCCGGCACTCACGCACTCCCCGGAACCGTCACCAGGGCTCCAACCGCGTCCGGGACGTGTGAGGTCGTGTCACCCCCCTTGTCGGTTCTCGTGGGTGCATGGGTGTCAGGCGGATTCCCAATTGACTTCGGAGGGGGTGGGTGGGGCCCCGTACATTCCTTTATCGTACGGTCCGGGGACCTGGGTTCCGACGGTTCCTGTAGTCCGGGACACAAGACCGGATCCTTCCTGTTTGTGTTGAGCAGGTTCCAGTCGCTCGGGTCCCCTCCCTCCCCCTCGTCCCATCGTGCTCCTGGTGTTTCTTGAGGGAGGGAGGGAGGGGTTGGGTCGGAAGGGGTTGGGTTGGGACGTTGAGTCTGGTCCCGTCTTTCCCGTTCCTCTGAGCCGGGGTTTCACTGGTACTAGAGTTGGGTTTACTCAACACGGACCTGAACGGTTCAAGTTCGACGGGCGGTGGTCGTCTTTGTCCCATAGTTCTCGGGGCGATTCGGAAGTCAAACCCTTTTTATCCCTTTTCGTGTGGATTCCCAGTCTTGAGATCTTGAAGTGGGGGACGTACAGAAGAGAGTTCCGAACCTTTGGTGTCGTCCCTTACTTCAGTCTTCCATCTTAGACGACCTGTTCGACCCTGCACGAGAGACCCCCAGGTACGGGGGTACCCCCGTGTCGGTGGTCCACCCCCGTCCGTCTCCCCCTCCCCGTTCTATAGTCCTCAGAAAGTCTGTTTTTTGCACACTCAGAGGAAAAACCTAGGACGACCGAGAGAGTTGTTGAGAATTAATGGTCGTTAGTCGAGAATTAATGGATGTTGTTCTCTCTGGCCCTTTTGTGTCTATTTACTTTAGGTATCTATTAGGGGTTTGGGGTTAAACCAGCTATTATAGTAGATCGAAGGGGTTCGTTGGAGAGCGGTCCTGACCACTAGAAGACTGTCCAGCACCACACCTTACTCGGGGTCAAGGGGTCGACCGGACTGGAAATGGGGACCATGTCCCCCTCTTCGGGCGCCCGGGGTTTATTACGGGTGGAGGGATGATACGAGAAAGGACGGTCGGGTCCCACCTCCACCCCCCGCCGATGGTCCGACGTTCGGAGGCCGTGACCTGACAAAAGTGACACACAAACGGGTCGTTTGTCCTTAGGACCGACGTTTCAGTGTGGCGGAACCTCCCATCCTTCCTTCTGTTGTCCGGGGTCCCGTTCCCGGCGACCCTGGTGTTACCAGGTTCCCGAGGACCCCCGGTGGCACATAGGGTGTCTCGGTCTCTACAGAAACAGATGTGGGGGGCCGCATCCTACCGGTGGGTCTCGTCCCCTGGGTTGATTCCGTCCACTCTCGGAACTCTTTCTTGTCCTTACGCTCGTTCTACCACGTAGGGTCCCCAAGGGTCAAAGGACTGAAAGGTGTGAGTTCCTAAGAGTTCACGAGGGAGGAGAACTCACCCGTCCGCCCCGTCTGTGGAGTACGGGGTGCAGTCCCGGTCGTCTTGGGACCCTTTCGACAGACATGACGTCCTTTTCTTACAGAACACCAGTAGTGAACCGGTTTTTTACAGGTTAACACTGGGTTCTCGTGGTTTTTACCACGGGTCGTAATTAAGTTTACCACATCCTTGACCGTTGGGTGAGGTCGTAAGACCGGACCTCTTAGGGTACCTGTCTCCTCGGACCGTCCGATCCCAGGGACCCCAGTGTTTCTCAGCCTGTGCTGATTTCACTGAATCGTGTGTACGTAATTAAGCTTTCTTTTTTTATCTTCTGTCCCCCTACGTCTCTTACTCGTTGTCTGGGGAGTTGGGGGTGGTCGGGGAAAGAAGGGGGACGTGGGGTGTGGGGGTCACCGTCGGTTCCGTCTCCAGTCGTCCTCAGGTCTCCTCAGCACTTTCAACTTGTGTTTGGGCTTACGACGACAAAAGACTGAAAAGGAAAAAAGGAGGTCAGGTCAATTGTGTCACCTGTTCGGTTAGGAGTAAGGGCGGCCGGAGCAATTACTTGGACGTCATCGTTTACCCGGAACAATAACGAGCCTCGGACCTTCGTCGTGCGAGGGGTGGCTACACGTTTATGGTGTGTCTTCCCGGGGGGAGGGAAGGGGGCAGGGACCGACCCGGGGGTGGAGAGGTCCTCGACAAGACTCCGTCGACCCAGGGGACTCGTGGTGAGGGGTGGTGGGGGTAGGGTGGGTGCCGGGAATGGGCAGGGGGGAGGGTCTAAAGAGGGTTTTAGACCTTTAGACTGTTCCCCCACCGTGTGTCCCTCGGGGTCCCTCCTCCGATGGGTGGACTCCTTCCTGTCCTGCGTTTCGATCGTGAAACGGGTGCGAGTCTGGACGAGGGGGTGGACGTTTACACGTTTAGTCCCGGTCTGTCACGTAACTTTCCTCTGGTGACCCGGGTCCAACGTTACCTCTGATTCCCTACGATTCTCGATACTTCGGTGTCAACCCCCCTGTAGGGGGGTGGGAGGGTCGGGCCGGGACTGGGCCAGCGCCAGGGAAGGCGTGAGATTCACCCGTAATTACACCGGTCGCGATTGAGCTAAAGTAGTGTCCCTCTGTCCCTAGTAAACAGAGGGCAGGAGACGAAGACGAGGCAGAGGGAGGAGACTACCCCTGTGAACCGAGATGGAGTACTCCAGTCTAAACGTCCCCAAAACCGGAAAAGAACGAGCGTATTATTGTTGGACCCATTTCCTCTCCGGTTCTCTCTCTCTACCTCTTTTTGTGTCCGAGGCCCGTGTCTCCTGAACGGACGTTAGGTTTCGGCTGTACAAAGACCCCCCAGCAAGACGCAGAGAGGGAGTGGACCACTGGGCCCTGCGGGCCCCCGGTGCACCGTGTCGTCCGCTCTATACGGTTCTCGGGCAGAGTGGTTTACCTACCCTTTAGTTTGTTACGTCCCTTCACAAAGATCTTCCCTTTTCTTCCTTCTGTTGTAAACTAAAGGGGGGTGACTCCTCCGACTGTAGTGAGAGACGGTTCGTCTTTCACGACGGAAAGAGGTTCGGTCGTAAGACCTCGACAAAAGACTAATAAAGTTAGTCGGATTATTGTACATGTAAACTCTGTCGACGGAACCGCTAAACCTCTCAGACCGAGAAGACGACCGAGGACGTCTTCGTATTAAAAACGAGGGGCTTCAAGTGTACGTCGATCCCTTTTTCCCAAACCTACCTAAAGGACTGGGGTTTTATCTCGGAAGGACCTCAATCTAAGATCCAGGTCTTCAGAAACGTGCAACTGACCAGTTGAATCTCTGAGGTGGTGGTTTAGGGGTAACCTCGTAAATAATTATGTAAGAGTCGACGAAAGGAAGGGGGTGTCATCCTTGATCCATCAGACCCCAAGGCAAAGTAAGGACAAACGTTAGGCGGCCGGAGTCTCGGGGTACCCCCACACGACCCCTACTACCAAGGGGAGCACCGAACAATGAAGTACGGTCCGTGTACATCTCGGTAGGCGGTGTACGTTTCCTCGGGTCTCGTTACCTACGTTGAGTAACCTGACGCGAATTGAGTTCCACCGAGAGACCCGTCCGTTCCAATCTGAATCCGAGGAGAACCCGTCTTTGTTTTTGTAAGTCTTACCGTAGTCTCTTTCAATTGGTTCCATAAGATATCTTGAGGTAGATAATCTTATCGTTGTGAGTGTAAAACTCGCGGACGAGACTCGGAACGTATGTAATGGAGTAAATTAGGAGTCCTGTCCCTTCCGTCTATAATGTTAGTGGTAAAAGTAAAGGTTTTAGACCTTTTGGAAGGACCCTCAAGTAAAAAGAAGACGTTGATGTTTTCGAGGGAAGAGACCCGGATACACAAAGGATTTGTCTGTGTTAGGATTTAGTTGGAATTTTCTAGTACCACAAGTCTTTTGTTACGTTCTTCACCAGACAGAAGGGCCTCCGGCCGGGACTACCCTCCCCCTCTACCTTCCCGTGGGCAGAGGAACGACAAGTCCCCTTCAGGCGAGAAAATAGGAAAAAAAAAAAAAGAAAAAGACCGATGAGACAGGGACTAACCTTCAACGAAAGACTGTGGTGACGTGTGTACGTGTTCAGCCAAGTATAGAAAGGAGAACCAACGTTTCACACTTGTCGTCGGATTGACAGGATTTATAAAGGACTACGGCTAGTAGGACGTCCAAAAGTCTTGTACTCCTCCTTCAACAGTGTCTGGGACCTTTTCGACTACAGGTGACGGGTCGCGTCCCCCTCTTGGAGTCAGTTTGTTCCACAAGTACCTTGTTTAGACGGGACCCGAAGGGGTCTTGAGTGTTTTCGGGGGTGGACTCGTCCTTTGGCAGGACGGTAGGGACTCGTTTCGTCTCGGAAGAGTCCTCTTCAGTGATTGTCCCTTCACACTCTCTAGGTCTTTTGATTGCTCGCGGGATTTCCCATGGGGTCGCGTGTCTGTGGGCTTCCACAGAGGGAGTGGCGACTGTGGACTGCTCCGGCGTCCAAATGAAACTAGTACGTCAGTAGTGAGTGTTGGAGCTCTTTGAGGTGAAAATCTTAGTGACGGTCTCCATCAACGGTCTGGTGTACTTTTTAAAACATGTAACGTAATTCGAATCGGAGCATGACCGGGGGAGGGGTTTTCATAATAAAGGGTGTGTATGCCCATTAGAGAAACCCTCCACTAGGGTCTTTTATGTTACCTCTCCCACCACTCTATTCTTTCTCCCCTTTCCGTTTTTCCCCTACAATCTCTGAAGGGACCACCAGGTCACCATTTCTCAGACCGAACGGTACGTCTCCTGAACGTATCGTCCAAACTAGGGACCAGTTCCTTGATTCTACGGTGTTCGGAGCCTCGTTGATTTGGGTGGGTGACGTTGATGACTCGGACGCACGAGACCTCGGACACACGGCGTCGATCTCAGGAAGCAGTCCGAGGCTTGCTACGTTACTTCTAGGGTACACGGCAGTAATTCTAGGCTACGTTGGTTTAGTTAAGAAAATTTTCCCACGCAATTATTCATCTAAGCGGGACACCACCCTGGGAGGCCCTCTGACATCTGAACAGGGTACCATGTCACTACTTTGTCTCTATAACTACGTAATGCAGGAGACGGAGTGACCAATTATCAGCGAGGTTCCCACAAGTAAGGGGTTGCGAACGTCTCGGTAATAGGGTGGGTATTCGGTGAACCTTCCCGGCAGTGAGGAAGGTTCCGGTCTGTCTTGGAAGACCGTCGCTGTACGTCCTGTGGTAGACGTCCATGCTCTTACCAGTCGTCCCCGGAGACCCGACCCGTCTCCCGTGTGGCCACGGTTGTCGTGGACGATGTCTAGAACTACTGAAGACTTGGTAGTCGTTCTTTAGGTTAGGTGGAAGTGTTCCATTTCTAACGATAGTCGTCTCTACAAATACCCTCATTATTATTATCGACCTCAAATAACTCACGAATAACGCACGGTCGACGACAACATTCGTGAAATATACGTGATTCAGAAAATCAAGAGTGTGTAGACATATTTTCTCCGTGGTAATAATATCGGACAACTGTCTATTCCTGTACCTACATGGTGTTTGAGGTATCCGTCAATCAAAGTGTCTGGTGAACCTCGTCACTTGGATAGTAACCTTACTTGGCGGTACGTTCCCTATCAAAATTTCTTCCTCTATTCTTCTAAACACACACATATGTATTTATATACATATACGTTTACCTAAACCCATACAAACACTTTTCGTTTTTATCAGAATAATAAATATGTACTTGGTTACTTATTGGTTAACTTAAAACTGGTGGAAAGTCCTTTGTCCTTCATGGATACGACCCTTATAGTTCTTTTAGAAATATCCTTACTATCCGGATCTGGACACCAATTTTCCACTCTTTAATCGTGCTTTATTCAGGATCTTCGTCCTACCTTCTCTCGTACCTCCCTGATCGAATAGATCTTATAATCAGTTCTACCGTAGGATGACAAGTGGTCTATAAAGGTTAAGAGACGAAGGGACCGTATATCATCTTACTGTAACAGAACGGGAAGAAACTTCAAGTTACACCGGTAAACGAACTAAACCGGTTACTTTACAATCCCCTTGAATGAACACTTTGAGTGAATCTCACTTTCAAATTTCTCGGTCCCGTGATAAGCGGTACAAAGAGGGGGGAGCCCCCATTAGTGTCTCGTGGGAGGACCGATGGACTCACTGACACTGTCCTTCTCGGAGAAGAGGACGACTGGATGTGTTTTTGTGCATCGCACTCGTCCTTCATTTCGAAACAACAACAGAACATTCGGTTACTCTAAACCTCAACAACGATGTCGTATTGAGGTGGATAAACTGGTTGTGCAAACTGAGCACGATAGTATTGTTTGTTGAGGGTCTAGAGTCACCGAGTTGGTTACCTGAAGTACGGGAACGTTCCAAGTGACGTTCCGTTACCTACTTTCCCCTTTCCACAAGACAAGGTATGTCTAGTGAGCCCCTGGATCCGATTACTCCCGAGGTGGGAGCCCTTGTGCAGGTGATGAGTGGGTCGTTCTGATCCTTCTTCAACCTCTCAGGATGTCCCAGAAGGGTAACGGAGTTATATTACATAGTATGTAGTGTAGGTATACATAATTATAAAGTAACTGGTCTTGACCCGTGACGGAGATGGATTGACGTTTCCCTGACATTCTCAGTAGCGGGGTACGACCTCTGTCCGATAACCACTTGTGATTATTGTAGGTGGTGTGGGCCGAGGTCTCATGGCCCTTCATCACCCATCAACCTCTCGCACCCGAGTCCACTTCTTCCGAAAACTTTCGACCTTGTACTAGGTACTCCGTAGTCCCTCGGTGACATTCACACACTCGGTCTGTCCCTGTACTCTTTCCGACTAAAGTCATAGTAACCTGATCAGATTACGACCTATCTACCCATAAGTCCCCCGGTTACCTCCACCGTACCCCGGACATACGGATACAAGTTCCTCCAAACAATCCTCCAACAACATAATAGTTGCAGATATCACTACTCCGCCTCTTCCGTTACTGTGGGATGAGGTCACAAGGACGGACCTCTTAGGGTCCCTGCCCCCTTGGACCATCCAGATACCCCAGCGTGTCTCAGCCTGTGCTGACTTCGCTGAATCGTCGTCGTCGTCGTATCGCTACTCCCGAACCATCGGTGACAACAGTGTCTTTCTCTACTCCTCACTTAGGACACTATTGAATTCCTGTCTGCTTCATACCACATAACTCTCGGGTCCGAAGTTGTAGTCTGTTTGGTCCTAAGTTTAAGGTGGAGATTGTGGATGATCGAAAAACTAGAACCTGTTTTATGTCATTGAAGAGTTTTGGAGTCACAAGAAGGGACGTTTTACACTTATTATTATAATGAATGGAATACGTCGATGACACTCCTAACTTTCTAATCACTAATACAAGCATTTAACCGTCATTTTTCCGCCTTTTCCACTACCACCACCACTACTGCTACTACCACCACCAGCAATCACTACCATTACCTCTGTCTACCACCACCTCTACCACCCTTACCATCGCCACGATCACTTAGTATTTTCCCGATTCTAACTTCGAATCCCCCTATTTCATAGATCTTAATACCCGTTCCGTTCCTTCTCCGAGAGTGATACGTTTTGTATCTTCAGTATCAGTCTTATGTCTTTCACTTGGTACTTTACATCCTAGGATCTTTGGTTTCCCCTTTTCTCAAAGTAATTCTTCCGAATTCCTGTGAAATCCTGTGTCTTCTATCTTTGTTGTCGGTAATCTAAAATAATGTTATTTTACTGGTACTGGACCACTTCCCCATTTAACCACCGTTCCCTATTTCTCCCTGATCCGTAGACCTTCACCCACGGGTCTCCCACCTCTGGATGGAGTATTCCTCGAAGGTCACCTTCCTTCTTGGTATTTTCCTAGCTATAGTCAGTCTTTACAAAACCTACGTTCATCGTCATGAAAACTAATTTTTGTTTCAGGCACCTTTCTTTTTCTCCTCTTTATAAACAAATTTACGAAACGAACGTGTCTCAACTTTTCTAGTCGGGATCGATCTCTCCCCTTTTTTATGGTTATCGATTTTAAATTTCACCCCGAAGGGTCCACCGTGCCACTATTTCTTAGACGGACGGTTACGTCCTCTGTTCTCTGTGACTAAACTAGGGACCCAGTCCTTCTAGGGACCTCCTCCTTTACCGTTCGGTGAGATCATAGGAACGAACCTTTTAGGGTACCTGTCTCCTCTGACCGTCCGATGTCAGGTACCCCAGCGGTTCTCTGTCTGAGCTGACTCGTACGTTTGTGTGTTTTAAACTTCATTCCGAGATAAATTGGATGTCGAGGAAAGAATAGAATCGTCTATAGATATCTCGTAAGAGTAACTTCTTAGGGTTATAAACCTACTGTAACTCAGTAAAAATTTTTTATAAAGAAATAAAACCGACACGGTCCAGAATCAACGTCGTACACCCTAGATCAAGGGACTGGTCCTCAACTTGGGTCCGGGGGACGTAACCCTCAAGACTCAGAATCGGTGACTTCGTGGTCCCTTTAGGCTCGGTAAAAAGTATCAGAAACTTGAACAGGGAGTTGTAGAGGAGAGAGGATCAAGGGATCCTCTTTCTGAGGTAAAGGGCCGATCCACACCAGTGCACTGATTCAAGACCGGTTACAGGGTATTCACCTACGTACTAGATATTCAAAGGTCCTTAGAAGGACTTTTCTGTCGTCCCGGAAAGATAGGGGAAGAAGAGAGAGGACAACGGAATTGTGTACTCACAGTATCAACGGTAGAACCTGGTGTCCTGATTTTCAGGGTAAGACTCCCGTCTCGTAACTCGAACCCCTAGGATCTAGACACTTTTGAAGTACCATGTCTCCTCAGTAAGGCCGAAACCTGAGTTCGGTTTCGGGTAGGAGGGTCTGTGTGAGGAGTCCCTCCCCTGTTTACCGGACCTATGGGTGACCCCACCGGAGACTCTAAGTGGGTCCCTCTGGTCGGGAGAGAGATCCCCATCGTCAGAGTGTCTGCCGACGGGCAAAGGATCCATGGTGAAACATCCTTCCTTGTCATTGCAGGTGTGACAGGAGACGGAGGAGGAGTCCGACCTCTTTAGAATCTTCCTTCCACGGGCTTGTCGGGAAGTCGCGTCGAACACTCCGGGACCCGGAGCCGCGACCGACCGACCGACCGACCGACCGTCCTCCTGTCTAAGACTAAAGTCAACACGTGACGATTGTTCGCCACTGAAGTGTAACCGCTTCTCTCGGCTAAACTCACGAAAGTTCCTGTTTTACACAGGACGATAGACCTCCACTTTTAGTCTTGGGGCAGAGTGGTGGAACGATAAAGATCTCCGTTTCCTTTTCGAAAATCTCCGACTAGGGTGGGGACGAGACTTTACTTCCGGCGGGGAGTCAGTGCGGTCGGGGAGCGGGGTATCTCAAAGACGCAGTAAAGGGGAATACTAAGTGGGTCATGTAGGGTGGCTGACGAACCAAGACACCAGTAGAGAACCCGTCCCAGTAGGGAGGGTACTGGGGCAATACTTGAGGTCCCCTTGTTCCTTCCACTAAATAAGCAAAAACATTGGAGTACTGTATCGTGACACGGACCGTGCGTCGTTTACGAGCTTTTTCTAAAGACTAATTAGTAAGGACGTAAAGTAAACCCCTAGAAACGGACGTTTACTCTCCGTTGAGTAGACACGACTAGGGGACTGCGGTCCGGTCGGTTTATTTCGGTGTAGATCGGGTACAACTTTTGGATGGAGAGCCTTGGGGACTTCAAAGTCTCTCTTGTCAGTGGTCGGGTGGAACCATTTTCCATCACTATCGCCAAAAGGCTACTGATCGGATTTACAGAGGACAGCGTCAATTCTTGGTGAGGTAGACGAGACGTGCAGTCACACTGTCGGGTCGACGAGTGACGGTGGATGTTGGACCCGACTGTAAGTCGACGTTGCGTGTCGATGCTGTCGACCTGTCCAACAATTTTATAACTTTACGAAGACATGGCATATCATTTATCGGGGACAGGAGTCGAGGACTCACAGGAGTAGACGGTGGGATCGGTTGGAGTCGATGAGGGGACACTAGGGGTCTAAGGTGAGGTCTCGTGTCTTCTGGAGGTCTTTACCACTAGCCACGGGTGGAAGCTTAAAGCGGGTCGACATCGTTGAGTGGGAAGAGGAGGGCTTGACTCAGGCCGTCGGGTAGGGGAGGGGAACCCGTAGTGGCAGGATACTGTCGTCGGGGACCGTCTGTACATCCGTCTACACGGTCAGCGTCAGACCCTTCCCTATGACAGTCGATAGATGTTGCCCTCCTCTCCACTTCAGTGAGTGGTCTCTGTCCACCCCTAGCTTACGGGTCTCCCTCCTGTCTCCCCAGTTTCGGACCAGATACTTCGGTAGTTTTCGGTGTCACTTCGACCCGAACTAAGTCACCCTCAATCTGGACTCGTCCTACGGACCGTCTGTGGCCCAAGACCCTGTTCCCATTCCAGTTCTGGTCGGTCTGTTCTCTGTCCGAATAGATTCGGTGCACGAGGGAGAGGGTTCGGACCTTTACGGGTACTTTACTCTTCCATGGGACATAAGGTCTTCCGTCGGTTCTGGGTCACTCTTTGAGATCCTCTCGGAACTTCATCATAGACAGTCCTACCACCCACCGGTCGCGTCTTTGCTTCCTTGTGCATTTCTTCTTCGAAAACTTGAAGCCGAAAACGTAGTAGAGTAGACGGGTTCTGAAACCTTGACAATAAAGGACGGGAGTTGGGTACCGTCTTTAACCACCGTGGTCGAGTATCGGCGGTTACCGTCCCAGCACCCCCATGTTAGTCCACTGTGTTCGGGTGACCTACTTCTTGACTACCTTTTTCCGCGACCCGCCTCGTCATCGGGGGTTCTGGCTATCCGATCTTAGGTCGTTCCGACGAGGGAGGAGACGACACCTGCAACCTCCCAACTTTCCTTTTGGTGGTAGACTTTCTATATGGACCACTGTACCGACATGTGAGCCCATTGGCTGTGACCAAGACACCACGGACCGAAAGTCGGGATGGAGTACCGTGCACTGGAGCGTCTCGTTTCGGTGCTCCGGGGACTTCTCTTGCGGGTCGTGTGGTCTTTCGGGACCTTGACCTACAGTCCCGGTCGTCGCCGTCCGTCCGTACTGACCGTGGCTTCCGGGTTCGCAAAATTTTATTCGTGCTCCCTGAAAGGACCGCCAGGTCACCAATTCTAGGATCCACGACGGTTACGTCCCCCGCGTCCAAGATAGGGACCAACCTTTTGATTTTAGGGTGTACGACGTCACTTTTCTATTTTTTTTCTTTAATTTTAGTCCTGCTCCTGAGAGAACTTTCTCCATTGTCCTCTATTCTCGTTGAATTCTCTTCTTGTGTCCTAGCAACTTTGTGTCGTTTACCTTTAGTTGTCTTTCTTCTCTACTTTTACTCTGGTACGACCAACCCTATTGATGGTCGTGCCCCTATTAATTCTCTGGTTTAACCTCTCAGGCAAGAAAATTCAGTGGGTACAGGGTGCGCATAGGGAGTCCAGGAAAAGTGTAAAGACACGTACGGGTCTTCGGTCGCGGTCACACAGAACCGGTCTCCTGGGAGGAGTCCGACGGCCTGAGCGAACTACACTTAAGTCGGGACTTGGTGAGTAGCCTTCCTCTCAATCATTTTAAGACCGGAGAGTAGGGTCTGGTCCCGGTTGAAACTCCACACTGGACGGGGCAGAGGGTCAAGAGACACTCTGACTCAGGTTCACAGGAGGTACCCTGAGACGTACCGTCGTATGAGATCGGACCGGGGGAGGGGAGGGGTAGGGTCAAGGGGTGAGGGGTCAAACAAAAGGGGTTTTCGTCCAAGATTGTTTAGTGAAAGTGTATGACGGGACCGAACCCCCGAACGAAGACCCCATGGGTGGGATTCTGTGTCTCGTCAGAAAGAGTCACTTATGGTGACGGTAGAGAGGTTGACGGGTTCGGGGTTTGGTACCTTCGTTGAACGTGGGGTAAGAGAGAAAGTGGGGGTGTAGGCTAGGTGGTCTATAGGAACCGAGATCGGGGAGTCACTGAGATCTTAGAAGAGAGAGAGTATCAGTGCAAGACGTACCTGATGATTTTGTCGAGGATTGTCGGGTAGAGAAGGACAGAACCGGGGAGGCTAGGAAGGAGGTCCTCCACCCGTGGTCTCCCCGAGAGACACTGGGAGTTCGATTGTGGGTCAGAATGAGTACGAACGTCCCCGAGACGACGGGGCCGGGGAACGGGAGTAAGTCGGCGCAGAGAGTGGTGGGTGGTGGAGGATCGGAGTGATTTACGTAGTGGAGGCCCAGAGTGTGTCCGAGAAGGAAGACGGAGGTTGTCGATAGAGGGGACGTCGGACGAGAGAGTCGAACGGGATAAAGTCGAGAGGTAGATTTGTGGGGACAGAAACATGTGGACGGGAGGCTGGGGGTCGGACCCGGTTACGGGGATGGTAAGACCTTACCTGTGAAGTACATAATAGACGGGGAAAGGGTGTTCACCGGCGGAAGGGTAAGTGAGCCAAAGGTACCTGTCTTAGCATAATTAGCGAGTATCGGGACGGGGAAGTGTCTTCACTAACCAAATCTCGACCCGTGGACTGGTTCGTCTCGGTCACTTTTGGACGGGGTCTTTAGAACCTGGACCTTACCTCTTTCCGCTTATTTAGACTGACCCACCGATTTCGAAGGGCCTCTATTATGAGGTTTCGTAGTCTGTATAAGAGACAGTGCACTTCTTTTAGTCAGAAACACTCTCTCTTCTCTCGGTGATTTCTCGTCGTTCCTCTACCTCTCTTCTCCAAGGACCCAAGGATCACAGGACTCGGGTCTGTGTAATACCGGAACTCAAGAGACTCTACGGGCAAAGGGACCTTTAGTACCGCCTTGAACTTGAGGTAAAAGGGACTTCGATCACACTTAACTCAAAACAGGGAACGTTGTTTGTTCTACATTGATAATTCGATTACAGTCTGAAATGACATTCGTAGACAAATCAACCGAGAGAAGATCAGCCGTTCGAAGACAGGGGTAGAAGAAGGGATATCTTAGTCTCCTGGTTCACGGCACGAGCCCAGTGCCATCCACGAGCCGCACGCACTCCACCGTCGCTCACACCGTCGACGAGTACCGACGTCTTGTCCACGTCCGTGTCTGACCAGTAGAGTAGAGAGGTTTCCGACGGGTTAGACCGTCGAGGACGTAGGGAAGAACACGGGACGCCCGTCCGTCGTCCCCTCCTTCTCCGTACGCGTGACACTGAGTCAGATTAAGACTCGAAATCCTCAAACTTTTCCCGATGGCTCCCCTTGTCGTTGGGTGAAGTCAGAAGAGCGGACCTCTTAAGGTACCTGTCTCCTCGGACCGTCCGACGTCAGGTACCCCAGCGTTTCTCAGTCTGTGCCGACTCGCTGATTGTGTGTATGTGTGTATGTGTGTGTAACTGTCGAACTCGCTGCGAAGATTCATCGAAGCCAGGACCACGTCCAACTCAATACGGGGACGTCCGCAGACCGACTGGAGCTGGTGTCCGAGTCCTCACTTAGACGACAATAACGGTCTGGGACTACTCTTCCTGCTGTATTGGTGTGTTTTTGGGTAATGGTGTACCGAGGTCTGTGCAAGTCTCTTTACCCTAGGATAAGAGTGTCTGGTCGTGTAACTGTAAGTTTCTCGGTTCCTTGTGTAGGGTCGAGTTTCAGTCGGGGTTTGCACAGACCTTTTACGGACACCGTAGGAAATCTTTACAGTCACGGACCAGTATTCGCTCCCATCCCTTACAAGACAGTCAGGAGTCCCTGTCGTGTGGGGTCTTCGCCTTTGTGGACGGGAAAGTGGAAATCTCTCTCCCACAAAGGGTTTTGTCTAAGTGTTTCCCGTTTCGTCCAATCCATGGTTCCAAATTTAACCCTTATTAATGAGTCGGAGGGGTAACGTCCGAACAGAAAAAAAAAAAAAAAATCTAGATGTTTCTGAAGATTTTCGGTTCGTTCGGACGAACCGAACGAAAGGGAAAGAAACGAGGGGTGTGATAAATAAAGAATAAAGAGAAAGGTCTCAATTAAATATGTTTATGTTCGTTTGTGTTTATGTATATAAGAATAAAGAGAGGAGATAAATGTATTTTCCATCGTATGATAGGTATGGTGGGGCGTGTACCGAAAAAAGTGAAGTCGATGGAAGTCCTAAAAAGGTAAGCACGTGTTCCCCTAAGACGTAGGAAACAAGTCGACGTTTACTACGGTCGAGTACCTACGGAATCAAATAAATCAGGCAGAAGATGACTACCGGTAAAACCAACTAAGATAGTGTTCGTTACGATATCACTCATAGGTACGTGTTTACAGTAGCGTGTGCGCACCTCCTGACTTGTGTATACAACAACGTAACTACTAGGGTTCGGAAATCGAGAAGGACACAGGGACGGGAAACTGGGAACTGAAACGACGAAGAGAGTGATTTTTCCGTGTCACGGAAAGGAACTGGGGAATTTAGGCCTGAAATGGTACATTGAACAAATCGTCTGAACTACATTCGTCTTTGAAATTTTGTATGAACTCCAAAATTAAAGAAGAAAGTAAAGAGACTTTAACGGTACTTTGTACGGGTCCGGTCGGCTCTTGTTCGAGTCCGATCGTACGACCTCATACTCTCGTACATCCCACGTCCCGGACCACCGGGTCGACTCCGACAGGATCTGTTCGGTCGAGAATCGGTTAGACGGTCGACTGGTGTCTATGTCTTCACTTGAATCGGTTCTAATCGACGACGACGACGACGATCCAGTGTAGTCAACACAGGCTGAGACACACTGGGGTATCTGCCGCCGGGTGGTCCGAGGGCAGGGACCCTAAGAGGTCCGTTCTGATTACCTCACTCAGATGGAATTTAGTCGTCTTTGTGGGGGGTTGTTGGTTCATCACTCTTTATTAACTCAACACCAAAATTGTATGATTTTACATCCCACCAAACAATACGTCGTTACTGATTGACTATGTAGTATGTTATATTTCCGTTCATTCTATTTAAGGGTCTTCACCTTAACGGTCTAGTTTCCTATGCTGTAAACTTTAAAACTATCTATAACGGTTACAGAGACGTATTTCTGACCTGATCAAATGTGAGGGTGTTGTTCCGTATTCTCGTGAACAAACATTTGTCATACAATAGGCAAAAAACAGTCAGACCATCTACTTTTTCTTATGGAGACACGTCAAAACAAACGTAAAAGAATGGTATTCGTACTTGTGAAGTATACAAATGTTTGGTAAAGCTGGAGGAAAAGTCATTTGACATACAAGCACAAACACTGGGTAAAAAGGATGACCTAGTGATAAAAAGAATGACTAAAGATTCTTGAGAAATATATAATCTTTCTATCGGGAAACGGACACTAGTGGTAAGGTACTTTTGTATGTGAGGTCTACTCTTCGAATTACCATCCGTTTCCCCCATTTGTTTCGTCTCGAGATCGTCTTCCATTGAAAAGGAGTTAGTCGTTGATACAGAACTCATGAAAAAAACCAAGTCCCAAGACCCAATTCGTAGGGTCGTATGAGTCTTTTTTTAACTGTACCATGTATTCCTCACCGATACCAATTTAGGGGTGTATATAGATGGGTATCAGGGACGGATTTCTCACCCGTTCCCCTTGTATATGTAAGGAGTACCGAGTTGAAGGGACCGGTGACGACTAACTAGTGTCGTTATACGAACTAGTTCCCGTTTTGGTTAAGCTAAGAGAAGACTCTGAAACTTGAGTCTCTGTATTTTAGTTAGGCTCTTACCACCCGGGACTTTCATAGTCTAGTGAAACGTCTCCACCACGATGGTAAACCACGTCGGGGTGTCTCGGTACGTGTTCGTCCGTCTACTTGACTCCTTCTCGGTCCCACGTCTGTCTTGCGTCGTCAGTGAGTCTGTGACCGTCCCTCCTCGTCTGTGTCCGGGGTCGGACTCCCTCTCTGTCTGTCTGACGGGGGAGTAAAGGTCGAGAAGGTCTGAGTCGAGGACGGGGGAACGGGGGGGCTGGTCGTCAAAGAAAGATCGACTCAAGACATTCTCGGGAAACTTAGGATAATGATTTGGAGGAACATGATTAAATTCCTCACAAGAATAAGAACCATAGTTCTCACAGAATTCTGTTCCTTAAAAGTATAGTCGACTTTTTTTCTTATCTCGGAAAAGTAGAGCATACCGTATCAAAACTAAAATTTTCAAAGGATCAACGATAGTGAAGAGTAAAATATCACCCTCTTGGACCCCCTAATCGGTTCCAGTGAAACTGGTGTTTACCGTCTCGAGTCGGTACTCCCCTCCCTAAACAACGGTTTACCGGAAAGGGGAGTTGGGGTGAAACGACGGAGGTCCGGCTTCGTAACATATTCACGCACGAATTAGTACTCTGATTCTGAGATCCACGACTTGTCGAGGGTCCTCTCCCACTAGTTATATCTGATCGTAGCGGTCCCGTAGATAGATGGGTGTCAGACACCCTCCATCCCTCCGACACCGGTCCGGGACTCCTGGAGAGTCCAAGGGTGATGTGGGGGGTGGGGTCCTGTGAGTCTCTGTGAAGGGTGCGAGTGGTCACGAATAAATACACATACCGTGGGACGGACCCTCCTCCCGACCAAGAGATATCCTGTTAGGGGGTTTCTCTATACGACCGACAAATTACCGGGTATGGAGGGTGAGGTGGGGGTGGGGCGGGGGTAGGGTGGGACCTTCCTTGAACGTCTGGGGGAAGACACCCCCGTTTCTCCAGGGGACTTTCCTCAGGAGTAACAGGGTAACAGCTGTCTGTGTAGTCTCTTTTCTCACTCAAGTGGGTCAGAAAGGATTCGTGGGTGACGTATGTTCTGTAGGCCGTCCCGTGACCGTAACGAAGACCTTGGAAGACCCACGTAAGAGATTCACCCCCTCCCCTGTCCCGACCCCGGGTCCCCCTCCCCCTCGTCCTTTAATTGGAGGACGGTTCATCTTGCCTTTAACTTAAAGAAGGGGAGGGGGAAGAAGACGGAGAGAGTGGTGGGGAGGGGTTGTTGAGTGAAAAATAGAGAGAGGTTAATGTCAAAATTTGTAAATCCCACGACGACAAAATCAAAATTTTAAACAATCCGAGTTAAATATGGTGAATCATTTTGGAGAAAAGGTTTACTTCGGTTTAATCTTGATTTTGTGACGTTCGGTATTTTACACCCGTAAAGTAAACCCGACCCAACCGAAAAACTAACAAACACATTTACTTCGTCTCTCTTCGTAAGTCCTCAGACAGAGTCCAGACCCACTCCCCTCTAGGGGGACCAAGGGGGCCTCCAGACGGCCACCGGACCCGGTCGGACAGGGGACCGGGAGTCAAACTGGGAGAGTACGGGGACCCACTGATCGTTCGGAACTTTGTCCAGTGAGGTATGAAACCGTTACGGGAGGGTAGGGATTCAAGAGATTGTTACCCCTAGTGAAGGACGCTCGGTTACTGTGGGTGACGGTGGTTTGTCACATGTTATTTAGGTACCGTTTAAGTTAGGTTGACCGACACTGACCCCCACCCTCGACCCCCGCGTCAGACCTTTATAGAGGAGAGTGTGGAAACGTCACGTTACAGATTTTTTTTTGGGGTCAGAGTCATTGGAAGCTGACCTCCCTTTCCACTCGGGGTGGGGAGAGGACCACCTCCTTTCCTCGGCCCTTTCCGCTCTCCGCTTCCCCCCGCTCCCTCCTGTAGGACTCGGTGATTAATCCGAAGACCACAACCGACGGTTCTTCCAGTCTCTTCAACGACCGACTACTCGACGCGGAGGGTCCCCGGGAGTTCTCCACTGTAGACCCCAAGGGTCCGACCGGGGCAGACACGGTCCCCTTCGCCCGTCGTTTGTGGTGGTCCTGACTCTCGGGTCCTCCCCTCTGTCTCCGTCGTCGCTACCGGTGTCACTACTCTGCCACTGATTCCCGGCCACACCTGGAACGGTTCACTAAACCGAACAGGGGTACGGTTGTTATTTCCGGGTCACAGACCGTCTCCTGCCCCAAAACACACGGCTCCCTGTGGAATACTGACTGGGACCGTCTTTCGGTGTCGGTAGTCCTTGGTCGGGTTCTTCTCTCGTCTGTCCTCACCCGTCTCCTCAAGAAATACCCTCGTCCCCGACCTGAGCCCACGTCCGTCCCACAGACTCCTCCTTCCCGTCTCCCGTCCCACTCTCCCTCACTTTTTTGTAAGTACGACTCCTGGGCACCCCCTCAACGGGATTGCTTCCTCTGCTAACACAAACCTTATTAGACACTTTCGTTCACCTCTATTTTGGGTCAGTCGCCTCCTTTGAAACCTTTGGCAAATTTCCTTTGCCCTGTTTCGGGGGTCTTATTTTACGGTAGACCTCAGGATGACCAGGGATCCTACCTTAGGTACTAGGTTGCACATCCACTGGGAGACAGTGTCCGACCCAAGGGGCCTTCGTCTACGACTCTACCCCAACCCCCCGTCTCCGCACAAACCCTCCCTAGTTAGGGAGACTTTCCTTCCCCCACCTCCCCTCGTCCTGACCCGTCTCGCCCCTCAGATCAACTTTTCGTTCGGACTGTCTGAGTCGGCTGGACCTCCTCTCTCGACCCCGCACTCCGCACAGGTCCTGTCACAGGACGGACCTCGGTTTTACCGGTCCAGAAATATTTCCGAAAGGACCACCGAGTCTCCCAATTTTTTTCTTTTTAGACGGACGTTACGTCCTCTGGACCCAAGTTAGGGACCCATCCTTTCTAAGGGACCTCTTCCTTTACCGTTGGGTGAGGTCCTAAAAACGGACCTTTTAAGGTACCTGTCTCCTCGGACCGCCCGATGTCAGGCCCCCACCCCCCCCACCCCAGAGTTTCTCAACCTGTGTTGACTGGTTGATTGTGAAATATTACCGGGGTGGGGTGTGGTCGAGTTGGTGGTCTACCCCCAGAGGGTCCTCTCCCCGGAGACCCATTCCACAAGAGTCGACGACTCCGACTCGGATTTACCCGTCGTTTAGGAAGGATCTCCCCCGAGACGAGGAGGTACAGACAGTGTAGGAGGGGGAGGGAATTCCTCGAATTTAGGGAGAAAAGGAGACCCGGACCAACGTGGGAGGGACAAGAAGTCCGACGACCTACACACAGACCTTGGACCAGACTGGGATCGGGTCGGGTCACAAAAGCTAAACGAGGTAAGAGGGTCCGGACGCCTCCTCTTAAGACCAGAAAAAGAGGTAGTACTAAAGGAGGAGGTGAGTCCGGGACGCAGGACCATTGGTCGTCGGTAGTGTCGACAGCTGAACGTCCCCCGGATTGCGAGTACCGAACAAACCCCGAGTCGGAGTCAGGACGTCACGATCAGTAATTCGAAGTAACACGACGGGCGGTCCCGTGACCGGCCGGGTCCTATTCGGAGTCTACTTGAGTCGGAGCGAATAATTGATCCTGTTTGGTTCGGCCTGGTGTTTTGTAGGTGACGAACTCGGTAGTCGACGCCGTCTGCACCAGGAGACGTCGGAGGTCGAGTCGGGGGAAGACAGACACCGAACGGTCGTTGGTCGACAATGAGTCGGGGTATCGAAGTGCAGGTGTCTTAGGTCTCGTGGTCAAGGTGAAATCTCGGAGCAATCACCTTAGTGACCGTGCAAGAGGTCTATGTTCGGGCAAAGGACTAAACGGGTCCGACAAGTCTTCGCGTAAAAGAGAGACCTGAGTACCCCTCTTAGGACGTCTCTCTCCCCCTGTTCAGACCCCTACGCATCCTTTCCTCGATTTGTAAGTCCGGACAAAAGAGAAGGACTGAAGACAAGATTGGAGACGTCGGGGACTTCGGGTAGGTCCTACTGTGTTCAATATCGTGTTTTACTAGTGACAACCCCCCGATTCACTTCCGTCTCCGTCGACGGCCGAAGGAAGGCACCACCACCCTTTCCTTCCGGTCCTCGGGATTGGAGACTACTTGACCCCCTCGGTGGTCCCCCTCCCGTGCCGTGTGGGTCGTATGTACACGTGTCTCTGCCTTGGTCAATTCGGGTCGAGATGGTCAGACGGGCGAAACGGCCCGGGTGGGGTACCGGGGTCCGGGGACGGTCCTCCCTTCAGAACGAACCTCCACGGGTCGGGTGAGAGAGAACATTGAGCCCAGTCGTTCTTCGACACCCGAAGACCCCCACCCTAGGACGTTCTCCGGAGGATGTCCGGATGAATTGGGGGTAATGTAAGCAAGGGATTATATGAAAAGTGGAAGTCGTTTATCACGTTTAAACTTAAAAATGAGTGACTAGTTTATAAATGGGACACTCGACGGTTAGACCGACTCGAGCCAAAGAGGTTAAGAGGTGCAAACATAATCTACTTAATCGTAAAATAACAACCAGGTGACCAAACCCTGAGTTTCCATTCTGTCCCTTTTGGTCTCCTTCGGTGAGTTCTCTAAGAGGTGCTTCTTACCCGAGTCAAATCAGAACACAGTCCCGAGGGTTTGTTGAGTGGTCTATGCACTTTTGTCAATAAAATCTTCGTTGTCCGTTAGCACCGAAGACTTCTTGTTGATGAAAGACATGAAGAATAGACGTGCTGTATGTAGAAACTTTAGACAATAGGTCCTTCCACCCAAGTTCCAGGTAGAGTACCAAATAAACGACATCTTTTCGTCTGTTTAGTCCAGTAGAGAGTCTCAGAACCAACGGAATAGTCGTATCACCCATGTTATTGTAATGGGGTCAGCCTTCCAACAACGTTTTCAGTTTTCTTTATAACCTCCACTGTTGTGGTATTTTACCTTCCGTGATTTACCTCTCAACATATTCAAGTCTTTGACTTCGACAAAATTTTATATCGGGGGTTTAAGAGACTGTGAGGAGTGCGGTTCTTAACACCCCAGACACGGGGAGGGTAACTTAACCTCACCCGAACACTGAGGAGGCCACCGATCCCATACCTTGCACATTGTAACACACTGACAGGTCCGACCTAGTCTTTTTTGGTACATCGAGGGGTGGACTCAGAGAACGTTGACAGTGGCACCTCCTTCGGTCATCGGTATATCCTTCAATTAGTGGGGTTTTGACGGGACGACCCCCCGTCTACATCTATGAGGTCCGTTGTCTGTATCCTCTCTTCGTAGATCTGGGTAGTGACCCGTCGGACTCATCTACGATGTTCCTCGTTTTCTTGGTGAGTCAACTCGGGACAGACTTAAGACTGGGGGTCTAGACACTCGTATTATGTCACAAACAATACAGCGATTTAGACCTCAACAAACAATGTGTCGTCATTATTGACCTTGGGTTTGTTAAGTAGATGCTTAAAGGACATAGCCGATTCTCTAGTTTTGGGGGGTAGCGAACAAAAGAGAGGAACAGGGATAAACTGAGATTCGTAGTCCCACTCCATCCTAAAGAATACTGGGTCGAAACGCCTATGTCCTGGTGTTGTACAGGTTCTCAGGTACCTTAGTACCTTCCGAACTTGGGTCCCCAGGACGAAGAACCTGCGACCGGAGTGGGTGTCTCCTGTCTTGTCGTCTTTGGAGTTTTCCTTTCCGATAGGAGCACCCAACGCTGGAGTACTTTTTCTTTTTGCTTCTTTAAGGGTTAATGGTTTGTCATTTTGTTCTCCCATGGTGTCTTACGGGAGTTGTCGGGTAGTAGGTGTTAATTAAAGAAGACCTGAACCCTTACGACCCCTCCAACAGCAACTTCGTCTAACAGAAGGGTGAATACAAACCCGAGGAAGATTTTACGTTCCCCTTTTTTTTTTTTCCTTTCTCTCTTTTTTTTTTTTTTTCCGACCGGAAGGGTCTTGGAGGAGATGTGACGGACCTTCCTCGAACCACACCGGGTCGTCCCGCACTATTCGCACGGCCGTCACCGGACGGTCCCTAGAATTTTTATGGGACGGAGTCTGTTAGGCCTTTCACTCGTTGGGTGTGGACCTTTCGTCCAACGACCGATGTGTCTCCAAAGGTTCATACCTAAGGCAAATGTGAACGGCCTCGCGTCGGAAGATTAAGGTCGGCGAGTACTTTTCCGTGCATCCAGGAGGAACTGCAGTTTAGCGAGAAAGGTGACTCGTATTAAAGAAAGTTACTACCCGAACCTCCCCAAAGTCGCTGCCACCCAGAAAAAAAAAAAAAATTACTTAGTATCTGTACGTCTAGTCTAAATCACAATACTGACACCACGTGTCTCGCAGTGACAATTAAGAACGATTCGCGACTGTCGTCCTAGTTGGGGGTTTGTCGTGTCCGTTTATGTGGTGGGGTCGGGGCCCCCGAATCTCTGACGTATTAATGTCTGCTGACGTGCCATGAGTAATGGCGGTGGCCTTGTAGAGTCGGGTCCGTGTCGTTGGGGGGTGGGCCTAGGTCTCTCGGGGGACCGCACGGACGGTCGAGCCCAGGAGACTCGAGTGAGGGGAAGAGGTCTGTCCTTGCACCAGTGGTTTTTGCTCGACCCGACTCGATGTCGTTGGGAAAGAGGACAGGACTTCCAACACCAGGTGCCGTCAACTTCGAACGAGACTTTACGGAGACTCAAACTCGACCTTCCCTTCCCCACGTTCCGAACGATTTACGACTTGTCGACTTGTTCAGGGGTCCCGACTCCTTTCTCGCAAGAGGAAGGAACACTCGGTCAGCGACCGAGAGGCACAAAGAGTAGTTTCCTGTCCCTACCCCCTCCACCTCCCTCCGTCTTCAGTCTCGCGAGCGGACCCCGGGACAGTGACGCTCAACAGGGCCCTACCGGGCCCCAGCCCCACCCCCACCCCCCACCACGTCACCCTCAGTGGTCGGGAGCCGACACAAGTGTGGTGAGTTAGTCCCGTAATTTTTTTTTTTAGGCGTAGACCTCAAAAACGAGGTAGAAAGGAGGTTTTCCAAATTTCCCTTTTGGTTTGAGGACCCCAGACAACTTGAGCCGTCCCAAGAGGAACGAGGAACAGACAGCTGGACGTTTATAAATTACTCGGAGTTGGTGCACGTTCACTACCTCAACCCGATTCTTCCGACTTTTCTTTTATCCGTCGGTGGTCTG
Organism: Capra ibex; assembly: GCA_006410555.1. Lineage (NCBI taxonomy): Eukaryota > Metazoa > Chordata > Mammalia > Artiodactyla > Bovidae > Capra > Capra ibex. The sequence continues at coordinate 80,545 of SJYO01038749.1, forward strand.
GACCTCCTACCCCTTCACTAAAATATAGAAAGCCAAGTTACAAAAGACCGCGTTCTTCCGGCCGTTAATACGAAATCGTGGACGAGACACAAGAATCGAAGTACCTGGGACCGAGTGAACCGGGGGTGTTTGAGTGACCTTGTACCCATAGTGGTGGTAGGTGAGTAGTCTATCCCTTTGACTCTGAGGTGAAGGTGACAGATGAATTTTCCGTGTGTCGTGTACTCCGAGACTCAAACTTTCCTTAAGACAAGGTCCAGTCTGGGACCTCCATCCACCAGGACTGAGCCCCAGAGTGTGATCTCAGGAATCTCTCTAAAGTTTTTTGGGGTACGGGTCCGGTACGAGGTCTGGTTGACTCAGACTTAAGACCCCCGACCGTACGGCTGTAGTCATGAAAAATTTCGGAGAACGCACGCACGATTTAGTGAAGTCAGCACAAATTGAGACACTGGGGTACCTGATATCGGGCGGTCTGAGGAGACAGGTACCTTAAGAGGTCCGTTCTTATGACCTCACCCGACGGTAAAGGAGAAGGTCCCCTAGGAGGACTGGGTCCCTAGCTTGGGCCCAAAGGACGAAACCTCCGTCTAAGAAATGGTAGACTCGGTGGACCCTTCGGGGTGACTCACGAACGACCCGTGATCTACGAGTTATTTACTCGAGGGAAGGAACTGTCGTTGTCAAGAAGTCGTGTGCACAGACGTACAGGGTGTTTGTTAGGGATTCTCACTACTCCCCACTGGTCTGTACTCACCCGAACGATCTCACCGGACTCATCTCCGTCTTTTGCCCCACGTCTGAGTCCTGGGAGTTCCCGGGACTAGTCGCCAGGAGACCGAGACGAGTCTCTGAGGTCCTTCCTCTACTCCAACTCCCCCTATGCCGTAACGAGTGAGGTTCGAACCTTTAAAATAAGGAGTTCACCGAAGGCAGAGGGGTCCTCCTCTTTCTCCGTGTGGTTACTTCCGGATTTGAGTCGGAGTCCGGTTGTCCCGGGGATATTGGTTTCCCCTCGGGCACCCGATGGAGGTGACGTGGGTAGGTCGGAGACACCACTCGAGACGACCTGGTTTCCCAGGGGAAGGGGTGACAGTCCCTGTTTCCTCACTCTTCGTGGGAGGAAGGATAACATAATGATCGGGAGGACCTTCGGTCCTTTGTCACGACGTTTAGTTAACAAAAGTTTGGTTTCCCACGAGACTACCCGTACGAAGAGTTTAAGACGCAAGTTTCTTTACGGTCCGAAGGATACAGTTCACTCCATTTCACTTAAAAGAACCCGTCGGTCGTCTTTAAAAAAGTAGAAAGTCTTTATTGTACATCCCTTTTGTGATTGGGGGAGCGAATTGGTCGTAGTCCCTTGTTACTCGACAAAAGTTCTTTACTTAGACGTCCGTTTCGTTTCGAGGGGGAGACCTTTGTGATTTTGAAGTTTTGTTTTCACGTACATAAAAATTTATTTGGTACAGGTCCCCCTCCCTACTTAATCCTAATAGTCTATGTGTGTTGATATATATTTTATCTATTAGTTGTTCCTGGATGAGATATCGTGTTCTTTGAGATCAGTTATAAAACTTTCTTGTATATTCCCTTTTCTTAGATCTTTTTTTTGTATATTATATATACATTGACTTACTGACACTACATGCAGACTTTGATTATGTTGTAATATTTAGTTGATACGAAGTTAATTTTTTATTATTTTTAAGTTTTTCATTTGCCGTGATGTGCAACGGAGAAAGGAAACTACCGTGTCTGTGTCGACTTCACCAGAACCACCGAGCACGTGACCCATGTACCTGTTAGTACGGTACGAGTGTCTACTCCGGTGGAAGACGCTGGTACACGGGGTAGTGATCAACCGAGGTGGGAACGGGAGGAGGAACTACAGAACAAAGACGAAAGAAGGACAGAGAAGAAGACGAGCCTACACGTATTATTGTGGAAGGACACCGACAGTCATAGGGTCGGTGTAGTGGGAAGGGAGGATAGACGAGGAGGAGGAGAACATGAGGACTGGGACCAGTTGTCGTGGGCACAAGTGGGTTGGCAGCGGTCGTTTTGTTTTTGGTTTTACCTTCGTCCTCAACCTCCCTTGAAGTCCCAGTAGACTACACAATCTTATCAAACACTTCATTCTCAGTTCTCTACGACTACTTTTCTCTAGGGTTGTACAGACACCATTTGTCAGTTACTTGAAGTCGTGTCCCTTAAGAGGTCGATAAAACCGAGAAAACCTACCAAGGGCTATCAACTCCAACGATTCCGGTCATTGAAGACCTATTCGTTCCACAGTACCAAGTATCCAAAAACGAACAAAGGAAACCAAATTTCCTAACTAAAACATAATAAGGTCTTTGTCCGATGTGTTAAGTCCCTGAACTACTCTCGAAAGCTGAAGAGTGAAAGGGATAGTGAGGTAGGGGGTTTCCTGGTTCTGAGGGTTTGACCTTTCCCGTCGACAGTCTGGTCCTACTCACACTTTACTCCCGTTCCGGAGGAAGTAGTAGGGAAGAGAGAAAGAACAGGCAGAAAAGGGGCGAGTGTCGAGATGGACAGAGCATGTCGTCAGTCTTTGGTTCCGTCCTCCGCCGTGACGGGGCCTTCTTCCCGTTTATTCCGAGAACTATAAGGTCTCCCCTTGCTCGAGAGTCTTGTTCCCCGTCCCGACCCGTGGGTCGTCTGGTGGTGTAAGGTCTCGACTGAGTCTTTATCCTAAACCAGTCACGTGGACCTCGTCTCCTCCCCGCCGACCCGGACTGAGTGGTAGCGGTGCGACTTCTCTGACTACGTTTTCAGTCTACGGTTGTGTCGGTAACCGGTGTCTCGGATAAGGAAAGGGCCCGTCCTTTTGGGTACGAGCGGAGGGTTGGTAGGAGAAACTCCGAGGACCCTGTGACTCAGTCACACTACGTTTTCTCTCCGGCTTCATCTCCAGTCACAGACGCATTTAGGACGACAACCCACCAGCGAAACCTGGAGGACCGAGACACGACTGGGTGAGGGACGGAAACTGTAGTAGATGGTTTGACTAGGGTTTTTCTGTGTGATCCGTTCTCAAGAGGGACTGCAAGGTTCTACCATCCGGATACAACAGCCACCCGATCTGACAGGGTCGGCGGGGGTCCGGGTCGGGGTCTACTCACGTTTCCCCTCTCCCAAACCATCTCTCTCCTCTCACCTCATTGGATGCCTGTCGATGAGTAAAAGGGTTTGAAACGCCCAGGAGTTCTTCCGGGGATATTTGGCTGAGGTTCACGGGGACCATTCTATTCAGGGGGGTCGGAAGGGGTAGTCGAAGGTCCGTGGACTTCCGATTAGTGATTCTAACACCTAAGAGTCTCTTTCGGACGTTCCTTGATCCTCGTCTCTGCCGTACCCCCCCGAGGGATGGTACTGGGGGTGGTGTCAAGACTCGTGGTCCAGCCAAGGGGGACGGGACTCGGTACTGAGTGGTCCCCTCGGAAAGAACTGGAGCACCTTCAGCGGACGGACGGACCCTCCGGTCGGATCGTCTTATCGAGAGGGTGTCGGACGACGGGTGGAGGGCCCCGTCAAAAAGGGGCTCGACAGAGAGACCGATTGTGTCGTCGAAACCTTATTCTGTCCCTCTCTTTCTGCACTCCCCACCCCACCGCCGGGAAAGAGGCTCGAATAATTTTTAGAAAACACACGGTATCTTATTCAGGTCGGAAGAGTAGGACGAAGCGGCGGGGGGGGGGGGGAGGGGCGGGGTCGGGCGGGGCGTGAATTGAAAAAGTCCGGACTCCTCGTATTTGCGAAGTCAATAAGGTACATTTGGTTTCTAGGAAGACCGGAAGACCCAGAGGAAATGCACCGGAAAGTGGTAGTTCGTCGGCGGGCTGGGGGCACCAGTCTCCACGGCCGAGGCGGAGAGATGCCGGGGCAGACACAGACTCCTGGGTGCGCAACACGGTCCGACCTTCTTGTCAGACCTTCCTTTCGGGCAACAGTTTGTTTAGTAGCAAGACCCTTGTGTTTCGGCGCCCCTGGGAGGCCCACTCCGACTGTGAGCCCGGCCGTCGTAGTCTCTCAGCGCAGAGGACACACCGCGATTTCGGGGTTCACCCTCTGTCTTTCGACCGACCGCCGGTTCTCGTCGCCGGCGCCTGTGGAATAGATTTATTTCCTCTCGAGCGTCGCGCGTTACAATAGTGTCCGCGTGTTGTCCGAGGCCCTCCCCTTCCCCACCCACCTGCGACGCACCCACCAAAGCACAACGCTAAAAAGAAAAAAAGGAAAACACCGACAACAAAAGAAAAAATAGATAAGTCAAAACCTCATAAGTTGTCGGCCCCTCGAACCGTTTCGGACCGTCGCTATGGGTGTGCCGGGAAAGGTCAGGTTTGCCGAGGACAGTTGAAAATGTTGGGACGCGATTTTGAGGTCCGTGTGGAGGGTAACGGCCGTGGCCCAATAAATAAACGGGCCGGACAGACCGGAGTGTAAAAAAAGTGCACACACAATGGGGGTGCCACCGATGTTGAAGGGAGGCCGAGAATTTTACGGTCATTGACGGGTCAGGGTCCCTCTCGACCCTTCACAAAGTCGGCAAGTACCAAAGTCCTAGGCCGTGACGAAGCACAGTAAAAGGAGAGGCGAGTCGCAAAAACACTGGACTTCCTTCTCCTTCTGAAGAGGTAACACTTTTAACGAGAAAAAGCGACCCTTTGGTAACAATGATTATTATTGGAGTGGTCCGCGTCGACAGTTTCCCGGGCGGCCGACAGGGGAGGGCCGTCCCCAGCTCGTGTGTGTGTTGAGTCTCCCCTGTGCCGACCGGGTCCAGTCGCCCACTCCCGGGGTCGGAGGCGGTGAGGGCGGCGCGGGGGTGGGGGCGGGGTAGGCACTAGACCTTGGGACGAGTACAAGAGCTCGACCCGAAAAGTAAGAAAAAATTAGGAAATGTGTTTGTCTCACACACACACACACACACACACACACACACACCGAAACTTTAGTAGGGGGGGGGTTTTTTTTTTTTATTATTTTTCCCAAAAGTACCAACTCAGACTGGGCCACGTTACGTCTTATATAATAAAGAAAGTCTCGTACCTATCGTCTAGACGTGCACTTTGGGCCTAGTTTGTGCCGGGTGTCTTTGTTACTCTCCTTCGTATTGGTCTCACTTAGTTAAGGAACTAGGACGACATGGTTTTTTAATTTCTCCTCGTGAGGACCCCAAAAATTGGGTCTATGCAGAAGTCGGTGTCGACACAAAGGGTACAAGACTCTAGAGAACGAGACCGAGGGAAAAGTACACACATTATACACCTTATGTCATTCGTCACAGCTCAAGACAAAAAAAAATTAAGTTATGGAGGTAGGTTAGTGGGAATTATGTGTGTATGTGTGAGAGTGTACGTGCGCGAACAAAATGGAAAAGGGGTCTTGAGTTGTGGTGTGTCCTGTTAGAGACGGTCAAGGGAGTAGTCCTGTTGTTCTTTGGTCTCTTCACGGACCGTCCGTAGTCCTCCCTTTTTTTAGGAATATCGTTTCTTCCAAGATAAGGGGTCGGACTCCGGGTAGGAGAGAGGGGTAGGGGTTCACTATTGTACGAGGGAAACGAGAGTTTCCAGACAAAATTCTACATCCACCAGAACGAGTTCAGGCGACCAAAAATACAGCCGTAACTGGGACCCGACTGGGGTCGGGACTTCTAGGTTCTAACGGGTCGAACCGACTCACGACTTCCCACCTCGAGCGTCGGGCGGGGGTCGGAAGACTACCCGGTGGTTCCGGTGGGACAGCCCGACCAGTCGACGTCGGTCGCAGGAGAGGACTGGAGACGAGATTAGGACTCCTGCGGGAAATAAATCTGTGGTGTCAGGTCGGGAGTTCAGGGTCTAAACAAGTGACCTCTGTCCGGCCGTCACCGGTGGCCGACTGAGGTCTGCCGAGGAGTTTTCTCCAGAGTCCTCCCATCCGGCCCGAGTCCTTCCACGACGGACGATACCTTGTCTCTAGCATCCAAACTCAGAGGTTCCTAAGTTGAAGGTCGAGAGAGTGACAGACACTGGAACCCGATGACACATTTGAGGGCCGAGGACCATAGACGTAAGTATTTTATCTTCTCCTCTTCCAGTGTTTTTCTGCCTCGTCTCTCTCTATCCGTCTACGACCGGACCTTCAGACCTCACTACGTCGGTGTCCGGTTCCTTCCGGTCACCGATACCCTTCGACCGTCTCCGTTCCCTGGTTAAGAAGGGATTTAAGACGTCTCCTGTGTGTCGACTGTGGAACTAAAGGTGGGGTCACTTTGGTCAAAGTCTGAAGACCAGAGGTCTTAACGCTCCCTTATTTAACGACAAAAAAATTCTGGAACTCAAAAGGTCGTAAACAATGGTGTCGTTACGATCTGGTTATGACCGAAGGTACTCTACCCGAGACTGGACGGACAGACTAGACTTACCCAGAGTGTTTCTCGGATATTTTGGAGATTGGTCATTAGGGAAATGACTAATTTTTAACCTCTATGGGGGTTTAATATACAGAGCAAGTTCCAGTGTACACTAAACCACCGTCCCGGCCCTGATCTGACTAGTAAGTCTTGGACCAAGGAGAGGTGGTGAGTGGTACGGGATATGGGTGGGAAAGGGGAGACCTGTTAAGATTCGTCCACCCTTTCTTCCGAGTGGGGGATCACCCTCGGCCCGTTCCGGAGTCTCCCGGACCTCCTACGTCTTTGGTGAAAGGGTCGGGAAAGGACCGGGGTCACAAACGGAAGCCTCCCACGTGATATCCCACCTACGGTGGTGGGGTGGGGTGGGGCGGGGTGTCTCAACGTAGAGAGAAGGACCTCCTCTCCCTTAGGTCCCTGTACTTAAGAGAAAGTCACTGAGTGAAGACTCGGGACAGTCCAGAGGGTCCGGAGTCTAAGGAGGCCCCACTGTACCTTTATGATTGTCCCGACGGGGGGGAAGTTCCCCGGTACCCTACTCTCTTCCGTGCGGACATGTCTTTACGGACTCCAGTCACCCAATCGTCCGGGATGAGAGGGGTGGGCCTGAGGAGTCCTTGTCCTCCCGGTGTCCCTTCGAGGTCTGACACCCCTCCGGAACGAGTCGGACGTGGGTGCACCCGGGGCCGGTACAGAGGACCTCGATGGGTCTCTCCGAAGGAGAAAGAGGAAGGGGTCGACAGAATAAGAGAGTACCGGAGACGACGGTTCCTACGGGGTCTTGAGGGGAAGCCCTGGACTGACTCCGGTCTGAAGAGTACTTTACCGTAGGAACGGATTGGAGGAGAAGAGGGAGAGGACGAAGGGAGTGAGGGAGTGACCAAAGAGGACTCTTGTGTGAGAGGTATTTAGTGTACGTACAGCGTGCTTTTCCCCGAGTTGCAGCGAGTAATAGTCTCTTTACGTATAGGATTGATATTACTCTATAGTGGAGTGTGACCAGTCTTACCGGTAGTAATTTTTTAGATGTGTATTGTTTACGACGTCTCCCACACCTCTTTTCCCTTGGGAGGATGTGACAATCACCCTCACATTTAGCCACGTCGGTGATACCTTTTATCATGCCTCCAAGGAGTCTTTTGATTTTTATCTCGGTGGTATACTAGGTCGTTACGGTGAGGACCCGTGTATAGGTCTCTTTTGGGATTAAACTTTTCTTTGAACGTGGGGTCACAAGTATCCTTGCAATAAATGTTATCAGTTCGGTACCTTTGTGAGATGTACAGGTAACTATCCACTTACCTATTTCTTCTGTACCATGGATATATGTTGTCTTATAATGAGTCGGTACTTTTTCCTACTTTAATACGGTAAACGTCGTTTACCTACCTGGATCTCTAATAGTGTGATTCACTTCATTCAACCTATCTTTTTCTATTAATAGTATACTATAGTGAATATGTATCTTAGACTTTATGCTATGTTTAATTGAATAAATGTTTTGTCTTTGTCTGAGTGTCTCTATCTTTTGGTTGAATGGTTTCCCCTTTCCCCAACCGTTCCTCCCGATTTAATCGTCGAACTATAATCGTCTATATATGATAGAATATATTTTTATCTTTTTGTTGTTCCAGGATGACATATCGGGTCCTTTGATATAAGTCATAGAACATTATTGGATATTACCTTTTCTTATACTTTTTCTTACATATGTATATAACAGCAACAAATCAGTGATTCAAAACAGACTGAGAAAACGTTGGGACACCTGACGTCGGGTGGTCCGAGGAGACAGGTACCCCAAAAAGTCCGTTCTTATGACCTCACCCAACGGTAAAGGAACAGATCCCCTAGAAGGGTTGGGTCCCCAACTTGGACACAGAGGGAACAGAAGACATAACGTCCACCTAACAAATGGTGACTCGGTGACCCCTTCGGATATACACACACACACGCGCACACACACACATACCTTACATATATATATTACATATACATATATGTATTTTACCTTATATATATATATATTACCTCAGTAAAAGGGTATATAGTCTTTGATTGTGTTGTAACATTTAGTTATTATGAAATTTTTCATTATATTAAATTTTATGGTACACGTGTACTAACGGACAGAGTCCTAGAAGTAGGTCTCTTAAGAGTAGACTCTATGGTGGTCCCTTAGTTTTCCAAGGTCCCTTTGTTTTGGTCATTTCTGTACGGGACCGGGAAGTCCTCAAAGATCGGACGACCCTCTTTAGCGTACTACTTCTTATGTCTCGTTAGAGGACACAAGATCTACGTTACTACCCCCAGACGAGTCGGGTGGTATCTCGTCCACTAGACAGTTCTCATACCTCCCCATTTCGTCCCTTCCGAAGTATTTCCTCCTCCGGGTCTAATTACTTCCCCGTCCCCTCCCTTCCCTCTACTTTTGTCTCCTCTATCCCGATGTCGGATCGGGTCCTCCCTCGGCGACACACCCCGACCTTGTGCCTCCCACTGGTCCCACCCGGACCGTTTCAGTGTCCCGGAGTATGTCGTCCGGAGGCCCCCGAGACGATTCCTCGAGGTTACATAAGGACTCCCACCATCCCTCGGTAACTTCCAAAATCTCTCTAGGTCCAAACAAGGCCTCTTGAATTGGACTCTTGTCTTTCTAAACTCGTTCCGTTGACCTCCGTCCCCAAACTTGTTCTACCGGAGAGGTTACGGAAAGTTGGACTTTCAAGATCTTCAGAGGTCTCTTCTGCCCCTCTTGACATCCTGTACCTCTTATTTCTTCCCGTTCTGGACCGGTCAATCGAGGGGACCTGTCGTCGAGAGTCCTCTCTGCCGTTTGTCTCATTCCTCGTCCGTCTGCCGGACAGGTTCACGACCTAACCGGTGTGTGACGGTCGTCGGAGGACCGAGTCTCTGTAAGGACAACCCCAGGTAGTACATCGGTCCTGGACCTCACGGACCCCGACCGTTGTCCCCGGTTGTCTCGCTACTACCTGACCCCTCTACGGGTCACTCCGGGACCCTACCTCGGTCCACCCGAGGTCTGGGGAAATAAGGAGACTCCCGGGAAGAGGTCGGGACTCGTGGCGTTCGGTCGTAGGGAGGGGAAGGGGGCCCCCCGTCGACGTTCCTTTCCACAAGTCCGGTGGAGGTCACAGGGTTCTTCTGTTCGGACACCGGAAAGACGTTCAGACCACTACTCGTCTCGGGCCTTTCGTCTGTCTCGGGACTCTCGGGCGAATGAGCAATCTTACGTTTCGTGAAGGCAGGTAGGCTTTCGGAGAGGGGTCTCGGGACCGGTGAGAACGGTTCTCGACACACGTCTCGACACCCCTTGTCCCGTCCTGTTCCGCGGGTCTTGGTCCTCAGGGTCCTTCTGTTCCTCTACGAATAGCCCCAAGACCCTTGGTCCCCGCCGGAGTTCCGGGTCGCGTCCCTCAGTCGTGGGATGGGTGACAGGAAAACCGGACTGAGAGAGAAGGGACCGAAAGATTCTGGGGTCTCGACTTCCTCTGTCGAGATTAAGGAAAGACATAGTAAGACGTTTGTCTCTAGAGGAAGATTTACCCGGACTCAACCTCTCACCCCCGTCCCACACCACCCGTTCTCTCCACCCGACCCTCAACCCCCCAGAGATGGTACGTCGAGATTCAATAAAAGTGGGGACGGGAGGTCTTCAAGGTCAGATTACCCCCTCTATCTATGTCAGTGCTGGTGGGTGCCACGTTAGTCTATGTCTCTTATTTACTATAGATATGAATCATTGTGCCCTTCTCCCGACGAGAGTCTCCGACTGCACGTACTTGTATAAAGGAAGAGTAAAATGTCCACTCCGTCGACTCCGGGTCTCTACGACTCGTTGAACGGGTTCCAGTGTGTCCCTCTCACCCTACACAGGGCTTACCGGACCAAGGGACTCAAACACGAGAGTTGGTAGTCGGGTCTGTTTCCTTGTCACTGTCGTGACCACGTTCTGTCTCTCGAACCCCGGAACTCAGGCCATCTGGGAACACAGTGGGCGTCACCAGAATCCGTTTGGGGGACGACGAAACTTCGGAGTCAAAAGGAGTAGTCGTTCTACCCCTATCGTTGGAAGAGCTCCCCGACGGGTCTTCTCATATCCTCTCGTCTCCCCAAGTCCGAGAGTCGTGTCAACTTAAACGTCCCGAGTCAGGGACCCACCCCTTCTACGGGACCTCTTCCCGTACCGTTGGGTGAGGTCATATGAACGGACCTCTTAGGGGACCTGGTCTCCTCGGACCGTCCGATATCAGGTACCCTAGCGTGTCTCAGTCTGTGTTGACTTCGTTGAATCGTGTGATTCTCGGAGTTCCACAAACATGAACTGGAACTATCTCCTCCTCGGTCCACCCCTGACACCGTCGGACCGTAGTCCCGGGGACCTCCCTACTCCCGAAGTCCTTACCGAACACCTCCCCCGGTCACAAACGAAGAGGGGACTCTTTATCGGTCCAGGGGTCTCGCAGAGGGTCTTCGGTGGATGAGACCGAAGTGGAGTTTGGGTGTTTGAGGACTCGGTAGTGTGTTGCCGTGACGAGTGGGGAAGGTACCGTCCCTTCGGTTCTGAGTCGTCGAGGGTCGTGAATTCTTGCTCTCCGGAGGTCAGTCGACGGCAAGTCTCCTGTCTGAACTTAGGCTCCTATTCCATCTCTCTGCTGTTCGAGGTCGGCCCCTCCCTTCCCCCTTACCCTCCCCTCTGGGTGGAGGGAGGTCGTGGGGAGTGACTCCTCGACGTCTCGGTCGGACCCTAATCGAACGGTGGTGTGGGGGTGGGGCGGGTTGTCCTTTCGACGGGAGTCCGGTGGTGGGGGACTTGCCCCTAAACGTCTACCGAGGGACTACGCTAGATCCCGGGGGAGACCGACCGTAAGTGGTCGGTGCCTACGTTAATCCCCTTTTAGTACACATTTGTTCTCGACCTTGGAACGACGACACCCGTCCGCGGTCGCCGAGGGGCGTTGGAGATCGAGGTTGAAACAAACCCACCGGTGGGTGGAGACACTGGAACTTCGAGACACTGGACCGTCAAGATGCTGGAGCTTCGAGACACTGAAAGGTGACCGAGAAGGAAACGACTTTTGGTGGGGTAAAACAGACGGGTCTTTACAGGTAAAGGTCGGGGTAGAGGAGGTACCGTCACGTAGACTACTTTGGAGACGTAGAGTGTTTGTGTCCGTGTGTGGGTTCAATTTCAGAGGGAAAGGATTGCGGGCCTAGCACCGTGTATATGTGGAACCAACTTCTCTCATGGAGTGTCACAATGTAACAAACGAGACTCGACAGATAGGGAGCTAAGGTCAATAGATAAGGAAGGATTGTTTAATGGGTGTTGAATTACCAAATTTTGTCACGGTAAATAAAACGAGTGGTTAGACGCTAAAGTCGTCCACGTCACTTTTGTCGAGTAGAGACGAGGTGAGTCGCGGTCGACCCCGCCAGGGAGAGTACAGACCCCCGAGTGTGATCGGTAACCGACCCTAGAGTCGACCCTGTCCTCGACATCGGGGATGTGTACCGACATGTGCACCAGAGACCCGAGGGAAAGTCGTACCGTCGTCCAAGACTCTCCCTTGCGGGGTTCTGGTCCGTCTCCGAGATCAGGGGAAGGACCGGAGTGGAACCTACGGTGTGTCGTAGTGAAGACGGTATTAGTGTCCGGAAAACAAAGGGTCCCTACCTTCCGTCTGGGGGGTAAAATCATCCTCTTACAGTTACCGATCAACCTTCTACTTGTACACCCTACCGTACACAAAAAAAAATTAAAATTACATAACAAATAAGTTCATAGTAACTTAATGTTACAACACAATTAATGACGACATGTCGTTTCACTAAGGTAATTTATATATATATAAGAAAAAGTACAAGAAAAGGTAACACCAAATAGTGTCCTATAACTTATATCAAGGGACTCGACATGGCATCCTGGAACAACCAATAGGTAAGATATATATTATCAAACGTAGACGATTACCTTACAGTGCATAACTACGTCGATAGAAATCCTTCCTGTTGGACGGTATAAGGGGACGATCTGATACTAAGTCCTCCTGATCGTCGCAAGTTACCATGATTTTTTTTGTTACGAACGTCTTTCCTCCGTTCCTGACTCCTTCCCTCTCTCTCTTTTACCTCCCTCCCTAAAATATTGTCTTCTGAAATTTTGACCTTCGATGACTCCTCTAATGGATCAGAAGACGAGGGTAAAATGTCTACTCTATTGACTCCAAGTCTCCACTTGTGTGGGACGGGTTCCCGAGATTCGGTCAAGTCATTCTAGATTAGAGACTCGGGGAGAAGAGAACTACCACCTCTTCCCCTCTCGGTGACCTGTGACTAGAAACGGTGTGGGTGCGGGGACAGGGACGGACGGAGGGGTACCCACCCGACCTGACCCTGGTCCCGGGTCCCGGGTTAAGGTGGACGGGACCCGGGCGGAGTCCCGACCTCAGAGAGGGCAGGAGGTTGGTCGACAGTCGGAAGGACCTCGAGGTGTACAGTCGGGTAGGGTCCGACGGACTGTCAGTCTTTGGGGGTGAGGGAAGGAGGGTTGGGACGGGGTCTGTCACACCCCAGTCCCACTCTCGTAACCGATTCCTCCGACTGTCTGTAGTCAGATTTGTGTCCGAGTCCAACCACACTGGGTCCGGTGCTTCGGAGGGTCGTCAACTTGTCTCCCCTAATTTACCTGAGAGTAGGGACTTCCTGAGTGGTCGAGTAACCTCCACGGGTCTTTACCATCAAGAAGGGACGAAAAGGGAGTAGTAGTCCTCTCGTCACCGTGGGTCGGGTGCCGAAAGGAATTAAGACATTTACCTCGAACCCGTCCTTCTCCTTCAGAACGGAGAGTCGGGGCCGGTCCCTTCCGTCGTCTTAGGCCGGACGAGTCGGTGACAGGGGATACCTCCCCTCTCACTGGACGGTCGGGACGAAAGGCGAGGACCACTCTTGTAGGAAGTCATAGTAGGTTGAGGGTGGAGTGGTAAAGATGTCAGTGGTGTATCAAGTCAGTAGAGAACGACCCATTGTTTACTGGGGTTTTGAATCACCGAATTTTGTTGACAAAATAATAAAGAGTACTACGACCCCAATTCTTAAACCCGTCTCGTGTCGACCCGTTAAGAAGTCGTCGTGGACCGTAACTGACCCCAGTGGCCCACCGTAAGGCGATGACCGACACGACAGGCCTCGTAGGGAGGGACCTTTCCCCCATAGTAGTCGAGAGGTTTGCTCAGAGAGGTTGTCACACCAAGTTGAAGACTGTACCTCCGAGTCACGGGGGTCTCTTCGACGACCAGCAGAATTTACGATTCGGATTGTGACCGTGTCGTAGTGAAGACAGTAGGAGTAATTAGTTTCGACGGTCCCGGGACCAGTCTGAGTTCCTTCTCTACTATCCGGGGCGGAGAGTCACCTCTTCGTCGTTTCATGGGTGCCAGGAGAATCTAGACGGCGTTGGTTTACTGGAAGTCTTAGTTCCGGACTCGAGGATGCATCCAGACAGACGGGTGGTCCGTCGAGACACGGACCCTAGTCAGGTTACTGAGTGTAGGCTGCTTGAACAATACCCGGGTTAACACAGGAGGTGGAGGAGTTTAAGTAGATAACTTCGGGAGTGGGGGTCCTCGAGTCTTACTCTGACTTAAATCTTTGTACCGGAAATTTCTCCATTAATTCAGTTTTACCCCAACACAGGAATGCTCTCCTCCTTTACGCTTGTGTGTCTCCCCGTTGTCCTTACACTCGTGTCTCCCCTTCGGTACACTCCCGTGACACTCTTCCGCCGACAGGCGTTCGGCTCCCCTCTCTGGAGATGTCTTTGGTCGGGAGACTGTAGAACTGGAACCTGAAGGTCGGCGGCCTTGGTACTCTTTTATTTATAAACAACAAGTTCAGTGGGTCAGCCACTATAAAACAAACAGCCGGATTATATTTCGAGGAGCTCCATTAATTGTGTAACCGTAAAACCATAGATAGTGAGAGATCACTTAAACCACTTCTCAGATGACGAAGTGACGAAACTCTGACACTAATAGCATTCAAGGGTCTTACCCGTCTCACCATCCCTTGAGTCAAGACTAACACGTCACTACTCCGAACCCGGTCCGGGGAACCCCTCGGGTTGGTCCTCGTCCGTTCCATACACCGTCGGTCAGTCACGGGCGGACAGACGTGGAGTAGGTGTGAGGACGTAGACCCACTCGTCAGTCGGAATCCCCCCGGAACCGGGTCTAGGGTACTCGGACAACCTTTCTGGGACTTCCCTGTCTATTTCTTGCACCAGACTTCGACTTGTAGGACTCTCAGATCCGTAACCGTCCCTATTGTCTACAAACAGCAGACCCGGTGTCACCCGAGGAGATACCAGAAACCGTGGAAGGTGTCGGAGAGTGGGTCGAGACACGGTGTGTGACGGAGGGGGGTGGGTACACATGACGAGTTGGGGTTCCCTTTCACTTCCGTCACAGGTGTCTCTTGACCTCAAAGGTCCCACACCCTCCACTGGTGGCCCCACCACTCCTGACAGTGGTAACAGTGAAGGTCGGGGAGAGTCTCTCTACGAGTGGACTCCGGGTCGAGTAGGAGGGGTGGGAGCCAGTCGACTGAAGGCCAGTCGACTGAGGGTCAGTCGGACAGAGTGACAGTTAGTGACCCGAATTTAGTGGACGAAGTCCAAAAAGACGTCGGTCTTTTTGTCCGTCTCGTTCTTCTTCTGTTGTCGGGATGACCCTCGGGGCGGGGACTCGGTGGTCGACTCCGGAACCCGAAGAGGGTCTTCGGTAGGTGAGTGAATGGGTCCCGTCGGACCCCCTCCTCCCCGGTGACTCCCTACCCCAGTGTGTCCCGTTAGCGAAGGACACTGACTTCAACTCGTCCACCCGTGGATCGTCTTCTCCTCGAAAGTCCAGTGGGAAAGGTCTTCGCACTGACCGGAAATCGCCTATCTTCGTCTTCCTGTTGGTACTCTCCTGTTGGTACGGTCTCTGGGTGGTGGGGACTCGTCCCTCGGGTCGGGACCGGGCCCCGGGGTGTCCGCCTTGGCCGAAGGAGGAGTGTCATTGAAGTTACCTCCTACGAAACAACATATTCCAGTTTGGCTCCGAGTAGTCTCTCCCGTCCCCTATCCAGACTCCAGTGTGTCGACCATTCTCCGTCTCCGGTATAAGTTTTGGTCTGGTCACGTCCTTAAGGGACGACCAGACCACCAATCCAGAGCCGCAAATGTGATGGTCCCGGGTCCAAGTTAGGGACCAACTCCTTGATTCTATTTGTTATTTGGTCTGACCACGTCAAAGGTACGGGAATTTAGGATGAGATACGATACACGGTCCGTCCCATCACTCCGTGTCAACCACCGACACATAGAGACACGGACGTGTGTGTGTTTGTGTGTGTGTGTGTGTGTGTGTACACATACACAGACACTCAAACCTCAGTACCTTTATCTAAAGTCGTACTATACTCTTTGTTTGTCGTGAAGTGATAAAATTTTTAAGTAGTCGTCAAGGACCGTAAGTCCTTGAAAAAGGGTCTGGGGGTTAAGTACCGGTGTAATTTCCCGATGAGAGGAAACCATTAGAGAAAAGAAGGACGGGGAAACAAAGAGGTGAACGTCTTGTGAGGGACCTTTTAAGAAGGATTAAAGAAGACAAGTTAAGTCAAGTCAGAGAGTCAGTACAGACTCAGAAACGCTGGGGTACCTGACGTCGTGCGGTCCGAAGGGACAGGTAGTGGTTGAGGGTCTCGAACGAGTTTGAGTACAGGTAGCTCAACCACTACGGTAGGTTGGTAGAGTAGGAGACAGTAGGAGAAGAGAAAGACGGAAGTTAGAAAGAGTAGTAGCCCCAGAAAAGATTAAAGAATCCGTCTCGCTAAGACAGAAGTGAATCCGAGGGGTCGGGTGGGTCAGAGTTCTTCCGAGTAGTTTTACAACGCTTCCAAACTACCGTCGGTCTCCTTTTGTGAGACCAGGGACGGGTAGGGTGGGAGAGGACGGAAGGAATGAGAGGTGTAAAGCTCTGTGAAAGTCGATCTTTTCCGGTCGTAGACGATATCATTGGTAGAGTGAAATGTTTACTCCTGTGACTCCGGGTAAGGTCGCTGTACCGAACAGATTACAGTCCTTTGTGTAACAAAGACCTTTAAGCCCCGATCGGTTTGAAATATCGAACTTTCTCGTTTGTAAATAGTAAAACGAGTCAAAGACTCCCAGTCCTTAGACCCTCGGCGGACCGACTCACCAAGACCGAGTTCGACGTCGGTCCAATGACAGACCTCGACGTCTAAGAGTTCTGAAGTGACCCCGTCTTCACAGACTAAGGTTCGAGAGAGTGTACCGACGACCGTCCTCCGGAGTGAAGGAACGATGTGCCCGGAGAAGCATCTCGATGAGTACTGTATCGAGGGGGTCTCGGTCACTAGGTACTCTCTCTGTCTCTTGGGTTCTGTATCGTCGTCAGAAACATATTGGTTTAGAGTCTTCAGTATGCGGTAGTGAAGACGGTATACGATGACCAGTGTGTTTAGTTGAGACGTCATTACACCCTCCTCTGACATGGTTTCACCCTCAGGGTCCTCCGTCATAGTAACTCCCGATAGAATTTCCGACGGATGATGTTTTGTGTTCTCTTAGTACTGAATTCTCTTTTTACATAAAGGGAAAGAATGTTCATTTCAGGTACCTTCGTCAGTTTCAGCCATATTACAAGGTAGAAGTACCCTAGAGGTCTGGAAAAGGAAGAACAAAAAAACAATGAAGTATCAGGTTCTACCGACGAGTTCGAGATTGGTAGTATAGACGTGAGGTCGGTCGTCCTTCCTTTTTTTGCAGTGGAAGGGAAACTCAAGGGGACTACCGAGTCACCAATTCTTAGGTGGAAATTACCTCCTCTGTACCCAAACTAGGGACCCAGTCCTTCTAGGGGGCCTCCTCCTTTACCATTGGGTGAGGTCATAAGAACGGGTTTTTTTAGGGTACCTGTCTCCCGACGTCAGGTTTCACAGCCTTTCTCACTCGTGCGTGTGTGGAGAAGGAGAATCCTTGTGAAGGACCTTGAACGGGGGGAATGTACAGATAGATATAGGAGAACCGGTCGTTAATTAGTGTAGATCGGACGTTCCGTCAACCCTTTACCTCAGACATAAAGTGTACCGGATACACGGGACTTGATTAAGTCCCGAGATACTGACCCTTTTTTCTTTTTCTGTCTATAACCCCCAGTTGACGGTTAGAACCTATTGAGTCACTTCCGATACTTGAAAGGAAAAGTGTCTTTTTTTTCTTAGTATATGTACGTTTTAACACGTATATATCGAAGTTGTAGAACACCTGTGGATACTTCAGTCAAGTACCTACAGTGTACTTCTTGGAGACGTCAACACCGGTCCTGGAGTAAGACAAGGACGTACACTTGTCACAGCTACGTCTGGGAACCCCGTCCTTAGATACTCTCTTGTTCGGTACGAGGTTCTGTCGGGGTGTCAAGGAGTTGCGACACACCCGTCGTAGGAGGATGGACCATCCTACGAGGTGGGGTCCTCAGCGACATGGTCGTACGTCGCCTCATACCTGGTGTGAGAGGTACTGAATCTCGTTTTGTTCCCGACTATTCCACCCTTGACTTCGTCCAATTACAGTACCCAATACGACTCTCAACCACAACTTACTTCTTAGTTGTTTATCACAAAGAACCTTAAGATTTAGTCGACAAGAGACGACTATAAAGGTTACAGTCTAATGTTCGCGTATCAGTCTCGGTAAGAGTTGTGATGAGCCTACTTCGTATGAAAGGGACCTTGGATTTTGATCAGGTTCCACCTTTGGTGTTACTCTATCGAGAAGTGTAGGTGATCCTACCGATTTTGATTTTACTGTTCCTACTCTGTGTCGACCTCAACACCCCGTAATGACTACCCACACATTTTACCCTGTCGGTGGAACCTTCTGTTACACCATTCAAGAATATTTTAATATACACGGGAACGGTATTCTAAGTTGATAGAGTGGGGACTCCACTTTACTTGTTTTTTTCGGACAAAAGGAAGAAAGACAGAAGTATCAAATACGGGGGGTCGGGGGGTGGGTTTTAGATAAAACACCACCCTCACCCAAAGGGACGTTTACCTAATGTCAGACAAACCCGCTCTTATTTTTTAAAAATTTCTCTTCCTTTTAAAAAATTTATTTCTTCGGGGTTTCAATGTCCCTGGAATTGAGTTCGGTGTTTAGTTTCCGTCAATCACAAAGGTGTGTAGGGACAGGTTACGCCAATTCCATCCAAAGTTTGACCGGTTCTAAGTCTCTGACCCGGACAGTCTCTTTCGGACGGAGGGGAGGGTGTCGACCTTCTATTCCTCTATCTGTTCTGTTGCCACTAGTCCCTCGGAGTCTTTGGGAGAAGGGAGGGGTTCCCAGTCCGTGGAGAACTTAGAGAAGTCGAGTGTGATCTTTCCTGGTTTTACGGTTTATTTTTCAAGGAAAGGGGGTCTGAACTCACTGTTTACTGTGCGCGTACAGGTCCATAGAACCTTAAGGGAGGAGAAGAAGGAAGGGGAGAGTATCGACGTAGGTAGAGGGAGGATGTGTGCACGTTAGATCTTCGGAGTGGAACAGGGGAGAGGGGTAGGGAACACTGAAAGATCTATACAATGAAGACTATGGTCTCGACCATGTAAAGTAACTCGAGGAAGACACGTGGTCCGCGACATAGTTACTCGATCTCATGAATCTGATGTTCGTTGTCTTTGTCTAATATTGATTGACCCCGTTTTCCTTTAAATGATTTTCTACTAACCTCAAACCGTATTATCCAACCTTTAGACCTCTTCTTTGGAACCAGAACCATCCCCGGTTTCGTCTGGGTCTCTGTTTTGTTGGAGGATGATGAGTTCTAAGTTTACAGTCTGTTCCCATATTTTACCGTCCTGGTGAAACCTGTCATCAGACCGTCGAAGAGTGTTCTAATTTGTATGTTGATAGGAGGTTAGGGTATTAAGGTGAGGACCCATGAATGGGTTCTCTTTATTCTCGTATGCAGGTTTTTTGTGAACTTTGCAATAAGTATTATCGAGCTTTGACCTCCGTTAAGTTTATAGGTAGTTCACCACTGACTTTGTTGTTTAACACTATATTGACTATATTGGCACGTTACCTTATGATGAGTCGTTATCTGTCCTTCCAACGTCGTGAGTGGTAGCGAACTTACTTAGACTGTCTACTTATTCAGTTCGTTTTCTTCGGCTCGTGTTCTTGTATCCGGCATATCAGACAAAAATAAAAATTACAAATAAATAAATTAACCGACGCAGTCTAGAGTCAACATCGTGTGTCCTAGAAATAACGTAGTGCGACCTAGAAAGCAACGTCGCGTGTCTAAGAAACCAACACCGTGAGCACCCGAGTCATCAACACCGTCTTTCAGAACGAACGGGGTACCGCACACCCTAGAATCAAGGGGTTAGTCCCTAGATTGGGTGCAAGAGACGTAACGTTTCGTCTAAGAATTGGTGACCTGGTGGTCCCTTCAGGGACATACTAGATAAAGATATTTTAGGTTCATTTCTGTTCTGATTGGATGTCACCGCCTTTAGTCCTGTCCCCGGACGGAGACCACTGTTGTCCTAAACTACCCTTCTCCTACCCCTGAAGTCCCCTTGGTTCCTTTACAAGATATAGAACTGACCCCACCACCTAGGTGTCTACACATATCAACGGTTTTGGGTAGTTTACCATGTGGAAGACGCGGAAAGTTGTATACGCTTAGTCCGAAATTAATTTTTTTAATTTAATCTTTCTTATCATTCGTCCCGAACACGGTCCTCGACCTCCATACTAGCCCGTATCGCCCCGGTCCGGACAGAGAGGGGAGGACTTCTGAACACCGGGGGTCGTGGAGTGTGTTCTCCCTGTAAAGTTCAGAAATAAAGTCTCGTCTTCTTTATCTTTTAGACGTCCGGGGCTTTGGTCTTATAGTAAGTCTTTCGTGGGTTGGAAAGTTTCTAAAAGAATAGGTAAGACCGGTCACTTCTCCAAGCGTCTCTCTCTAGACTTCTTCTCAGTACCTCTGGGAGTCTCTGGTCCCTCTACCAAGCCGTTCCGTAAGCGAAACTCCCCGACCCCAAACGACCACTGGTAGTCGACAGAGGAATCGGACTCGAGGAATCTCGAAGTGGTGTATCGTCAGTCAATGAAGTACTAACACGTAAAACAGTGAGACCGGGAATTTAGGGACCTCGGACCTCACCGGTCCTATCGGGTGGTGACGTCTTTCAGTGGGCGTCTTCGGGGTCCACAGGGTTAGGACCCCTTACAAGAGGTCACAGTGAGGAATGTAGAGGATCACAAGACGTCGACTACAGCAAGGTAGTGGGACGGAAACTCCCCAGTCATAATGACAGGGACACCAATCTCTACCCCTTTGACTGAGAAACTCTCCGAACACAGAAACGAGACTCACTGTGTCTGTCCTTTATCGTCTCAGCCCCGTTCTTGACTCTGGGAAGTTCGGCACGTAGACTTCGAGAACGGGGGTGTAGGTAACCATGACTGTCTTTGAAAGAGTCCGGGGTGTTCGAAACTCCCGTCGTTCCGACTGGTTTCCGGACTGGGGACACCGTCCCTCGGGAGGAGAGAGAACTATAAGTGTGGGAGACTCGCACCCGACCTGAGTCCCAACTCGAAGATTGTGTGTCTTGTCTCGTCTTCACTATCCCACAGTGGAGACTCTAATCCAAAGTTTTCTGCCGCAGAGGGCTGAGACCGAGAGAGACTGGGTGAGTAAGAAAGAGGACGCCCAGTGGTCGACTATACAGAGCTCCTGTGAGACCGTCGGATACCTTTCGGGGTCCACTACTCTTCGAACCCGGACTGTCGTTGGTACACTCGTTCGAGTCTCTACCTAGAAGACTCCGGTGGACGGTTGTCGGTGCACACACTCGACAAGAAGGTCGAGTCAGTTCGGACCTCTGTCAGCATCGGGGTCGACTATAGAACTGTCGTAAAGTAGTCTCTGGAACTCGATCTTAGTGGGTCGATTCGGTGAGACTTCAGGACTGGGAGTCTTTGGTATCCTCTATTATCTACGAACAACGAAATTCGCCGATTCAACCCCCCCCTAGTAGACAATGTGTCGTTTTCTATTTATTATGTCGAGCATTGTCGCGTTATGGTGGCGCGCCTATTGATTATACGGGAGGGGATGGTTCCGAAGAGTCCAGTCTCGTACACTGGGACTGAAAGGACCGGACTATGTGTGTGTGTGGGGAGACTATGGAACCGTAATAAACTGAACGAAAGGAAAAGGGTAAAAACAGAGAAGGGGAAAGGGATTTTTCGTGCTGGTTCAACTAGGAGGATGTGTCTCTTGTAAACTTTAACGTCCACACACGGTCAATGGAACTGGCGGACTTTAGGCAGGGGGGACGGAAACCGCACTGACAGAAACAAAGCTCGTGTGGGAGTTAACGGTGGCACGGTGTACGACTTACACTGGTCTTTACTGTGTCCTACTTATTACACCGTATATTAATAGTGGTGTAAAGTCTACTCCCGTTATACGTAAAAAGAGTCTCGGCTTCCCTACGTTAAAATAAAACATTGTGTTTTACGAGGTAAACTCCCAGTCAAAATCTCGTCGGGAAGTAAGCCTTCGTTAAAGTACACTTATTTTCGTAAACATAAGTACGCGACGCTTGGCGTGTAATGGGGTCGGGGCGAGGACCACAGATGAAGAGGCGTGCTGAGGTCGAGAAACGTCACAGGGTCGGGGTCTAGGCTTGTTCTCTTCCACTGCTACTTCTATAAAAACTGAATAGGGTCCAGAGAACTAGAAAACAGAAGAAAAGACGGGTTGCCCCACTCGGTACATATGATGATGGTATATAAGAGATATTTGATGAGAGTCTGAGACAGAGTCACTGACCTTTTCATCCGAGACTCGGTTCCCAAAGTCACGTCATCAAAGAAACCTTTAATATAAGTGGAAGAACCCGACGGTAATTGTTTTATGGTGTGCGACCCGTCGAATTCGTTATCTAAAGAAAGAGCAACCCCAAAGGGACCACCGAGTCTGTCATTCCTTAGACAGGTGTTACGCTCTCTGGACCCAAACTAGGGACCTAACCCTTCTAGGGGACCTCCTCCCGTACCGTTGGGTGAGGTCATAAGAACGGACCTCTTAGAGTACTTGTCTCCTCGGACCGCCCGATGTCAGGTACCCCAGTGTTTCTCAACCTGTACTGACTCGGTGAAAGTGAAAGTGAAAGAAAGAGTACCAAAACCTTCGCCCTTTAGGTTCTAGCCACGACCGTTCCGACCGTCAAGTCGGTTCCGAAGAGAGGAAGCGAACGTTTACCATTGGGAGTACAAAGGAGAAGTGCACCAGTAGTGAGACGTACAAGGTGACCATAGTAAAACCCAGGTTTAAGAGAGAATATTCCTGTGACCAGTCTGACCAATCCTGGAAGGATTACCGGAGTAAATTGTATTAGTGGATAGAGGTTTACGTCAGTGTAAGACTCGATGACTCCCAATCCCGACGCTGTATGTCTAACCGTTCCCTGTGTTAACCCGGGTATTGTCCTCCACTCGGTCCTTCGTATCACTCTCCGGCCTTCACTTTGACCCTTCCCTCCCACACAACAACTCGTCTCAAAACAACACACTCGTTGACTCCGGGTCTCCCCTGTCGCACCTCGTGTACTGTCTTAACAGGATGGTTTCCTGCTCCCTCGGTCCCGTGTCTACGTGGGTACCTAAGACCCAGTCAATTCTCAAGACAGGACCCCTGAAGGGACCATCAGATCACCAATTCTTAGACGGAATGTTACGTCCCCTACGTCCAAGTTAGGGACCAGACCCTTGATCTAGGGTGAACGAAACCCCGTTGATTCGGTGTTGATCTCTCTTTGGGTGTTGGGAGTTGTCTTCTAGCATGTACGGTGTTGATTCTGGACTGTGTCGGTTTAATTAATTAATAAAAAATTTTTGTCAAGAGAGAACCTCCCTAAAGGGGGTGGTGGAGGCCGTAAGGGTTTGCCTCGTGAGAGGGTGCTCACCTCTTGTGAGATTCCGCCTCGGTGTCCTCTGGAACCCACATGGGTCCTTACCGGATGTCTCCTTTTCGGAGTCTTAAAGTCTCTCTGGTGGAACTTTTCTTTTCTCTTATAGTTGTCCTAAAACTAAAGGTCCAAACTTTGTTAAGAGTATCTTTTCAACGTTCATATGTTACTGTGGTACCCTCAAGGGACCACCGGACCACCAATCTTAAAATCCGAAAGTGACGGCACCGGGTCCAAACTAGGAACCAGTCCCTTGATTCTAGAGTGTTCGTCGTTCCAAAACGGTCATTTACCTATTTATTTATTTTACTATGGTTGAGGCTCGACCTGGTCGATGGACTTCGAGGAACGGTGTGCCTGTCTGTTGACCCCGGGTGGTTCTAATGGACTGTCCGGACTTTGAACTGTTTTCACCTCCTCTCTTCACTCCTCTGCCAAGTGAAGGTCTGTGAGACCGGTCGCGAGATGGGCGCGATCCACCGACGGAGGAGTACGCTGGAGGGGAGAGGGACTCGTTCTCGTTCGAACCTAACCGAGTAGGGGAACGACCGATTATTTGAGAGTCGAGTGGTCTTTTACGTTTACTTGTTGTGTCTTTTTGGATTCTTTCCAGTCCCCAGTAGGGGAAGGACTGTGTACGGTAAAGGTTGGAGGTTTCGTCGGTCTATCTCTGGGGTCCTCCGGTCGATTATTCTCTTCGCTGGGGGGCGGGGTCAGTGTCTTCCGACGTGTCGTTCGGTTCGGGTTTGGGGTCTACGCTCGCCTTCTTTGAACCTCTCGACGTCCTAGAACGGTTTTCCGTGGTTTAGGAAGGTCCTAGGGTGTTTCCAGGAGTAGGAGGTCTCTTTGTACAAGAGGGATCTCCCAGACGGGGTGGTCATTGTTATTTTGGTCTGTGAAAATATCTAAAGGGTTAAATACCAGGAGTAAATAAGAAGTGTGTTGTTGGTGCACTCCAGTCATAGCGTCCGGGGTAAAATACCTACACATTTCACTCGCGGGACCGGTCCCCTTACAGTAGATTCTGGTGGGGAAGTCCATTTAATTTGTGAAGTAGAACTTTAACCCTACGAGTGAGCCACTCTACTCAAAGGAGACTCCGTCGAACTTTCCCGACTATCCTTTCACTCCGAAAGACCAAAAGTAGAGATTCCTCGTGGTTCCCGACGATCGTAGGTGCTACGTCACTTTTGAGTACGTAGAAAGAGGTCCCAGGTACTCCAAAGATCTTGCAAGGTTCTCGTTGTAGGATAGTCATTCAGTACGTCTTGGTGACGGCCAATACTCGATATCGTCTTGTTCCCTTTCGGTGTTTCTGAGTGAACGTCGGACGTCTTTTCCTTCACCGTCTCGTAGTCTTCAACCGACTCCTCCTTTTTTAGCTTAAGGTCCTGTCTACTGGTGACTCAAAAACCTCAGACAAGTGAGCGTCTGGATTCTTACTACTCGTCTAAAGGAGGTCTCCAGTCGGTTGTAGGAACCAGAGGCCTGTAACGGACATTCTGTCTTCAGTCACCTTGTAAATAGGTGGACAGTAGGTAGGTAGGTAAGTAGAAAATAGGTCACTTATAATTTATTCACGGGTGAGACACGGTCCGTAACCAGATCCGTGATTCCTATGTCGTCTTGGTTTCTTTACTTTAGAACAGAAGGTAAGACTGTCCCCACCTTATCTATTATTAGTTCTAGTTACTCTTTCTTTTTACGTATTAGAGTATTCACCATTCACGATTTCCTTATGTTTCGTCCCTCCCCCGTCCCACGACCCCTCTCCCTCAAGTAAAGAGTCATCCCACCACCCTCTTCCGCAGTGACTAGTCCTCTGTACTTCCTTCCCTCCCTTCGTCAGGACTACTATTGACTCCGTACTTGGAAGATCCGTCTCTCTTGTCGTCCACGTTTCCCGGACTCCGACCCACATAGGTCACTCACCCTCCCTACCGTTCCTCCAGTCAACTGACTCCTTCTCCGTCACTGCCCCTTCACTGTCCACTACTCCAGTCTCTCCACTATCCCTGGTGAGACATCTATCAGCGTCCGGTGTGTCTCCTGACCTTCGGTGGAACTCCTATTACGGTTCGGTGGTTCGCAAGACTCGTTCCTCGGGGTCCTGGACTGAAGTCAAAATTGTTCTAGAGGACTGACGACTCAACGATCACCTTACTTCTTCGTGGTTTTCCCCTTTGTCCTCCTAGTAACACCCCCTCCTCTCCTACGACGTTATTAAGTCTATTCTCTTTCACCTCCCACTTCCGACGAGGTCCCACCCTCGTCATGTCCACCGCTCCGTCCTCTTCACGACTCTAAGATCTAGATAAGACTTCCGGTCTAGATGTCTTAAACAACTTCCTAACGTGCGTCTAAGTTCTCGCCTGGGAACCCACTGTGATTTCGACACCTGACGTGTCGCTTTCCTTCCGACCCCGATCCCCTCCGCCGTCCTTCTAGCCCCACCCCCAACCCAAGCCCTGTACGATTCAGAGACTACAGATGGTATATAAAGTCACCTCTCGACCTACACCCTCAGTCCCGAAGTCCCCTCTTCAGGTACGACCTCAATCTGTGACTCCCTAGAAGTTGTGTCTCTTTGTAAATCTCGGAGCTCTGATTTGTTCCTCAACCCCCTCCGACTCACCCCCCTTCCCTCTCCCTTCCCCCTGGGTTCCCGGACTCTTTCTGGTCCGATGTTCGGTGACATCGTCCGAAGTTCTTTCAGGGTTAAACTTTTGAGAGTCGGAGTGGGTTCCTTGGAGTTCTCACTGGCCTGAGTTCCAGGTCCTCTGGTCCAGATTTCCTCTTCCGTTCAAGTGGAGGCGAGTTCCACCTTACGCGGGAAGGAAGTCGTGGTCCCTTTATTCCGTGTCAGGAGCGAGAACCGCTCGTTCTGAGGAAAACGGGACCTCACCCCGTTCCTCAGACGACCACACACTTCTCGTTCCCCGTTCACTCCCCACACGTCCTGGGGACCGTACTTCCTAGGGAAGGACAAAAACGCAAACCGACCGAGGCCCACTCCGTAATCACGATTCTGTCCGCCTAGGAATCAATGCTGGTCAATGTATCCAGAGACTAGTCAATGTATCCGGAGACTAGTCAATGTATCCAGAGACTAGCTGATTTTTCACATACTGCTTACTTATGTACCGAATTGTTAAATATCGGTCTGAGTCCTCCAGTGTGGACTCGACGGAGGACTGTCCTCCTAATCCCACCAGGTCCTCCCGGGCCCCTCTTAACAAGATTCTTCTCATCTTTTGTTTTAGGATCCCTGTCATCGAACTCTGTCTCCCACTCGTCTTAGTTCGGACCTCTTTACATAGACTCTACTCTGCCCCACTATTTGGTGACTTTCTTTGAACCGGAAGAAGAGGTTCGTAACCTTTGGGGTGTTTCCCAAAAGTCCTCCCTTATTCTCTCAGGTCACACGTAAAATTTCTCCAGTAAGTCCGTCAAGACTCCTCTTGTCTAAACTTTTCCTACCTCGTCCGTCGGGTCTCCGCACCCCCTCCGTCCCCCTCTACTCAAGGAGGGAACTACCTTAGTCACCGAAAGGGTGAAGGGGGAGGAAGGGTAACTTAAGTCACCCAGTCCTTCGAGAGAGTGGAAGAGGTGTATCGGTGACAGTTGGACACTTGGAGTCCTCTCTGTAACGTCTTCCCTGGGACCGCCTCTTCGACCCCCTGGATGACCGGTCCTTGCAGTAGGTAGTCCGGGGAACCCTTATAACCGTGATTCGCCACGGGTCCGGCCCGTCGTCCCACTCTCTACTCCGCCCTTCCACGGGTCAAGAGTTAAGACGGAGGCCGACCGGGTCCCTTGTTAAGTTCTCAGTAGGTACCCCTCCCTCCTAATCAAACGTTGTTGTCACCCAGTGACCTCGTCCTCCCTCGTGGGGCTAAGGTCTGAACCAGGGGGTTTTCCCTTCTTCCCGTCTGGTCTCGTGAGACCCACACGTGGGGGAATGGGGCGGGGGTGGAGGGTCAAGACGTTCGACTCTTCTACCTATTATGTAAGGGTTTAGTTGTAGAACGTCGGACGACCTATTCTCTTCCGTTTAGTTCGTTTGGGTCCGGTTCGGTAGGTCGACCTGAGTTCCGGTTCTCAGGGGTAGTGTGGGGGCGGCGAGGGTGGTTGTGAGGGAGGAGTCCCGGGGGAGGGAGAACACAGTGATAATAAGAAACAAAGGGGTGATCCTAAGGAGTAGGGCCAAGGCGTCTCCGGGGGCCACGGCCGTAATCGAGCCCACACGTGACGTCCGGACCCTCTAATTCCAAGAAAAGGGGTTTTGGGTTGTCGTTTAGTGTCGCTGCGGCCCCGTCGGGTCTTAGGGTTCGTCCTTCGTCTCGCGTTTAGGGCCGGTCTGTGGTCCCTTGGGAGGGAGCCGAGAACGTTCCGGAGGCTTTCGGTGCCCCGACCGGTCAGGCTCTGAAGTAATTTTTCGCGAGCCGCCGGGGCGCGAACGACGTTTGGGTAATTTGTCGGCTGTATTAGGTAAGTATGTATTTTTATTCCCTTCCCCTTCTTCCTCGCGTCAGGGTGTCCTACACACAGACTCTCTTTGTCAAAGGTATTTTTAGGTTTGTCTTTGCTCCAAGTGTCCCTCCAAAACCGACGTCAGTGAAAACCGAAGACCTTTAAGATCGACCCCTTTCTCAGGGAACCATCGGGAGACTAAGCCTCAAGGTCTTTGTTCCTCGCCCCTCGAGGCGGTCAGGGGTACGACTGGTGGGAGGTCGACTCCCGAACAAGATCTTTAGACCTCATGAACAAGTTCCACCGGTCACCCCCAAGACGTCCTTCGTTTAGCGTCTAAGTGCGTCCGGATAGAGTTGGTGGGGTCTCGGTCCGGCGACCCGACTCACAGGCGTTGTCGACACCGGTACCTCTGTGAGGGTCTCGAAACCTTTTCCTCCTTCTGAGGTTCTAAATTTATTGAGTCCGTCGTCCTAGGGACAAGGAAGGGTACCCTTTGATCAAGTGTCCGGTTCTTTGGGGTGCCTTCTCTGGGGAGCGAGGTCGGGAGCGACTTCGGTCGTCCGGGCGGTACATATGTGTACGTGTTTGTGTGCAGCGGAGTGTCTTCTCTTCCAGTCCTCAGCGACCTAATTCAAAAATTATTCGACCACTTGGTCATAAAAATAAGAGACAGTAGAACTTTTCTTTTTTTTTTTTTTGTCTTCTTACGTCGATCAAAGAATTTAATCTCTAGACAACACATTAATCAGGTAAAATAGAAGACGCTCAACAACGACAAAAGAGAGACACCAAAGGTCTTTACAGTAACCGATCCGAATTTTCATCCCCCAAAAAAAGAAGGTCTCTTTTTAAGATATTTATAAAAGAGGGAAAATCGTACAAAATTTAAACTTGCTGTATAACATTTCTATCGTTCTCAATACTTTCAGAGAGAACCGGTGGTTACTTTACGTCACCCTTTTGACCAATCTCTCCCTTAAAAACAGGCGTCTCTTACGGTGACCCGACGAGGGAGTTCAAGTCCTCGGTCCCATGGGGTCGACGAAGGCAAGCGACCGTAAGCCCGAACTCTCGACCTCGCTCCCCTCCCGGTGAGGGTCCCATTTCGTCCGACTGAGATGAGTCCCTTCGTCCCAGGGAACGATTACCAGTCTTAAGGTGGGAATCACTAAGTAAAGAAGTCTCTCTAAATCCGTACCTAAAAACCGCACCTAAAATGTATCTATACGGAAGTTGTGAAAAGTTCGATTTTACGTATCAGAAAAAAGGTCAGTTCCATATGTCTAGATGGCGTACACTCATTTTTAGAGACATTTCCCAACCAGTATCGGTACATTAAACGTCGACGTTTCCTAATCTTTGTTGGACTTACTTATAGGTAATTATCCTCTGGCAATTTATTTCAGACGGTGTAGGAGTATTCTCTAATAATACGATGGTAATTTTTCTTACGTTATCTGAAGGGACCACTAGGGGACTAATTCCTAGGGGGACGGTTACGACCCCTGTGTCCAAGTTGAGGGTCAGACCCTTCTAGGGTGTACGGAGTCCCGTCGATTCGGGCCCGTCGTGTCGATGACTTCGGGCGTACGGGACCTCGGACACTTGACGGTGTTCTCTTCGGTGGTGTTACTCTTCGGAAACATGCCGTTGATCTCTTTCGGGTACGTCGTTGCTTCTGGGTCGTGTCGGCTTTTAATTAAAAAATTTTTCTTACGTTATCTCGAGCTCCATAATTACGTCTTACGAGACACTCTGTGTGACAATTCACTTTTTTGCTCTACATGTCTTGACATAGCATGTAAGTGTCGCACGGTAGTAAACAGAAAAATTTTTCTTATATTGGAACATAATCTTCGACCATCGCCCTTATTCGGAATTCCTTCCCCTTATCCCAGTCCTCCCACTGAACGAAAATATATCTCTATATTGGTGAGATCTATCTCTATAGGATAGTTTGAATATTGTACGATAGTAAATGTTGAAAACTTTTCCTATATAAACCTATGTTAGTACATGTATAAGGTTATATGGGGTTCATACAGATCTTTCTACGATTCTTCAGTCCCCGGTGTGTCCCCTTGTAGAGAAATAAGGTTACATACAAGAACTTTATTAGACTATAAAATTTGTCCGACGAGAGGGTCCGTCCACCCGAAGTCTAGGTGTGTACTTTCGTGGTTGTAGGTAATTGTGACCCTTAAGGGACCGCCAGGTCACCAATCCTAAGGTACGAAGGTAACGTCCCCTGTGTCCAAGTCAGGGACGAACCCTTTGATTCTAGGACGTTCGGTGCACGAGTCGGTTGTCTTTTTTTACGTAATTGTGACGGCCGCGATATGAGGGATTACGGGGGGCCCACGGGGATCAGACACGGGGTGTAATGAGGCACGGATGGTGGTAGTGACGTACAACGACTAGACTAACGAAACAAGCAGAGATGGAGGTCCACGAGGAATTTCGAGTCCTAGTTAAAATAAAGAGAAATGTCGGGGCCCCCGGTTGTGTCACAGACGTGGAATCTTTTTCTACGATACGACATGACTCAGTACAGGCTGAGAAACGCTGGAGTACCCGACATCTGGCGGTCCGAGGATACAGGTATCCCTAAGAGGTCCGTTCTTATGAGCTCACCCAACAGTACGGGAGGAGGTCCCTTAAAAGGGTTGGGTCCCTAGTTTGGGTCCAGAGGGTGTATCATCCGCTTAAGAAATGGTAGACTCGATGGTCCCTTCGGATTCTTATGACCTCACCCATTTAATAGGGAAACGGTCCTCTAGAAGGGCTGGGTCCTTAGTTTGACCCAGAGGACGTAACGTCCGACTAAGAAATGGTCGACTCGATGACCCCTTCGGGGTCTTTTTCTAAGATCTCGGTCAATTTTGTCCTGTCCCGACCCTGTTCACGGAATTTGGGAGTCTTGGACAAAGTAGTAGACATTTTACTCTTACTATGATTATAGAAAAAAAAAAAAAAATTAGTACGGTACGCCGGACACCCTAAAGTCAAGGGGTTGGTCCCTAACTTGGACCTGGTGTCGTCACTTTCGTGGCTTAGGATTGGTGATCCGGTGGTCCCTTGAGGGGGATTATCGCAGAAGTATTACGACCATGTTTCCACTTCAGTCTATTGTTTCCACGGACCGTGCACCACCCACGTGTCAATATTATCGTCAAATCATGTCCTATCTGATCCTAGAGTCCTTTACGAATAATTTACTTAGTTAAGTAGGGTACTCCGACTCTACTCAATTTTAAGTTCATAAGGACTACGATTGTGAAAGTCCGGGGCAGCGGTCCATCCTTACCTAAATAGTCTATTGAAGAACAGTCCCGGAGAACCCGACGGACTCTTGTGGATCATGGACTTCTGTCTCCCACCCGGGGGCTCCTTTCTCCCACGACCGCCTCCTGTTCCCTCCGCTACAAGACTACTCATTACTATCGTTGAGGTAGTGAGTCGTGGACGATGCACTGGTCGTAGTGTGGGCCGAGAATACTCGTAAGAAACTCACTTGAGACTGTTGATGAAACTTCCTTACATACTATCAGGGGTAAAATGGCTGTCCTGTGGTCCCGAGCCCCTTCCTTTTAGTGAGTGGGCTCAAGGGTAGTACCTCGGCCCTAGACTTGAGTCGAGATAGACTGAGGTTTCGAGGACGGTAGGTGGTCGGGTGACGACCCGGAGGTCCTCCGAGGTACATCGGGGTCGGTCGACAGAGACAGACAGTGTCTGGTCTCACGACCAAGTGGTTCGCGGTCCCTTTAGAAGGACGGTCTCCTCAGACTTTTGGAGAGTCAGTGTGTCTGGCTTTTCGTTTAGAGACGAGACCTGGACACGTGAACCGCCATCGGTCCGGGACCCCTCGCAAGGAGGAGGCTCGGTGGTGGACCTTCCGTCCGTCGGAGGAGGTGCCGAGAGTGGGAGAGGGAGAGACGTCGGACGTCTGGCGACTGGTAAACCTTTGGTGACTCGGGACTATCCGTTAGTTAGACCCGTGCACCCCTTACACACCCCCGCCCGTCTACCCTGATGCCCGACACAAAGGAGAGGGAAAGATCACGCCGATCTCTTGTAAGGTCTTCAGGACCTTCTTTTGAGTATTGAGGGATTCCTCCTTACTTATTTTGACGTCCTACAGACCGTTGAACAGTCGGCTCGGAGGGGTTCTTCGAGGACATCGACCCGCTAGGAGAGGGGTAGAGTGGGGGTGATAGTTGGGGCCCCGGCAGAACGGTTACAAGGTGGGGTAAACCTGGCATTTACCCGTTTTCCTCTGTGGGTCAGTCGTCGGGGGCCGGCGTGAGGGGTGAAAGTGTGCGAGTCTCCTGAAACGACCCAGGACCCTCTCCCGGGACTATGAGATGACTCCCCAGACGCACCGGCGCCTTATCGGAAGAATCCGTCACCAAGGTTCAGAGACGGTCGGACGGTCCTCGGCCCCAGGGTCGCGACCGTCCTATGAGAGAGCCGGACAGGGTCGCTCGGGTACGGTACTCGTCTTCCCTTCATTTCCCGTAACTTTAAGCTCTGCTATATAGATAAACCTGACGAAAACACAAAAGGGGTTCGCTTTCGACACACGAAAGGTCGTGGACTCGAGGATGTTCTTTCCCTTTACAAAGACAAGTCATGGACGGAAGTCTCCCTCCCGTGACCACCCTCACCTCGCGCCTTACCGGTGGGTACCGGTCTTGGTAGACGGACAAGGGAGATTCGGGTTGTTTACCGGTTTGTTTCGACTCGAAGACTCACTGGGGTTGTCGACTCCCACTGGTTCCGGTTTCAGGTATCGCCCTTCGGTCGTGAAGTTATGGGCGAGGGAATGTCCAGTTACAGTGAGAGAGACGGAGACATCAACCGGTATCATGAACTCCGGTTGGTCGGTCTTCCTCAATCAGGTCTGTAGTTTGAAAGACTTTCTTTTTGAAAAGTCAGTTCCGTGCATACGTCTAAGGGATTGTCGTTTTCTAGGGCTCCGGAATCACCTGGGGTCTGAAGTAATTGTCAGACGATACGATTTTACCAAATTTAAGTGAAAACCCTTAAACCGAAGGTTCAGGAACCCGATGGGGACCCGGACGGGGAACCGTTTGAGTTGGGAATTCGTAACCTCATGTGAGGTCAAGGAACCAAGACTTCTATCCGAACGTAGGTCTAAGAAAGTGGATGACCGATACCAGAACCCTTTCAATAAACTCGGGAGACTCGAAGTGAAAGAAGAAGACGGTATACTTCGATCATTGTTATGACTACAGTCCCACCACAGCACTTCGAAGTTCTCACATTTACACTACAACCTTTAAATCGGGTCATGGATCATGTGTCATCCGGGAGTTCTCCACAATCATGAAGACCGAGGGGTCTTACGATCGGATCGTGTCGGACCCCGTCCGAACGATTTCGAGTTTCCTTGTTCTGTCGACGGTTTCACTTAAGACGAGCGACCGACTAAAAGGTTTTCCGGAGAATGTGAGCTAGGGTTTCTCCTTCGACCTGGGGGACGAGTAGTCAAGTAGAGCGGGGTGGAAGACCGTCCAAAAGGGTGACGGGAAGTCTAGTCCGCCGTCCCTCCCCCCGGAGAGAGACCCGGGGGTCGTTGCTCCCCGTGGATAGTCGACCCGTGTCTCCTAGACCCGAGGACTCGGGTCTGTCCGGCATCGGCATCAGTGTCGTGTGTGTCCACTTCGAGGTTCCCGCGGCGAGAGTCTATGTAGAACTCCCCTTGGCGTTCTGACGTGGCAACACGAATAACCACGGTATTTAGTGGTTGACAAGGGTAGGACAACATGGAGGGACGGGGGCGAGGGAAGGTCGGTTCGATAGGGGTCCCGGGGGGAAGGGCGGGGGGGCGGGGCGACGGTGGGCGGGCCGTGCAGAGGGGGTAAGTCTCCGGTCTCAGTTGGCGAGGGAGTGTTCGTTCTCCTTAAGTCGACTCAAATAAAAAAGAGAAAGAACAAGTGCTTAGACTTGGCGGAAACAAGGACGTGTCACTCCTCACGTGTCGGAACCTTCCACCTTCCCCGGACCCCGGTCCCCACCCCGCCCCACCCCACCCCAGTCCTTGTCCCGAACCAGCGACACGTGTGGTGTCTGGTCGCGGGACGACTTGTGACTGAGGACCGGTCGGGAGGGCGTTTGACCAAAGACATAGGTCTTGTAAAAAAGATAATGTGTCAAGTGTCGCGAAAAATTTTTAGTCACTCTCCTAAGCTGAGTCGGATGGGTCTGTGTCTGGGTCAAGGACGCTCGTAGGCCCGTCAGTCACTTCTCAGAACCCGATATAGTGTCGAACGGTTAGATAAACGAGGGGTGGACGTCTCGTTGACAGTGGAGACCCTCAGGGAAGGGAGGTTCCTGACGATGGTCCACTAGAAGGCCTAAAAAACACGAACGTGTCTTTTCTGGACCGTCCGTCTCCGGAAGAGAAACCAAAGTTCTGGATCCGTCTCCTCTAAGAGGTCTCCACAGGGTCTTTGGTGGGGGGTTTTCATCTCCTTTTCAAGATTTAGTCTCGGTCTCTACCTTCTCTCTTTCCTACTTCCTCTAATTGTCCCGTATTCTAAAGTAGTATATAGACCTTGACTTCGGGGGGGAGGTACACGTGCGTACACGGGGTGTGTGTGTGTATGTGTGTGTGTGTATGGTGTCAGTCCTTTAGCGGTACTGGAATTGTCACCAGTAGAGATCCGTTAGACCCGACTACCCACTAAAACTAAACGGAGGCATAAGGTCGAGGAGAACTGATCGACACACTAAATCCCCTACAATAGACACAAGTCAAAGGAGTAGGTAGTCTACTTCAGTGTTGTTAGGTACAGAGCCACATAATAACCCTTCACGGGTACTCTAATAGGTATAGTTCCGGACTCTCGTCACAGTCCGTACATATTAGTGTCTAAGTTATTTGTGTTGATGTCATTAGTAAAAAGAACCGGAAAATGTTCCACCAGGTACAACGAAAAATTTAGAACATTATATGTATATACGTATACATATAAAAATAAAATATATAAAATTTTATATAAAAGATGTATATATACACATAGATGTATACGTAATATATCAAACTGAAATTTTTCATTGTACACGAATATTTTCAAGTTTATTAAGGGGGGTTTTTTCTACTTGGAGAGGAGAGTGGTAAAAGGGATTATGGCGGGAGGGGAGTCTTCCTGGGTACTCGGGGTCAGACCGGTCCATCGAGTTCTGGAAAAAGGGACGTAACTATTTATGTACGTGTCTGATGACCCATATTTCCTTGAGTATGACCTAAATGTTGAACGAAGAGTAAAGTATAAAGAACCGTTTGTAAGGTATAGTCATGTGTGATCAGAAAAATTTGTTATATAATATAAAATACCGTATCTACGAGGAATAAATGAATTGGTAAGGTAGGACGACCTGTAAATTCAATAAGAGTTTAAAAACGGTATTTTGTTACTACGACACTTGTAGGGTCCTATATCCAGTCGGACGAGTACAGCCAAACTTTTTTACTCTAAATTTTCATCTTTAAGACCCGGTTTCTGATACTGGTGTGAATTTACCCGTCTCTATCCCGAAGGGACCACCGAGTCACCATTTCTTAGGTGGACGGTTACGTCCTCACTTTCACTTCAGCGAGTCAGGTTACGTCCTCTGTTCCCAAATTAGGGACCCAGCCCTTCTGGGGGACCTCCTCCTTTACCGTTGGGTGAGGTCATAAGCACGGACCCTTTAGGGTACTTGTCTCCTCGGACCGCCCGATGTCAGGTACCCAGTGTTTTCTCGGTCTGTACTGACTCACTAATGTGTTGTCGTTTACACGTATCTACACCGGTTTAATAAGAGGTTTCCCCGACAGGGTTAAATTTAGGGGTGGTCGAAGAAGAGTATCCGACAACCAATAAACACAATTCTTTCCGGAAGGACGGGATACTAATAATTCATCAGGTGTGCTCTAAAGTAGTCCAAAAATGTCAAGATACTTTACAAACCTAAAAATTAGGTGGACCACAAAGAAAAACACATCCGACACTCTAATCTAGGATTAGAATACGATTATAATGAATATTTATTAAGAAATGCTTCGATGAAATTTTCTTTTCGGGATATATACCTAGTGTGTGTGTGTGTGTGTGTGTGTGTGTGTGTGTGTGTGTGTGTGACCGATACACATACTTCGTCTTTTGGTCGAATCAGTCATAGACCTCTCGTTTCGTGTCCTCCGGGGACCCACCTTGTAGGTCCGGTTCCTCGGACACTGGGGCTTCTCGACCCGGGGGACCGGGGACGTCCGACTCCGAAGGGTCCGTTCGTCCACAGTCGACCTTTCACCCCCTTGGGTCTTCCACCTTTGGAAGACGGGACGTCCCATCTCACCCAAAAGACTGGGAGCCCTAAGTCCTTTAACGCCCGTATCGAGAAAGAGGAGTGGGACGGGGGTCGTACGACGAACTCCTAGGGTGTCGATCTGGTCT
The DNA here is from genome assembly GCA_006410555.1 of Capra ibex. Lineage (NCBI taxonomy): Eukaryota > Metazoa > Chordata > Mammalia > Artiodactyla > Bovidae > Capra > Capra ibex. Next base: position 116,986 of record SJYO01038749.1, read on the forward strand.
CGAACCGTCCTCCTGGACAGGTGTCTGACCGTAAGGTCCCGTGTCTGTGTCTCCCTTCCACTTGGTCTGTGGGTCTTACGTCAGGCGGGGACGTTTTATTACGACGACCGGCGGATCTAGGGGTAGTATCTTCGAATTACATTAATGTGTCCTGGTTCCTTGAAGGTCAACCTCAGTCCTACTTCTTCCGTAAGATTATTGCGGTTCGTGGGGACGGGGGACGGGACGGCTCAGTCCTCCCTCCGTCGGGTTGACCTCCTTGTTGAACCGAAGGTCTGGGGGTAGGTGGAGGCGGGGGATGGGTCGGGTAGGTCTCGGACGTACAGGTGGGTGGCGTCTACTACTTCGTGAACCCCATCGAATGGCAGTCCGTCCCGCAGAGCAGTGGGTGTGGAATCACAAATGACAATCAGGGAGTCAATATAAACTGAAAAACGATGGGGTACCTGACATCGGACGGTCCGAGGAGACAGGTACCTTAAGAGGTTCGTTCTTATGACCTCACCCAACGGTCAGGGAAGAGGTCCCCTAGAAAGTCTGGGCCCCTAGCTTGGGACCAGAGAGTATAACGCCCGTCTAAGAAATAGTAGACTCGGTGGTGGGTGTGAGGTATCCCCGGGTATCTGGACCCAGAATAGAAGTTCTTTGGAGTCTTCCTGAAGGGTCCACCAGGTCACCAATTCTTAGACGGATTCTTCCGTCTCCTGTACCCAAGTTAGGGAGTAGGTCCTTATAAGGTGTACGTGCCCCGTTGATTCGGGCACACGGTGTTGATGCCTTCGGGTGTGTGGGATCTCGGGTACGAGGCTTTGTTCTTTTCGGTGGTGTTACTCTTCGGGTTCGGTGCACCTCTCCGGTCCCCTCCACGAGGTCAGTCGTCAGGATCCAGAAGTTCAGTAGAGTTCTCGGGTTGTCCACACACATGTCGGAGTCCGTCAGACGGGCAGGTCGGGAAGTTGACTCAGGTGTCTGTAGTGTCTGCCAAGTGATTGGAAGGGAAGACACGGGGAAAGTTGAAGGATTGGGTATCTTAGATGTTCATACTGTTTACGACCACAAAATACGGGGATTTAAACCTCACCAAACGAGACGTCGATATCATGGACCTTGTTCCGACCTCTACTCTGACTTCCCCGTCTTTCCTGGGCTCGGAGATTTAATGTCCGGTACAGTTCTCGACCCTTACAACACGCACACATGAGCCCTCAGTGGCTTCCCGGCATTCGTCCTCTCTCCTACTAATCTAGACAAGCGAACGTCACCAGGGAGACCGACGTTGCGTCTCTTACCTGACCCCATCCCTCCCCCCGTACTTACGCCTCTGGTCCATCCTCCGTAGAGTAACTAGGTCTTCTCTCCCTTTCCTCTAATCGACTCCCTCCCGGCACCGGTACCCGTACTCACCTTGTGAGTGATCTCCATTCTATCAGTCCCGGTCGTCAGCTCAACCTCCACCTCACGCCCCATAGTTCCTACTGAGGGTCCGAAAACCTTTCTAGGTAGCTTCCTCGGTAACTGATTCTGTCCTTTACGACTTCCTCGTCTTCCAAACCCGACGTCTCCATCTCCGTCTCTACCCCACAAGACCAAACCTACGTGATCCAAATTCCATGGCACTTTGATGGTGCACCTTACGGTTGTCCGTCCGTCCGACACCTTCAGGACCTTTCTCCAGACCAGAGTTCAATCGTGTACCCTCCGTAAAATTTTCGGTACTCTCCTTTACTCTATCAGGTCCCTCTCGCCGGTCCCCTCTACGCCTCCCAAGTTCCTGACTCGGGGGTCCGTCGGGTGTGTACCTCCCGCCGTCTCCTCCTCCGGGTCTCCAGGACTGTTTTTGGGAAGGTACACCCTTCGGTTCAATTCACATACACACTGAGACATGAGCCAGCGAGGTTGAGAAAACGCTGGGGTAACTGACATCGACTGACCCGAGGAGACAGGTACCCTAAAAGGTCCGTTCTTCTGACCTCGTCCAACGGTAAAGGAGGAGGTCCCCTAGAAGGGCTGGGTCCTAGTTTGGTCGTAGAGGGCACAGAAGGCATAACGTCCACTCAGAAATGGTGACTCGGTGACCTCTTCGGGTCGGTTCGATTCTCTGTCAAAGTTTTGTGTCTCTCACCAGTTGGAGTGGGATCCGTAGGATGGTTGAAAGGTGAGTCCTGGAAGTGCATCTTTACGTCCTATAGTCAGTTGAATAAACCTTATTAGAAGCTTATCCTAATAAGACCTATGATGTTTCTCGACGAGACCTAAATTTCAGTTGTTGTTTTGTTCCTCCGGTAAAGGGAGAGTCCCGGGGTAGTCTTGGAAAGAACTCTTGATTCACGGTTGAGTTCTTCGAACACTAGATTAACTTGATTGTTCCGTTTTTTGTCCCGGTCCTTCACTTACCATTATCGGGGACCCTGACGAAAGACCGGGGGTTCTAGACAAGAGGGGAGAAGGAGTCGTTAGTTTGAGAGGGTAAACATGACGGACCTTGTTTCTGATGTAAAGGGTCTGTAGGAACGTCCATCCAAACTAGTACACGAATTTAAGACCGGTCACCCAACATTCTTCCCCCTTCCATATCTCTGGTCCTCCACATCTCGTGTTTTTGTCTCTCGAATCCTCTTCGACTTACTCTGACGGACTCGGGTTTAGAACGAAGTCAGTGAAGGATCGACACACTGGAACGTGTTCAATGAATTGAAGAGACACAGAGGTAAAAGAGTAAACATTTTCCTTCGATTTGTTATTAAGAATGAAGTGTCTCAACATCCTTTTTAAACTTTGTCACAAACCGTGTACCATTTACTACGTATTCACAAATGATAAGAATAACGATAAAAGTAATAATGATTAGGATTTCCTTCCACCGTAAGGAAAAAAGGGAAAGGAGGAAAAATGATCGACCTTACGCCAGTACTACCGACCTCGACTTCGTTCGTAGAACCAGGTACTTTACTGAAACCGTTGGTTTCGAGATGTACCATCCGACTCACTCGGTCCTTGGAGGGACCCCTCCATCTGACTTTTTCACAGAGGATTTTAGCTATCCCGTTCTCCTCGTCTCTCTCTTGATCTAGTGTGATCGACCGCGTAGGGGTCGATCCTCAGGGTCGACGAGTTTTTCCCTCTGTCGCAGACGGGTCCTCGACGCCGTCTGAACCTTCCCTCTCAGTCGACTAAGTCAGTCCCCTCGGAGAATTAATTTACAGTCCTCTCCTCCCGACGGAACTCGTCCGTCACCCCTCGGTGGTTTCTAGACACTCGTCTCCTCACCGTCCGATTCGGGTCCGGGACTGCCTACCCTCGACTACTTAGTCTCCCACTGGTACGTACCCCCTCCGGTGTGTCCCCGGTGGTGTGTTTAGATCCTTCCTCTCCTTTCACGACGTGACGCGATCCTCTGTGGTCTGGAGTCACTGAAAAGAGGAGACGACGGCAGCCGAACAAACGTTTAGCGTTGAATAATAAAGGCTCGAGGTGGGGTGTCGACCCCGACGAGGTCGAAGGAGGACAGAGGGCTCCTCCAAAGGTTCGACTCCAATGACCGGGTCATCGGACTTTATTTGTCCCTTGGGCTACGGACTCCGCCGTGACCGGGGTCCTCGGTCCGAGACCGTCGTCGTCGTCGTCGTCGTCGTCGTCGTCGCTCTGTCAACCCTTGATTCCACGGATGTCCCACGCGCCGGTAGGGCCAACGTCTGTCCCTCGTTTTACCCTAGACGCTCGACGACCGAGATGTGGGGACGTCCCAGAGGTCAAACTCGGGGAAACCACCACTCCTTATCCTTAGTCTATTTTGGTTTGTAGTTGTTTGGTTTGTGCTCCCCTGGTAACGAGGTGTATCGTACCGAGTACACGTAGGTGCATAACTCGTTTTCTTCTTCGTCCTGTGATTTCCGTTGTTCCGATCGACTAAAGGAAAATGTCCATTTTTCGTCCGTTAGTTAGAGGTGACTATTTCCAGTCCTATCGTCAACCGAGACACCCGTCCCCATGATTAACCCTCCCCGTAGTACCTTTGAAAACCTTGGTACCCCTTCAGAATATAGAAAAAAAAAAAAAGGAAAACCTAAAATAAAAATTAAGTAAATATTACAAGACGACCGAGTCACCATTTCTTAGGAGGACGTTACGTCCTCTGTGTCCTCTGAGCCCAAGCTAGCGACCCAGCCCCACTAGGGGACCTCCTCCCGTACCGTTGGGTGAGGTCATAAGAACGGACCTCTTAAGGTACCTGTCTTCTCGGACCACCCGGTGTCAGGTACCCCAGCGTTTCTCAGTCTGTGCTGACTCGTTGATTTGTCGTTTGTCGAGTTCACATAGATGTACAACTAGATCTATCACCACCGTACTATATCAGTTTACATTCTTTAGGTAGTTCGGCGTGTGAAACGCGTGACCTGCGAGAAATGACATAGATAAATATGAAGTCCTTTCTTCTTTTTGATGTTTTTCCTCTCCCTTCACCAAACTCCCCTTCCTTCCATAACCATGGGTTTTACTTGGAACAATAAAGGGAAAAATACATTCAGGATGTGCCTTCGACGTCGATGAAACGGTTCGAGACGGTCCGGAGAGAGGGCGTCAGGGAGAGTCTCACACCGAGGGGAGCCGACTTTACGTTAATCTTTTTTTGTTTTTGTTTTTTTGCAACAGACACCGGGCCTACGGTGACGCCTTCACTGGTTCTCCTTGTCGTCCCCTAGACTCCCCTCAGTCCTCGACGCCCCTCTTTCGTCTGTGCACCGGCTTGACGTAGTCGGTTTATCAGGCTGTAGGTGTCTACGTAAAATAAGGACCTCGGGTCCGGAACGTCCGCTTCTACTCTGTCTTTGGTGTGGTAACGACTGAGAGGTCGGTGAGTCGACTCCGCCGCTGTGTCTTGCACAAATTTGTATTTATTTGCTCTCGGTGTTTTCCTTTCTCTTGTTTCCGTCTCTCCTTTCCGTTTGTTCTGGTTGTCGACCTTTGGTTCGGGTAGAGAACGACATTAGATTTCCCGAGGGTCGAGGACAGACAGGTGTCTGTGGGACCTGGGACCCACGCCCCTCGGTTGTGTCCATGGGGTTGGGTGTTCGCGGTGTGACTCTGTTGGGGCTTAACGGGTTTACGAGGTTGGGGTAAACAGGGTAGTTAAAGGTAAAGTTTTACTGATGACGTTAAGGCACCCCGGAGCCTGACAGATGGGGTGGACGGTAAGGACGGACAGACAGAAATGGGGTGGACGGGTCAGGAGTGCACCAGGAGTGCGTAGGGTACACCCACTATAACTTGGCTGTTGTAGCGATACCGACTCTTTGAACGGTAAAGTCAGAAAGGTTAATACGATTCATAAAGGTCTAGACAGTTGAGGTCTTTTAGTTTTAGGGTAGATAACTACTGGATCAAAATCTACAACAGGAGGTTTCGTCGGGGACTCTATTCCTATACCCCCTCCATCAAATAGACCCTCCACTGGGGTACCTAGTACTCACTCTCTCTCTCACCCCTTTCTCTGTCCCGTACCCCCTTTCTCTGTCCCGTACCTCTTTTCGACACCCCGGGATTTGCCCTTTGGAATATTTACTACCCAATCGAAACGCCAACCTTTGATTCTACCGCGGACCGTCTTCTCTATCCCCGCACCAGATACAATGTCAAAAACTAACCGAGAGAACTAAAGGCACGTGCACCTATCGCGTACTAGTGGTATCTGAGGACAATGTTACTTCGCGTACTGCTGAACTGGAAATTGAACTAACCACGTTGGTACCATATAATTCTCAACTGGAAATTGCACTGACCACGTTGATACCGTATAATGTTAAACTGGAAATTGCACTAACCACGTTGACATCTTTCAGGGAGCGTTTTGGGGGAACGAACGGATATATTTGGTTCTCAAACCCCGTTATTTTGCCTTGACGAATCTCCCTTGGGGACAGCACAGACTAACAGAGAGCGAGAGGCTCGCCGACCCAACCGCCTGTCCTCCGAGTGGAGAGGAGTCCTGGGGAGCCGAAACGACTCCCTTCAAGGTGACGGAGAGAGAAAGACGCCTCGCGGCGGGCGTCTTTCGGTTACTTCCCACGAAATAGCTCTCCCAAGGGTGCGACCCGATGACCCTACGTCAAGACGACCCTGAGGGTTTCTTTAACACATCTTCTGTGTAGGTCTATAGGAGAGTTCCCCGTTCCCTTGGACCCATCCATAGGTAAAGGAGAATGACCTTCTCTCAATGAGGACTCTATAATTAAGGGACTGTAAAATCTTAACAGAAGGAGAGGAACACCCATGTGTGTGTGTGTGTGTGTGTGTGTGTGTGTGTGTGTCTCCGATTCGTGCCAGGTCTCCGGTCTCTTGGAGTCTGTCTACGTCCTTCGGTGACCGGACATTCCTTTGTCAGACGGTACTAGAAGTCGTCCCGGTAGTCCCGTGGTGGTCGTTGACGATGTAAATCAGTGGTATATGTCTTCGATACGACATGACAAGACTCTACGATTTTCGTTAAGATTCAATCGCGTGACGTGACGTTCGTTGCGTTTGGGTCAAGTTTACTCGACTCTGATTTTGTTCGCGTTAAATGACTGAGAATCCTGACCTGTCAGGTCCGTCTCCTTCCCAAAGTCCATATCGACCTAGGTCCCCGAGTTCACCTAGGTCTCGAGACGGAGGGGACTGGGACATCTGTCCGTCCGGACGGTTGGGATCGTCTTGGTCTAGGTGTCGGAGGGTCAAATCGTTGGGATTGTCTTTTCCCGGCAAGAGAGACAACCGAGGTCGTTTCTACGAGATGTTTTCTAAAACTAACCGGACCTATCTTAGTGTACAGGTAAGGAATTGATTAGCGACACAAGTCTCCTTATCTAGTGACAGCAACTGGTCCGGTCCGAGGTAAGAACAACGGTGTCCTCTCACCCGGCGGTACTAACTGTCGGGGGGGTCCGGTGTTCCTTACCATGTCTCCGAGAAAGTGTTTCTTTTTTTAGGGGGTGGTCCGACAACAGTAATTCAAGAAGTCAGCACAGGCTGAAAAACGCTGGGGTACCTGACGTTGTACGGTCCGAAGGGACAGGAAGTGATAGAGGGCCTCAAAGGAATTTGAGTATAGGTAACTCAGTCACTACGGTAGGTTGGTAGAGTAGGAGAAAGCGGGGGAAGAGGAGGACGGGAGTCCCCAGAGAACGGTTTCCGATACGCTAATCAGTCTTCGTTCCGACCAGGGAATTGGATTGACGAAAAAGACTGGGTCCCAGGGAGGACTCCAACATCAGTAGGTTTCCGAACTGGTCCCGACCTTCTAGACGAGAGTTCTACCGAGGGAGTATACCGACTCCCGTCCTCCGGAGTCGGAAGCGGTGCACCCCGAAGGTGTATGGTGGAGTGACACAGGAGTGGTGTACCGGTGACCGGAGGGAGGTCTCTCTTTCTCGCAGTTGTTTACACACCTGTGTAGAACGTTTCGTGGCAGTACAGGTCAGGTCCCACCTCAAAGGTGGTCGACAAAGGAGGGGAGGAGCGTGGACAGGTCAACCCGAGGACTGGGGAGAGAGTGGGACGTCCCTCCCCAGTGTAATAGGTACTTTCACTCGAGGTCTTCGTCTGTGCCGAAAACAGTGTCTTCACCGGTATATCCAGTGGGTCTTGACCCTTCTCGTCTCACAAAGACGCACACCCGTTACTCTGTCCGTACCCATGATGACGGGGAGTCTACAGATTATCGGGTCCCGTGCAACACTGATGTAAAACGTGACATAGAGACTCACCGGAGGAACGAAAGTCGTGGGTGTCAGAGAGAGTGTCCTGTTTCAGACAATTTAACGGGACACCGGTGTCTCCCGGGACGGTCCCCGATTTTTATGCCTCATCAAAGAGACGGTCCTCGTCACGGGGTCCCTACAGTCGAACCTGACCCCCGTGTACTCATCCGTCCGGACCAGGACATTCCTTCCTCGACCATAGTCACAGAAAAATGTCTCCTCCTCTGATTCCGAATCTCTCCAACTCGGTGAGCGGGATTTAATGTGTCGATCATTGATCGTCTCGGTCCGGAACTTGGGGTCGGAACAGAAAACGTGATTTGGTAAAAATGTAAATCCCGTCCCAAGGAATTTGAAACAATGGTTTCCCGGGTTCGTCGGAAGACCCACCAGAACCCAATCTTAAGTTTCACCGTAAAGTCGTTTAACCCGTAAGTACGGGCAGACGTAACCTAAGGTAATCTGTCGTGACCCGAAGGGTCCACCGCGATCACCATTTCTTGGGCGGACGGTTACGTCCTCTGACTCTCTGCACCCAAACTAGGGACCTACTCCTTCTAGGGGACCTCCTCCCGTACCGTTGGGTGAGGTCATAAGAACGGACCTCTTAGTGTACCTGTCTCCTCAGACCGTCCCACATCCGGTACCCCAGGGTTTCTCAGTCTGTCCTGACTTCACTGAACTCGTACGTGCACGAACGAAATTATATTTTCGCTGGGACTGTCAGTGAAATTTTACTTTATGTCAAATGGGAGGTCCTTTGTGAAGGTGGGACTGGGGTCCCAAAGTTCACGGGGTCGTGGGAACGTCTCGGTCGTCTCATGTCCCCGGGGACAGAGTTTAGTGTCTGCTTTCGGGGGTTTCCACCCGACGACAAGGCCTGGGGTACCGGGTTCAGGACGGGTTCCAGAAGTGTCGAAGAAAGAGAAACAGTGGGGGTAGGTGTGGTCCTAAGGGTTGTCGAGTTTTGAGTCCGTTCTTGTACCTTCTCCTCCCAGTTCCACCCCCCTAAAGAAGGTGGAATGACGAAGTAAGTGTGGAAGAGGAGGAGAAGACGGGGGTCGGGTCCTGTCTTGAAACGTGTAAGACCTTGACTCGCCAACGTCGAACGTGGTTGCGGGACTCTCCTTCCCCAATTTTTGTAGAAAGTAGAGAGTCGTCGGGAAATATATCAGATGCACACTGAGACTTACCAATACCGAAATATATCTCGCACGAGACACACCTCCCTCTTTGGCGGCATCAATTCCCTTGTTTCTGCCGAGATCAGATTGCTGGACGAAAATAAACATCCCTGGCATAGAGGTTTCCCGCCGGAAGTCCACTGTAGACGGTACAACTCAGACGCGGACTTCTTAATGTGGTTATTTGGGGTCTCTACGTTTATGCTTTCCCTATCCTTGCGTGTCCTTATTTGCTTTCGGTGAGGACAAATAACAAAGACCCCCCCCCACCCCCTCTTTCTCTCTTTAGTGTCCGAAAGGAAACCTACAAAAGTGTGTCTCGGTTTGGAAGTTTACAGTTCAAGACGTCCCACAACTGGATTTTTATCATATTAAAGACACAGTAAACTTTTCGACAAATTTTACTGTCTGAATTCGGACTAAAAAAAAAAAAAAAAGTTTGTCCGTAGATTCTACTCTTTGGTTTCAACGTAATAAATCCCCGTGTCAGAGACCTTTTCTTTTCGCTCACCCGGAAGTAAAATGATTTTACACGGGCAAGGACACCAAAGGCATCCATGATAGACGTACCCAACAAAAACCGGCGGTCTAGAGGAGAAACAGGGGACTACTAATTCTCTTTTCTCCTCCCCCTTTTTTTTCTTTCCTTGTCGAATCCCCTCCACCTCCCCCGACCGTCCCTACAGGACCCTGGGGGTGAGTGGAAAACGTAGAGACGAGTGAGACCCCTTGGCCCCCGTGTCTGGGTGTAAAAGAGACGGGTCGAGAGTTTTACTCGTTTCGGTCTGAGGATTGGGCCGCGTGGAGAGCCCGGTCTTCGAACACCAAACAAATCTGTCGAGTCCAGTAAGGACAGGTGTGGGGTTCGACTGCGCCGAAATATTTGTGCCCCGTCCCCTACGCCAGAGTCTCTATGCGCGTGACGTGTGTCCCACCCCACCCCCCTCGACAGTCCATCCCCCCCAGATTGATCAAGACGAGCCTCCCTCTACGTAAAGAGGGGGGTGAGGGGTGGTCTTCTTGGGGCCGACCTACGTCCACTGAGAGTCACGTCACAACCAATCAGCGAGTCAGTACAGACTGAGAAACGTTGGGGTACCTGACATCGTGCGGTCCGAGGAGACAGATACCCTGAGAGGTCCGTTCTTGCGACCTCACCCAACGGTACAGGAAGAGGTCCCCTAGAAGGGCTAGGTCCTTAGTTTGGGTCCAGAGGACGTGACGTCCGTCTAAGAAATGGCAGACTCGATGCTCCCTTTGGTCAGTCGGTGTTCTCCACCAGTGTTAGGAACTTGCTAAGGTTGACCCTGGAAGACAGGGTTGTAGGTGACCTTACCTGGGAGAGACTTCCATCCCCACTCGACCTGAGGAGAGTCGTCGGGGGTATTTGGGACCCTCGACAGACCCTCCGACTTCTACCTCTAGGAGGTACCGAGTCTTGACTGACACACTACGACTCTTTCAGTGAATTGGAAAGACTTGGAAGTAAAAGGTTTGTGCCTTGAATCTGATCGAGGTTTTCAGGCCGGTAGGGTCATCGCGGAGCCAAGTGTGAAGGTAAGGCACATCCTTTTTTGTTTACATAAGGACTTATTTGTCGGTTACTCTCCCCAGGGTTCGGTCTCGGTGGAGCCGGGACCCAGGTTGAAGAGTGGACGTAGGGAAGGGACTCTTGGAGAGGAGGACCTTTTTCATTCGGGAACCTTTTTTTAAGAAGGATGTTTGTACTTAAGTGTCTGTGTAGAAGTTACGAAGTCACGGGTTCGGAGGGGGTTGGACCTCGTCAATGGGTTCCGCCACGAGACGAAGGTAGGAGGGAGACGAAAGACTCTACCTCGGGGTCCCTCGGGGCCGGCACTCGACGTCGTGGTTTGGCGCCCTCTTCTTTGTTTGGGTGGCGGGAGAGGGACGAACGTGAAGTGGTCACCCAAGCAGAGTCTCGGACACCCATATAAAGTTACTCTTGTTGTACTTTTGTACCCGCCTAAGAAAAGAGACCTTCTCTTTTTTTTTGGACTTTGTTATTCGACTTCATTATTGTTCCGTCTTATACCTGTAGACGAGGGGCGGGACTTGCTGAGGGGTCGAACGAAGAAGGGCCCGGAACAGTGTGGGGAGGGGGGGACCCCGTACCTAACGATTTCTCGGGTTTACTTAAGTGGACGTGACTGATCTGTGACGATGGACGACAACACCGCGAACGATGAGTAAAACAAGTAAGTAATTTGATTTTCCGTCACGCGGGAAGGATCCACGGCCCATGACGCACAGTCCCCCGACACCTCCGAAGTAAAAGTTGTTCGGAAATTCCTTCGAACGTCAGATTACCCCCTCGACTCTGTTCGGGTAATTATTGATACTATGTCCCTCTTTGCTCCGCTCCGTCTCTACTTCCTTCGTGACCCCTTATTTTTTTTCTTGTAACCAAACACACATAACTTCCGATCTTCACTACCCGGCCTTCCGAAGTACCTTCTCCACCGAAGGTGGATCCGTAATTTAAGACCCACTACAATGTGTTACCGACCTTTCCTTACGGAAGACCCGACTCCTATAACTCACACCTTCCCATGTCTCTACCGTCCGTACCATCGTCCCCAAGGTTGTAATCGGTGTCACTCACACTCACACACCCCCGTCACTGTTTCTCCCGGTCGTTTACCTGTCTCATCATAGGTTTCGTACATCCTTCTGACTCCATAAACCTCAAATAAGCCACCCAAGAAACGGTCCCTTATACATCTCAGTAAACAGAAAGAAGAGAGTCTAGATAAGAGACGGGAAGAGAACGAGACGAGTCACATCGTCCTTTGATGTAAAGGGTCCGATGAAACGTTGACCGGTGATCTAAGTCGGTTACCCTCTAGGGTCTACCTCTGTCCGCCCCGTCTTTCTCCCTCTTCGGTCTCATAAAGAAAGGTGAGAGAAGCGGAACCCACCGTAGGGGTCGTAGCCGACAAAGAGACCGTAGAAGAGGTACCAAGGTCGAGGACAATCGACTGAGGTCGAAGGTCCAAGGATATTATGAGGAGAGGAAAACAGGGAGGTCGGACTCCCTACGGTTTTCGAAGGACGACAATGATTAGAGACCTAACGATTGGAGACGTAATGGAGTGACACGGGACAAACCGGAAAAACCGAGGAGGTCTCGGATACTTCAGTCAAAGGACCTAATTTATGGAATACAAAGTTATGGATCTCTCCATAGACAAAAGAACCGATCTGGGAGTGACTATGTCCCATTAACCTAAGGTGAACCGAAGTCTTTCAAGTGCAACCGACGTCTCCCGGGCTAAGTGTCAAAGACGTGTGGAGGACTCCTTTTTCACTCCTGCCCACTCCCTCCGGAGTTCATCCCTTCACCGTACTCTTATTTGTTCCCTTCTGCAACTTTCTCGGGGTCCCGGAGTGTCTCCTTACCCGTGGTTTCTACTACTCGAATGGAACTTGTGGGTTCCCTTACCGACCCGGTGGTTGTCTCAATCCTTCTCGTTCCCTCTTTGACTTGACGTTTCCTCGACTACTCGCCCTAAAAAGAAATACGAAAAAGAGGAAAATATAACGGAAAAAAAAGAAATTGATTAGGTACGTGAACCGAGAACCCGAAAGGGAGTAACTAAAACCTAACCCCTCTAACTACCTCCTCTGGAGATCTCTTTGTCGTAAACCTCCGTCGTCACCCTCCGTCTCTTGTGGAAATTCCGGGGTCCTCCCCCACACGTCCCCTTCGCCCCTCTCCTGTGTACTCTCGCACCTCTTCTCGGTGTTCCCGACCTCCTAGACTCCTCACCCACCCTCGGTTCCCCGTTCCACCCTCTCGTCACCCTACCCCGTACACCCGACAGGGCCGGTTGTCCTTCGTGATAGCCCGTGCCACCTCCAGTGCTACTCCCCCGTCACCCAGGTCTCGCGACCACTGTACCGTCTCTCTCTGTCGTCTCCCTTCCGTCCCTCTCCGAACTAGCCCCTGTTCCAGTTAGACGTGGACTCCCTTTCCCGGGTTGTTTCTCGTTCCCGGGTTTCCACGGTCCTACTCACGAAAGTTTGTAAGTAAGTAAGTAAGTGAGTTGTTCACAAATGGTGTGCGGAGGTGCACGATTCGTGACAAAACTCGAGACGTCTTCCTTGTCACTTACTTTCAACACTTTTGAGCCCCTGAGGGGACCGTCAGGTCCCCTCAATTCTGAAGTGTTAGGGTTACGTCTCCCGTACCCAACCTAGGGACTAATCCCTTGATTCTAGGGTATACGGTGTACCGTGCCGGTTTTTCTTTCTTTCTTCTCTTTTCAGGGACGGACGAATCTGAAAGACAACTTGTTTCCCTCTGTCTGTTATTTGTTTTTGTGTAGCTTGGACAGTGTGGCGTGTATTGCTATTACTGATACCTCACCCCGCCCCCTCCCCATCACGTCCTTCGTCCTACCACCCCTCCCCGGTGACACTAAAGTCGTCCTACCAACCCCTTCCGGACAGACCTTTCCTCTGGATTCCTCCACTCCTTCGTTGCGTCCCCCACTCCCTATAGACCTTCTTCACGCACGGTCCGTCTCCCTTATCAATCACGTTTCCCGGACTCACGCAAGGTCTTTACTGTCACTCTGGCCACACCGACCTCGCCCCACCCCGTCCCCGGACGTAGCGTCCTGCGCTCCGCCCCCTCAATCTCTCCTCCCCGGTCTGGTCCCTCCGGAACAGTCAGTCTCCTTCCTGAACTCGCACGACGACGACGACAAGCGAAACTGAACCAAAAAGTCGACGTGAGACGTCGTACGTGCTAGAATCAAGGGGTTGGTCCCTAGTTTGACCACGGGAGACGTAACCCTCACGGCACAGAATTGGTGACCTGACGGTCCCTTCAGAGTCCTGAACTCGAAAATAGACTCCCGGCACCCCTCGGTCCCCTCCCGAGACTCGACCTAGGACTGCACTAGATCGAGTCCCGTTACTGACTCCTTCCCTCGACTCAGTAAACATCCGACCTTTCGACGTCGTGACTCGATGGAGGGGTCCCCTCGGTGACGGGGACCCCGGGACTTCGTGGCCCTCTATCCTCCGAGGGGACTCTCGTCCACCCCGTCCCTGTCCCGGTTCCCCTTGGAGAGTCCGGAAACGACACTGACGTGTCCAATACGACCCTAACCGGTCGCGTGCCATCCTGGGAGGGTGGGGCACTTCCCGGGCTCAGGGTACGAGTGTTAAGGTGCCGTGTTTACTCGGAGGACTTCTGGAGGGGAAGGGGTCTTTGGAACTCGTCCCCAGAAATGAGAAGTAAGAACTACAGACGAACTTCTCTACACTTGGTACTCGGAACCAGCAGACCTGAGGAGACGAGGATCTTGGAGAAGATATGGCTCCGGATGGGAGTGTGCCCAGGGGTCCGAGGGGTCCGAGCAGTGACCGGACAGTCTCCTCGTCAGACGACTGACTCCATTGAAGTCGCACGGTGGGTATGGGACCAGGATACGGACCTCGGTAGCAGAAGGAGGATGTGGATGCGTAGTCGTAATTACCCTGAGTCACTTCTATGGACGGTGGGGAGTGAGGATTCTACCGGACAGAGACCCTTCCGGGACCGACACCGAAGATGTTTGAAGGGTGATCGTTACCTCGGGCGTCTCGGTTCCATCAGTTGGAACACTGGAACAAACCTACAAAGTAAGATCTCGAAGTCGGATTGAAGAAGGGGGGTCAAAAAACCCCGTAGGAGTTTTCATACATAGAAACATGGGAGCATGTGTCTGGGTAACTTGTCGAGGAAATCTTCTCTCCGAAGCGTGTTGGACTCTTGTCAAAGGGGAGTCTTGAGCCTCTTGTCATCGTCAGAGACTATCCGTGAGTTATCGTGATTACCGTCGGTACAACTTTGACCACCGGTACAACCTTTCCCATATAGGTTTGTGTCCGTAACTTTAGAGTAGTGACACCTGACTCGAGAAACATCTTTACCATTGACGGTAAGAGACAGGAGTGTTGACAGTGTTGGGGCTTGAAAGTCAGATTCCTTTGGATCCACATGAGTCAACCCATACTTTCTGTGGCGGAAGTCTAGATCTCAGACAAGGATTTAGGAGACTTTGTTATTTCAAATCAGAGGAACGAACGGAATACTTTCAACTGTGAAAACATGAGATGTATTTGAACTTGCAATTTTTATTATCGAAAACACAACCTCATATGTGAAAGTTGTAAGTAAAGGATGTGAAATCTTATATACTTGTAATTCAGTGATGTTATTCAACTTTTTGTTCTAATGACAAAAGTGTAGGAGACACTCAACGATTATTAGAACGACAATGGGACTGTAATACCAGTTCTCTATGACAAAAATCAATAAACCTTCCTTACATGGGTTGTGCTACTCAAAAAGTTTTCCTTCTCTTTTCTCCCCTCTGATCCTAAAATGACTTCACTCACACTATAGAAGAATATGAAAAGTAATACCTCTTAGAGTCTTAATAAGTTTTTAGTTCCTTGATAATGTTCCTTGACGACCCTGGGTAGTGGTCGAAGTTGTTGGACGTTGGGTCCCAGCCAGGATGGGGTGTGTAGGGTTGGAATCCTACGAAACTTCGTTCGGGGTCTGTGGTGTATGACCCAAAACAATTATGACATTTCCCAATGACAATTCCCCATCCTAGAGACAACCTGAAGGGTCCATCGAGTCACCATTTCTTAGACGGATGGTTACGTCCTCTGTAACTAGGGACCCAGTCCTTCTCGGGGACCTCTTCCTTTACCGTTGGGTGAGGTCATAATAACGTACCTCTTAGGGTACCTGACTCCTCGGACCGTCCTACACCAGGTACCCCAACGTTTTCTCGGCCTGTCCTGAATTGTCGATTTGTTTTTGTTGTTGTTGTCCTAGAGACAGTCGTCGAAGAGAGAAATAAAGTCATTTTGGTTCTCTACTTGAAGTCGAGGAGGGTAGGGGTCCTCCGGGCCCTACGTTCAGTCAAGGGTCTAGACCCGGCGGGCCTGGAAAACGACGTCGGGCCTGTCTTCCGGATAGACGCTGAATTACTCCCCTCGTCCCTAGCCCCCGATGTACGTTCCGGAACAAGTTCACGTGGAACCTGGGGAGGGGGGTGGGGTACCCTTTTTGTGAGGTAGACATTCTTTACTGGAAACTTCTTTTTGAGTAGGCTAGGGTAGTAAATTCTAGTCGAATTTTAATACGTACCCCAAAAGGTGTCGGTAGTGCTCACTTTGGTCAAACCGGAAACACGACGTCGAGACCGTCAGACGGGGGGTGTGGTGGGGAGGTGGAAGTAGAGGTGGGTCACGGAGGGGTGAGTATGACTCGTTCAGGGAGGTCCTCCGTGGATCGACCTAGGGTACACGGTCCAGGATCGCGGAAGTGTCGGTGACTAGAGAAAGGCCTTATGTGGTGAGGGGAGGGTGGTCGATGTGTGGAAGATCAAGAAGTTTCAAGTCGAAGACAGTGGAGGAGGTTTTTCGGAAATGACCTGAGGAGTTTTTTTATTCGGTAGGGGACCCTGAAGGAAGTATCAGGTCACCAATTCTTAGACGGAACGTCACGTCCCCTGCGTCCATGTTGGGGACCAGCCCCTTGATCCTAGGGTGCAGGACGTCTCCTCGATTCGGGTACTCGGTTTTGATCTCTCAGGCACGGGGTACCACTTTCTAGGTGTACTTCGATACCTCTAAGGTACACGGTGTTGATTCTGAGCTGTGTCGGTTTCTTTATTTATTTTTTGTTTGTTTCAGTAGGAGCCGACTATGTCGTGGAGTGTACGAATGGTGAAATAGTAAAAAAAGTTGTTCATAAGTGGTTCGAGGGTGATACAAAGTCCATGACAAGCTGGGTGATCACTATATTTTCGCATTTCTTTTTTATATTTGTTCGTACACGACAGGACCTTGAAGATAAGGTCACCCCCTTCTGTCTTTTATTTGAACATTATTACTTCATTTTATCGGAGTCCAAGACTATTCACGATATTCCTTCTATTTTATCTCTTTGTACCATTTATGCCTTGTCCCCGAAGGCTAAATCCGTCACACCAATCCCTCCCTATAAGCCGAACACAGTGCCGGAATTTTTTACCGGTGTTCTAAGAAATTGTAAGGAGGGTGACTCTCCACTTCAGGGTCTATTTGACTCCCAAGTTCGGAAGGGTTACGTCCACGGGCCTCGGAGGTCCATTCGGGTCTCGGATCGACGTCCAGTGGGGGTCTGAAGTACGAAAGAGTGGGTACGACCTCGTCTTCGTTCGGTCAGACGACACGAGACAGACATGAGAACATGAGGGTCTTAGGTACTTGTATTATTTTGAGAAGGAAGCACAGGACTTCAAAATGTCACCGAGTACTTCGTTGTCATTGGTTTTGTATGACTCAGAACTTACTACTCTTTTTTGCCTGTACGTTTCTCGACCCACACTCCTCGTATCGTTCACGTTTACAGGACTCCGTTCTGGTGCGAGTCGGAGAACGCTTTCTCCATCCCTACGCCAATATCTGGTTCATTTGTCACTCCTAAAATGAAATTCACTATGTCCTTTAGTAACCTCCCAAAACTTGTCCTGTTGTTGTACTGGACTAAATACGAAATTTTTCTAGGAAATCTCTGAAGGGACCGCCAGATCACCAATTCTGAAACGGAAGGTTACGTCCCCCACGTCCAAGTTAGGGACCAGCTCCTCGACTCTAACGTGTACTGAGCGTCAGTTTTTTGATTTTGTAATTTGTCTTCGTTATAACATTGTTTAGGTTATTTCTGAAGTTTTTTACCAGGTATATTTTTTTAATTTAACTTTTTTTACAAAAAATTTCTAGGAAGTTGGTATAGATAGTTCACAACAGTCCTATACCTCCTCGATCTTGAAAGTGGGTGACGACTACCCCCGTATGTCAGAGATTCTTTCCTTACGACACAACAAAGAAAGTGTTACAGGGGTCTTTTGTGACCGACACTCCCCGTCCGACGGACCGTAGGTGTCGAGACAGGATCACAAGGGCCCCGGAGAGGGTGACGGGAGCCTTGGAGACTTGTCGGAGTGGTCGGGTAGTCACCGTGATTCTCGAGATGGAAAAGGATGGAAGGACGGAGGGGCGAAGGGAGCAGAGAAAAGAGTGACCACCGGGTCGGTGGAGTGTTCAGACGGACGGAGATGGGAGGGGGTAGTAGGTTAAGAGGTATGTCGTCGGGTTCCCTAAAAACAATTATTTAAGATTAAGTTCGTTTTACAGGTACTTCATGTCACGTGTACAGTATGCACATGTCGAACCACTGTAAAGTGATTTACTTGAATATGGGCACAGGGGTCGGAGGTCTGGTTCAGTTCTTCGTACTGGTTGTGAGTTCTTCGGAGGACCCCTGGGAAGGTCACCGATGAGACGTGGGAGTTCCGATTGACAACAGGACCGAAAGTTGTCGTATTTGATCAAGACGGACTGAAACTTGAAATATTAGCGACTTTACATGTTAAACACAAGAAAACAGAGGTCAAGGAAAACGAGTTGTAATACAAAGACTTTCAAAGGTACGACAACGTACCCGACGACGACGACGACGATCCAGTGAAGTTAGCACAGACTGAGACACGCTGGGGTCTCAAATGAGGAAAAATAACGACAGATGATTGGACAACACACTTAAACAACAAGTCAGTGAGGCAGTACAGGTTAAGAAACGTTGGAGTACCTGACGTCTTGCGGTCCGAAGGGACAGGAAGTAGAGGACCTCGAACGAGTCTGAGTACAGGTAACTCAGCCACTACGGTACATTGGTAGAGTAGGAGACAGTAGGGGAGGAGGAGGAGGGGAGTTAGAAAGGGTCATAGTCCCAGAAAAGGTTACTCACCCGAGAAGCTTAGTCCACCGGTTTCATAATCTCGAAGTCGAAGTCTAGTCTGAAAGGTTACTCATAAGTCCCAACTAAAGGAAATCCTACCTGACCAACCTAGAGGAACGTCAGGTTCCCTGAGAGTTCTCAGAAGAGGTCGTGGTGTCGAGCTTTCGTAGTTAAGAAACCGTGAGTCGGAAGAGATAACAGGTCGAGAGTGTAGACATGTACTGATGACCTTTTTGGTATTGAAACTGATATGCCTGGAAACAGTTGTTCCACTACATAGACGAAAAGTTATGAGACAGATCCACACAGTATCGAAAAGAAGGTTCCTTGTTTGTAGAAAATTAAAGTACAGAACCCCGAACCGTTCGGTCCGACAGAGACGAAAGGAGGAGGGATCTACACCAGCAACAGTCCCGGATGTCGAGTCTGTTCGAAGGTACGATGTCCTACGGAGAAGGAAGACGAGTCTAGTCGATCCCAACTCGACCCGGACCGGTAACTCGGTCGTTCTCTCTTCGTCCATTGGTACTTCCACAGTTCTTTGGGGACCCGTGTGTCGGTGGTCGGTGAATCTCTGGGGATACGTCCACCCAGAGATCTGGGGTGAATCGTGGTGGAGGGGAGGGGTGGGACCAGGTCCGGAGGACGTAATATCTTGTTAATAAAGAGTTTTTTGTACTGATACGGTAAGGGAGATAAGAAAAAAGATAGTGAAACACAAGCTTAAATTATTATTGAACATCAGTGACATCTTTTAAACCTTTAGTGGTTTTTTCATATTTTTTCTTTACATTTAATGGATATTAGCCTTCGATTCCTAAAAGGTGACCATTGTATTGGGACACAAAGGAAAGTCATAAAAAAGATACGTGTGTAAAGCAACGTACATAAAGACTATTTTAGTATTGGAGTGGTGTAAAGGTCCACAAGGGGTGAGTCTCTCTCGTTGTCCACAAAGACCACCCCAAAACGGACCCGGGGACGGGAAGCCTAGATGAATTTTACTTCCCACAGGAGACCCACCCGCCCGGGAAACTCCCGGATATCTCCACTGGTCGACCCGGAGTCGGGGAGGGGGTGGATCGGGCGGGGTCTGGGCTCCGGAAAACACACGGGGTCCGGAGGATGCTTCGGTAGCCCCGGGTCACACGAAAACATTGGACTAGTGGAAGTAGGAGCGCAGGGACGTCGAAAGGAATTGTTCCGGTTTAAATACACGGGGTTTCCCTTGGGTTCGACGGCCGTTGGGGGACGGGTCTTGAGTGAGTGGTGGTGGGGGTTTTCGGTGTCCCGTAAATGTTTTCCCCAGCCCACTCGAAACTATTTTGACTTCGTCGGGTCCCACAGTCCAGCCTTTGAGGTGGAGAGATTCAAGACCCCTGTGTTCTGTCCCTCAGTATTTGTCCTTCGTAAAGGTGGCGCGGATGACCTACCGTC
Source organism: Capra ibex (assembly GCA_006410555.1). Taxonomy (NCBI): domain Eukaryota; kingdom Metazoa; phylum Chordata; class Mammalia; order Artiodactyla; family Bovidae; genus Capra; species Capra ibex. Next base: position 137,157 of record SJYO01038749.1, read on the forward strand.
CGCCCCGACGACCTACTCAACTCAGACTTTTGATTTTCTCCGCGACCCACTCACGAGTCCCGGTGGAGTGGAATCGCGACAGTGAGACGTCCCACGACCCACACCGACGATTCAACGATGAACCTGAACCGTCAACCCACTTCAGGTCTCGTCAATACTACGAGTCGAGTCATCTCTTGCCTGTCCGTCTGTGGGGTGGGGCTGGAGTGGGGGTTGGGTCCCTCCATTCTCCCGTCACGTCCATAGGTCTATACAACTCTTCCCCTCATCCGGGTCGAGGGTTTCGGGGCTGAGAAGGTACCGTCCTTGGACCGGGGACCGGATCTCGACCCCCTTTCCACTCTCCGAGGTACGGGTACGGGTCCTTTCGACAAGGAGTGAGGTCAGAGACCTGTCGTGGAAGGACCTCGTTGTCTTGTGTCCTTTTAACTTAAAGGGTCGTGTCGGTACGTCAAGATCTTGATGCAAAGAGTCTTTCACTACGAAGGTCCTCCTAAGACGAGTAGGGGTCGTTCCCAACCTGTTTACTGACCACCCCTTTCCTCCCCTTCCACTTCGTGTCCCCGTAGTACCCTTATCGACCCTCCATAGGGTAGACTAGTGTTGAAACGGGTGTCTCGCACCAAGACTTCCTCGGCCGAGATCAGTGGAAAAGACGACGAAGACCAGTTTAGGGTAGGTGACTCGAGGTGGGTCTAGACGATAGTCTAAGACTTCGGCCTCAGGTCTTAGTCCCATAGTCTTGGTGTGTTCTACAATTCGGAACGATGAGTTCGCAAAGGGTTTCATATACAACACCTTCGGTCACCCTATCCGTTTCCTCAAGGAACGAATCCACTGAAACCCTTTGTGACACATCATCTCCACTGGGGTTGAGAACTGGGGAGGACTTTGGGTGCGGGAACGGGTACCTCAAAGTCACAGAAGGGTGCCGTCCATCCACTGGACGAGCCGGGAATCGGCCACCTGACTATGTACGAACCTCTGGACTCCCTTCGTCTCCAAACGTCACTCGACCCTGAAACGAGAGAACTCGGAGACGGTGGTAGTGTTCTTGTGTGGGTCCTTCCGACGACCTCCCACCCTATGTCCACCCTGTCTCGTCTGGACGACATTCGTAGGGTTGGTCTTGGTTGAGTCTACCGGGAGATTCGTCGGTGGTGGTCGGTGCTCCCACGGGTCGGTTAGAGGCCTTCTAAACTCTGTGAACTCGTTCTTTATACATAGTAACATCCGGTAACTCCAAAAGATCGTGACAGTTTCGTTTTCTTTTGACCATGTTGGGACGCACGATCTTAACAGGTCTCAGCGTTCCATGAGATCGTATAAGTTCCGGGACTCTTCAAGACATCATCTCTTTGGACAAATTGAAACGACTTGGGTTGTAAAGGGTTTGTGTGTACGAGTACCTTGGGAACAGAGGGTCCATTGTAAAATGTCTTCAGTATAAGTCTCCTTACGGGTAGTCATTTGTGATTACTTACGAGTGGTAAGTAAAAGATCTGCTCCTTTGGTCTGGGTCTTTCCCCCGAGAGGACCGAAGACCCAGTCGTAACGAAGGGGAGTACTGTAAGGGTAAAGGAGATCCGTTACCACCAGAGAGGGAAATGACTTTGACTCCAGACTTGGTGTGTTGAAGTGTAGACTGATAAACGACATACAACAAAAGAAAGAAAATATCAACAAAATGTTAGAACACAAGTAAAGACGACATGTCGTTTCACTAAGTCAATATGTATGTACTATATGTATTTAGATAAGAAAAAGTCAAGAAAAGGTAATATCAAAGAAGTTAAGTCAAGTCAAGTCAGCGAGTCAGCACAGGCTGAGAAACGCTGGGGTACTTAGCGTCGTTCGGTCCGGAGGGACAGGTAGTGGTTGAGGGCCTCAAGTGAGTCTGAGTGCAGGTAGCTCAGGCACTACGGTAGGTCGGTAGAGTAAGAGACAGCAGGGGAAGAGGAGGACGGGGATTAGGGAGGGTCGTAGTCTCAGAAAAGGTTACTCAGTTGAGAAGCGTACTCCACCGGTTTCATGACCTCAAAGTCGAAATCGTAGTAAGGAAGGTTTCTTTAGGGTCCCGACTAGAGGAAGTCTTACCTGACCAACCTAGAGGAACGGCAGGTTCCCTGAGAGTTCTCAGAAGAGGTTGTGGTGTCAAGTTTTCGTAGTTAAGAAGCCGTGAGTCGAAAGAAGTGTCAGGATGGTCCATAATTTACGTCAAGAGACACGGTACGTCATCCTGAAACAACATATAAAATAATATCATACAACATAAACAATTAGGGTTTGACAATTAAATAGGGAGGAGAGGGAAGGGAAGACCATTGGTATTCAAACAAAAGATACAGACATCCAGACAAAGATAAAATATTTATTCAGGTAGACATAATAAAAAAATTCTAAGGTGTATATTCACTATACTATAGAAACAGACCGAATGAAGTGAATCATACTATTAGAGATTCAGGTCATACAACGAAAGATTAAGTTTTTTTCTTTAAAAGAACTCGTTGATGATGTACGTTCTACGATTCGTGGTTCCTGGAGGTCTTTTCTGTCAGGAATCGAAGATCGTCGAGTGTCACGTCACCTCCTTCTTCCGTTTCTTTTTCGGACACTTCCCTGTGTAACCCACGGTACCCCGTCCGTCCGACGTCTCCACTGTATATATAGTTCCTTTCGAAGTACCTCCTCTATTGTAGACTTGACTCAGAACTTCTTACTCATCCTCAATGGACGTATTCTTTCTATTCTAACCCACCCTACCACCCTCTCCGTACCCCCTCCTTGACCTCCTAGACTCTCACCTTCGGATTCACTCAGTCCCCAGTCGATTAACGTTGTCTTTCCCTAAGGAACATCTCATAGGAGAGGTCGCTAGGGGAGGTCGATCAACGTTGTCTTTCCCTAAGGAACATCCTATAATTCTCCGATTGTTCGGATACACCTCCTGACTTCTCTGGGTGAGACACGACTTGAAAGTCCTTTCAGGGGGTTTCAGTGTGGTGTCTTGACTCGACAGTACTAGTCCCTCGGTAATGTATTAGTCTTGGGTAGTGACGGTCCAACTCTTGGTACACCGGAGTCGACACTAAGTGTAGTTGTTTTCCGTACGGAGAGAGGGAGAAAGTGACTCTAGGTTTCAGTCCAAAGTGTGTTCTTACAAACTAACCAACTTGGAGTAGTATGGAGTTTGGGATCGACGTTCTCTCAGACCTTTACGGGATAAATCGAGAGATTGTCTCCAACTGTACCTACGGTTTGTAGTTAAGTGGAGTAGAAAGAGTTTTCTCGTGAATTCCTTTCGGTCAAACCGTACATAAATTCCGACTAGAAAGGTCTTTTGTAAGAGTCGAGAATGTCGAGGAAAAATGACAGAGGGAGTACTGCGGACGGGGGTGAAGACCCGTACGGTATCCGCGAGCAATTTCTGGAGGTTTTTCGGATTCGACTAATTGGTCGGAGGAGTGACGAACTAGAGACCCCACCCGTCCATAGTTCTACTTATTTCCGTTGGAAAAAAAAAAAAAGGTCAGAACGGACCTTATTTAACGATGAAAGAACTTGTGTATCTTCCTACATAATAATACTTCCCCAAGACATAATAATGACTCTTGTTAACAAGTCTTCGGTCTTCGGATCTCGACTGCTCCAATATAAGAGACTCCTCTTTAAGGTCTTTGGTAATGAGTAATTAAAAAAACGAACCCTTTTCTTTGAAACGGAAGAGGACGTACCGAACTGTAGGTTCCTCCTTGAACTGGGAGGTGTAAACGTGAGTAACCACTCAGTCACTGACTCGTCCGTCATCGGAGGTAAGTCTACGGTTTCGGTCGTCCACCAGTGACCTACTCCGGATCAGTATCGTGAGGTGTCTCCACGTGAGACCCTTACTTCCAAACCGAACCCTTACGGTTTGTTTGTACAAAGGTCCTTTAAGGGTTAACGGGTCGGGAGGAACCGTCCCGTCCCTGACTAGGTCACCGTGTCACGAAAACAGTGACAGGCTGGTTTGGGGAGTGCGAGACGGGACTTCTACCCCTTTGGTCCCGGAGACCTTAGGTTGTAGACAGGTCCGGGTGTCCTCCGTGCCCTCCGGATTAATTAAATACAGACACCTCGTGGACATGTCGGAGTTTACTCTCCACATTCCGCTGGTGTTCGGGTTAATTAATGGTGGTAACTACCTCCGAAGCCCGGGGTGGAGGAGAAAGTGATGTCGACGGACCGGGACAGAGTGTCGTTTCCGTCCGTCCACGACTGACTCTTCCTCTTTCAGTCGTCCATTCGGTCTCTAGGACCGATCCCAGAATCGAGGGGTGCCGTTCAACGGTACTTGTTAATCAGTGACCTCCAAAGGACCTAGAGTGGTAAAAGGAGTCTCTTTTACTGAGATCATACTCAGAAGGAGTCTAATATTTGGAAAGGAGAGTCTTACTCCATGATCACGGTTCGACTCTGTGGAAGGAGTCTAAAACCGGAGACGAAATTTCACCCGGACCTAGGGGGTTCTTATATATGTTTCGGGACGGAGAGGTTCCCGGTATAAATTTGAGCGGTGGTAGTTCGTGTCCCGTCCCTCCTTTTCCTCTTTTACATGTATGTCTTCATACACCAAAATACTTTCGTTTCACTTACGGGTCAGTAAGTATTTACCTCACACGGTTTACCCCCGATAAAGTGTAAACTAAGGAACATGCAAAATACCGTCTTCTCGAGTGACCCATAAAGTAAAAGGTCAAGGTCCGTGCCCGAGGGACCACCTTTAAGGTCTGACGGCCCCACAGGTATGGAAACAGGTGTCCAGTGGTCTCGAGTCGGTCAGGCCTCCCATCGTCTCGACTCTTTTCGTACGCCCGTACTTCGATCCCACCGGTCCGTTCCAATGTGTCGGACACAGACGTTCTAGTCCCAGATGCACCGAGCCCAAACGTATCGTGTCCAGATGTTCCGGTCTAAGAACGGTGTAGTTCTAGACGTAGTAGTCTCCGACGTGCCGGGTCTAGACGAACCGTGGGTACAACGGTGGGGAAATTAGTTTGACTCTGGAGGACTGGGTCTTCTCTCTGTGACGAGTCGAAGATTGTTTCGGACGTCTTCCGTCCTTACCCCCGGTGGGACCCCTCGACTCCCCAATCTAGACTCGCGAGGGGACCCCAGTGTCCAGGAAGGCCCTGGAGACTCGTTCCTCTGTCAAAGGAGGAGGACGGGGCCCCCCGGGCACCAGGTAAGGTAGTAGAGTCCCTAGGTGGAGGACGAAAAGGAAAGCGGTGGTCGACGAAGGGACAGTGACCCCTGTTCTCCCTTCTGTTCCTCGCCTCGACACGAGTCGCCGGGTCCGTCCGTTAGGGACGGAGACACCCACTGTTGCGTCCCAACAAATGGAATGGAGAGGACTGGAGTCTCTCGTCCCCCGAGGTCGGTGTAACGACACCGTCCCCTTCCCGGGCCCGGTCGACCGGAGCGTCCGACCCCTCTCTGTGTGAGTCTTGTGGTGACGCTTTTCTTGACAGTCGGAAGTAATAATTATAGGTCACAATTATAAATTACAGTCTTTTGACGTCGAGGGAAGAGACATGGTAGTGGTCTGAGCGTGCCCAGTACGATTGGTCTTCAGAAGGTAGAGTCGTGGGGAGATCGATGCACAGTTCTGGGTGTCTCTCCAAACCCAAACGAATTTTATGGCCCACGGTTTACTTAGGATTTTTTTCTTTTACTTTTGATTTATTCTGAGTCTTTCCTACAATAACGAAAACTTTAGTTAGGACAAGGAATTTGTAGAGAGTATGAGGTACAAAACTACGGTCTTTCAAATCTTTGTCCCATTCCGTCTTCACATTGGAAATTCTATCCCTTCTAACCTCCTTGAAGGACCACCAGGTCACCAATCCTGGGGAACGAAAGTGACGACCCCCCGGGTCCAAGCTAGGGACTAGTCTCTTAATTTCTAGGGAGTTCGACTCGACACGACGCCCCACCCCCCCACCCCCCCCTTCCCTTCTATTCTCGAGACGTCTCATAAAACACGTAACAACTCTCAGGTCTACATAAAGAATTAGTCGTCGTCGCTACGTCATACCTAAGTTGGTTTTATTAGACTTACTAGACTACCTGTGACGTTCTACTTGCGTTCTACAACTTACTTATCTTAATAAATGGCGAATTCGTTAGTTGATTGAGAGTGGATAGTCTTGGTCGAGCAAAGAGTTGGACCTTGTGAGACAATCGAAAACCCCATCCTGTCATGAAGTAAGGTGGCTCGACAGGGTGTGTGACAGGGATGGGTAAGTGGGGTACGTCAACACTGGGTAAAGGTTTGTGGGAGGGTGGTCGCACCACCCACCGTGTCGGGGTCCTGACCCTTGGGGGTTGGGTCCATGTGACCCGGTGGCTACACCTTCTCCGTGTCTTCACATTTCCGTTTGAGTCTTTACTGGGTCCGTCCCTGAAGAAACCACCAGGTCACCGATTCTGAGACTTGAGGGTTACGTCCTCGGACCCAAACTAGGGACCAGTCCCTTAATCTAGGGTGTACGGTGTTGATTCTCAAGATTACGGCTTTGATTTTTTTTTTTCTAGGGCGTACGGGGTTGTTTCTACTTTCTAGGACGTACACCGTCGATTCTCGGGCGTGTAGGTTTATTTATTTTTTATAAAAAATTTTTTCTCTCTACTGGACCCGTGGTCCGGTTCGGTCGCCTCGGCCCGGTACGAGTACGATTCCGTAAGCCCTTCCGTTGTCTCAGACCCTGACCGGAGGTGTTTCACTGGGTTTCCCTATCGGACGGGGGTGTGGGTGGGACGAGTACGGGGTGGGGGTGGCGACCCGTGTCCCGAGGTGGGAAGAGGTGACCCTCACCTGATGGTGGAGGTAGACGTCCACCCTCACCAGTACCGAACATTTCGAAAGTAGAAAAGCTGTAGTTTCTTCCTGGAGCGTTTTTCCGGGACCCGTGTCAAAAGGTCCTAGGTCCTTGGGTCTACTGAGTGGACACAACCGTGGTCGGGCCCCAGGGTCGAACAGAAGGAACTGGACTCGGTGTGGATGGGTCCGAACTTCGGAGTCGAGTGGTGGTCGGAAGGATTTCCTGGTCAATCAATGGTCTAGACTCAGGGACGAACCAACCCTTTCGGTGAATGTCCTTATATTTATCTTCTACTAAAGTAAAGGTCCCTTAGAAGAGGGATATTTCAAAAAATATTATAAAATAACTCTTTATTAAATATAGGTCATTTTACGTCTTTTGAATTCACATGTTGGACTACTTAAAAATGTATACATACGTGAGTACACGGAATATTTTAAAATTCTTTCGTATCTTTTCTTTAAAATTAATTTTATGTGTGTGTGTCATCGACCTTATCGATTTTGATTTTTCTCACTATTGTCGTTTTCAACCGTTCCTCCATCTCTCTACCCTTAAGGGTATGTAGAGTCTATCCTCATCTTTCACCATATTGGTGAACCCTTTTACTGAACCGTCAAAGAATATTTTTAATTTGTCTACGGACGGGGTACTGGATCAGACTCATGAATGGGTTCTCTTTACTTTTATATACATGTACTTTCAAGTGGCGTCGAAATAAACAGTATCGGGGTTTGACTTTGTTGGGTTTATAAGTGGTGGTTGACATACCTAGTTGTTTAACACCACATCGGTGTGTCATCTTATGGTCAGTAGTTATTTTCCTTACTTGGGGACTATGTGTGTTGTACCTACTTAGAGTTTTATTAGTTCGACTTTCTTCGGTCTCTCATGAATAACGTACTAAGGTAAATCAAAAAAAAACAGACTGGGTTAAATAAAAGTCGTATTTGTATATTGGAGTCATACTCTACAGATTGATTTCGTTCGTGGTCGTTGTTCTGGTTCTGTCGTAGAGAAGAAGATTTCAAATCCAAAACGGGTCTTAGGAACTATGTCCCTTATCGGGTCTGGTTCTCAGTAACGAGGGTGTTGGTTCGGAACCCGACGGTGTGCGAACGCCTAGTCCACTTGTCTGTAAAGTCATAAAGGGGACGAGAAGTTAGATGTATTAGGTATACGTTGTTAACGACGTTTTGGACGGTAAGGTCACCCCTGTTTACCACGGAGAGATCGAAAAGCCTATTCAAATCTAGGGACTAGAAGTAGTATACTTCTTTCTCTTTATAGACACAGCGAACTGTATCACTAACTTCTTAGAAGGAAGGACTCCGCCTTCTCTCAGTGGGTTCCACCTTCTCTCGCGGCCGGGCCCCTGTCAGGTAAATATAATTTGCCATCTTTTGCGTTTGGTAAGATGTTACTGTCCTTCGTCTAGTCACCAACGGACGCCTACCCCAGGTCCCTGTCCGTCCGTCCTCGTTACCGTTCCCTCCCGTACTCCTTTGTAACCCCTCGTTACGTATATAAGTGCTAGAACTGATACCACTGCCAACGTGCCCACCTACGTATACAGTTTTGCATAGTTTAACATATTAAATTTAGTCACGGCAAATAACATACAGTTAATATGAAGCTATTTCGACATAAAAAATTCTACACACAAAGCGACGTACTTTTAGTATGAAGTTTAAAAAAAAATTACGACTTAAGTGGTGGTGAGGGAGGAGGAGGTTTTTTTTTTTTTTTTTTTGTTCGTTTTTTATGTATGTTGTTTATGCCCAAGAACCCTAAGGTGTATAGGAGAGCAGAAACCCTAGTTCGTTCTCTTTAAGATGAAATTCGAGTTCCGTCACATTGTCTTCGCCCCGGTGGTGTGGTGCCGTCTCCGTGCTTCCGTTTAGCTGCACAGACTCGGGTCTGGACAGAAGGGCTCTGCACCGAGGCTGAGGACGAACATAACAATTCGACTTCCCGTGCAATATTGGTCTGTTAATAAGAGCCCCAATCGGATCATATTACGCAAGTAAAGGTGGAACAGGGGAGAGCCGATGAAGGAAGAACCCACTCATAAGTGCCGACCCCGTGCCGTCCTTGAGGTGTGGTGGTTGGTTTTAGGACATGGCACTGTTGAAGTAGAGAATTAATGTCATTTGTAAATGTATTACGAGCCCGGGTCGGTCACGTCTTTCTAAGCAATTACGTCTTTGTACGGGAAATTGGTAGGGCAAAATAATGTGTTTGGGGGACCCCTGGGCTCGTCGGGTTCTAAACGTTTTCTACTACTCTTTAACCGACTCTATAATTCGGGGAAAGGTCCACGTTAATTTTCGTCCGACCTCTTCGAGGGCGAAAGTGTCTATACCTAAAAAAAAAAGTAGGACTTAGGTGTGTCATTCCTAAGGTCCACGGATCAACGGCAGTCTTAAGATTGTAAGCGACCTCTACCCCAAAACAAAAATAAGAGTAAAAGGGTGAGAGGTAAAGACTTAACTGTTGGGACGTCCAAAACGGCCCTCCAGATTATAAAGGTACCTACGGGTTCGTGTCCCGGTCAACCTTTATTTGGGTCGTCGTTTCTGGCGGTACTTTTAATACTTGTAAGGAGAACGAAGGTCGGAAACTACGAAATTTTGTCTGGGAGAGCCCTCTCTCGTTGAAATTAGTGTAAAAGAGCTCATTTTGGGTCGACCGGACCCCTCCCTGTCGGGTCCGGGCCGAAGTTCGACCTCTCCTCCACGACCTCACGGTACCGCCTGAGGGGTGAAAGTCCTCCTAAGCCTGGTCCCCTGTGGCTTCCAGTGATGTCCTCCTCCTCTTCTCTCACACCCGAAACCCTTTTCAGTTTGGACTCGAAGGAGGTTGAAGGGTGTGGAGGAGAGGTGAGGGTTGGAGAAGGGGGACACACTAGAACCTTTTCACGGGGGAGGAGACACGGGGTCAAAGTGGTAGAAATTGCGTCCCTATTGCGAGAGATGAGACGTCCCTACAGCTCCCCGAAACCACTGTATCGGGGCATGTCTCAGAGGACGGTCCCGGTCGTTCAGTCTCGGTGTGTACGGTGTGGGTCACCGAAGAGTTTCCATGTAATAGTAAAAGAATGATACTGGTCAAAATGCCGTAGAAGAGTTTCGAGTCCGTCGGTCTTTCTAGGAAGTACGGTGGAAAGGTCGATACTTTGCTACGAAATCCCGAGAGTGTTGGAAGAAGAGGGGAACACCAACCTTTCCTACTCAAGATCTTGTTTAGTCGAACCCTTTCGGTGGAGGTCACAACCGTGGGTCTGACCGCCCTTTCCATGGACCGGGGTCCGACTCCCGTCTTCGTCGTCGTGACTCGTCAGGGCCCCACCCGCACCGAGGGACCACCCTCTCGTTGGTCTACCTTCGCCCAACCCCTCCGGTCTTCTATTCCGACTTCTATTCCGGTCGGTCCTTGGGTCTCCCTTCAAGTTCCAGACTCTTTTCGTTCTAGGTTCCGGTTAGGATCCCTCTCCGTCCACGGGACCGTGCCCGAGACGGAGTGGGTGTCTGTGTACGCTCTCGTTTATGGTATAGGCTACTGTTGAGAATCAATAAATAAAGTGTCTGCAATTATTTCGTAAAACCAACACGACCCGTGACAAAGTCGTGAAATGTTAGTACTGAAGTAGAGTGGGAGTATTGCTGGGGTACTCTGTCTTGATATTACTAGGGGTAAAATGTCCACTCCCTTAACTCCGAGTCTCTCCAAGCAATTGAGCAGATTCCAGTGTGTCATTCTTCCACCGTCTTAGTCTTAAGCTTATGTCCCTCATCCCGATGTCTCGGGTGTGAGACTGGGTAGCGTCTATTATGAACGGTCCCCTAAGTGCCTTCCTTCCCCGAGTCAGCCTTACTAGAATTCCCCATCCACCCCCCTTCATCCCTCTCTCCGTTTCCCGAAACGTCCATCCCCGTTCCTACCTATATTTCTGCCCCGTCTTTACTCACGGTGCACCGACCAATCCTTCCTGTCTCTCTTTTCTCAAACACTCTTAGATTTTTCCTTATGTCCATCTATCTGTATCTATCTGTTGATTTAGTGAACCGACGTGCGGACTTTGATTGTGTTGTAACAATACTGGGGGTCCCTTTGATCAGAATCGTACTCCGACTACACCCCAAACGTCAGCCCCACTGTCCCGATGTACACTGTTTCCTGTCCCTAGGTCTTACCGGTGGGATCCTCTTACGTCCCGACACCCTCACCCTCCGTGTGGCTCTGCCCGACATTTGCTCTTTCCCGTCTCTGTTAGAGGAGGAATCGTCGGACCTCCGATTCCTACCACATACACAACCCCCTCCCCACCTCCACGGGACAGGAACAGGATAGAGGCCCTTTATGGACGTCCCTTGTGGGTCATACTCCGTTCCCTTGGTCCACAGTCATACACCTGTCAACTCCCGTTTTCGTGATAGGTCTCCTGGACCTTTTCACCGAAGACTCTTGGTCTGACCCCCTGAAGGGACCGTTAGGTAACCAATGCTGAGGTCCGAAAATGACGACTCCGGGGTCCAAGCTAGGGACCAGCCCCTTGATTCTAGGGTGTTTGACGTGTCACACCGGTTTTTTTCTCTGGTCTAACATAAAATTTACCACAAGTCGAATGGTCTTCCTTCTATCTTCTACCAAACCCACCGAGGTGACGTCTATCTAAAATTCTGTTCATAGGGTCTCGGTCTTGGGGGACACGTAAAGACAATGGATGGTGGTCCGTTCCGTGGTAGGGGTATAAGCCATCGAATTTTATTTACGAACGCACCCACGAGTCATCGAGTGAGCACACACTGAGAAACGTTGGGGTACCTGCATCGGGTGGACGTCCGAGGAGACAGGTACTTTAAGAGGTCTGTTCTTATGACCTCACCCAACGGTAAAGGATGGGGGTCCCTAGAAAGGTTGGGCCCCTAGTTTAGGCGTAGACAACTCAGAGGACGTCACCGTCCACCTAAGAAATGGTCCCACGGTGGAATTTTATTCGTTGTTTGTAAATAAACGAGTGTTAAGACATTAGACTCCTAGTCGACTTCGTCGAGTTGACCCCGACCTTCTCGGTAAAGGATTTCTCGACTGTTCGACTACGTCCGACGTCACAGTGTCTTTATACGAGAGAGTGTCGAGACTTCTGGAGTTCAGGTTTTAGTTACACAGCAGCCTCAACCAAGGAGGAACCTCCGAGTGTCCCGTTCGGACGAGATCCGGAGAGAGGCTCGAAGACGCGCCACAAGAAACAACACATAGTAGGGGACTAGAGACGGGGACGATATTGTACAGCACAGACACACACCAGACACAGAAGTGAGGGAGAAGAAGTTTCCTGTGAACAGCAACCTAGACCCCGGGTGGGAGTAGGTCATACCGGAGTTGAACTAATTAGACGTTGGTGAGACGAAGGTTTCTTCCAGTTATTAAGTATTCACGACCCCCAACCCTGAAGTTGTCTAGAAAGGACCCTTCCTCCCTCCACTTCACTTTACGTTTCCTCCGAAAAGTCCACTGAGCCACCCTTTCTTAGGCGGACGCTACGTCTTCTGAACCCAAGTTAGGGACCCAGTCCTTCTAGGGGATCTCCTCCCGTACCGTTGGGTGAGGTCATAAGAACGGGCTTCTTAAGGTGTCTGTCTCCGATGTCAGGGACCCCCAACGTTTCTCAGTCTGTGCTGAAGCTGTCTAGAAACGACCCACCCCCCACCCCCCCCCACCTCCATTGGTAAGTTAGACATGGTAAGTTATAAAGAACCGTCCTCCTTACTGTTCCTGAAGTGTCGGTAGAAATTGGTCGGGGGAGGGGTCGTTAGACTCACTACTGTTGTCCTTCCTTTTACTCCGTCGCTCGACCTTCCCTTGTTTCAGTATTGCAAATACAATAGTGTCGTCGACAAGGACACCCGTTACCCCTTCCTTATGTTAGGGTGACTCCTGGAGTCCCCTGTCGCATCCTCTTTGGAGTTTCAAAGGGGTTGACTCCCTACCCACCACCTCATAATTTGTCGACTAGGGGACGTAGCCACGGGGCTCACACGACGGACTTTTTGAGGGAGTCCCTGAAAGGACCGCCAGGTCACCAATACTGAGACGCATGTGAAGGTGACGTCCCTCGAACGTCCCTCGAACGTAAGGGAAGGTCGTCGGTGACAGCCACGGGGTTGGTCGACGGACGTCGGAGCGGAGCTTCGAGACTTCTGACGTCTCAGTCACGGTGTCTTGTGTGGTTCCGTTCGGTCGCTCTCCTCGGTTCGACGGGGTATCGTTTTAAGATTGAGGGGTCCGAATCGACGTTCATTTCCCGACACTCCCCGCACCTGATGTATCCACTTGGGGTCCCCGGTGGGGAGTAGTAACTTTTGTCTGGTGTCGTTCGGTCGCCCCGTGTTGTGCTTCTGTATTGTACCCGAGGGGTACCTCCCCGGCCACCTCCAGCCCAACCCCTGTGTAGATAAGGCCGGGGCCCCGTCTGTTCCTCAGGTCTGATACCGGAGTCGGTCCTTTCTCCCGTCCGGACTCCGAGGTCCGACTCAGAGCCCCCTCGTCGGAGCCCCGGAACCTTCGTGTGGTGTTCGCACGGGTGACGACTCGGTTCCCCGTCGTGTAAAGGGTAGATTCGTACCGTCCCGGAATTGGAAGTGGGTTCGTCGAAAAGGACGGGGTTTTCCGTCGAGAAGACAGGTCCGGAGCCTTCCCCTCGTCCGTCCTACGAGACGGACGAGACGAAACGTGGAAGGGATGGTCCGCGGTCACCGGACGCTTCGACGGACGTCTTTCGTGTCGGTACGCAAAGAGTACTTACTAAAAGTTACTAAGAGCGAGACAGGTACCCCCCTGTAGTGCATAACTTTTAGGTCGTTTTCGCATCGGTCGACTCCCGACGAGGTCTGTCGACGAATTTTTCACCTGGCGGACCGGTGACCGGAAGTTTAGCGTTCCCCAGGACCCTTTCTTTGTCCGAGGGGTCCCCTGAACGGGTCTCTAGGTCACCGATTCTAAGGTGTGAGGGTCACGTCCCCAGAGCCAAGCTAGGGACCAGGCCCTTGATCTAGGGTGTACGGTGTTGTTTCTAGTTTCTAGGAGGGAGTCACGGACGGCGTTGATTCTGGGTCGTGTCAGTTTATTTATTTATAAAAAATGTTTCTTTGTCCAAAAGGTCCGGTTCCGGACGGGTTCGGGTTCCAGTATGGGAGACGTTCAGTCCGGGGACACGTGGGTGAACCCCGGAGTGGGAGCACCGGGGTGAATTAGGAGGGTTGGACAGTAAGTGAGCGAACAAGCAAGTAATACGTTGAGTATTAGTGATTCGTGAACGGCATACAGTGAGCGACAAGATCCGAGACCCTTTGACAACACTTGTTTTGTCTAAAAAATTTTTAGGGACATCAGTACCTCGAATGTAAGAACACCTCCTCTTTCCATCTTTTGTTTATTTATTCGTTTTGTACGTCACACAAAATACCACCCTTCATCCTTCCTCTTTTTAACTCGTCCCTTCCCTTGCCCCTTGGGTCCCCGTCGCTCCCCATCCCCCCCTTCTAACGTCCAAAATTTTCTCAGACACGACTCTTCATCACCTGTAAGGTTATTTCTGGAACCCCTCTCCACCCTCCCTCATGGCACCTGTTATTTCTTCTTGTCCGGACCGTTGTTGACTATGTTTCCGGGATTCCACGTAAGATCCTGGACGTTCCTCCGGTCTCACCGACCTCACCTCTTCCCCTTTCGTTGTCCGGTCCTTGAGTCTCTTCACTCCCCCCACCAAGGGAACCGAAAGTGAGACCACGGCATTCTTCCGAGACCTCCTAAGACACACCTTTCCCTGTTCTACCCTGAACCCAAAATCCTCTGGGGAAGAACCAACGACAAAAGTCTCGTCTGCCATCCCCATACTCCCGTTTTCCGCCCCCCTTGTAGTCACCTTTCTGCTGTCGCGAAGAGACACACATCCAGTACTCCTGGTGTTTACAACATCACTTACAATAAAGTCATCCTTAACTCAAGTTGGAGTGGTGGTTGTAAGACGTTTTGGGTGTAAGCAAGACGGACGAAGTTTCTATTTCTTTGTCTGTTCAGTGAACAAGTTCAATGGGTCAACCATTCGAGAAAGTGGTTCTTTGTAGACTATGTCTAGAGGGTACTCCGGATCGGTGCAATTTTGAGTGTAAATAGATGGAGGGAGAAAGACGACGAGGGAAGAAGGAAACCCATTTTGCTTTTACCTCTTTTTTTTAGGATAAAGTAGATGACCAGAAACCCAACTACAGACTAGGAAAGACCCTGAAGAGTTCGAAGACCAGAAAGGGAACCCTTCGTTTCGCCGTAATCAGACCCAGTTCCTCAGACCCAGCTCCTTAGTCTACCCGACCCGACTCGACCCCGAGACTGTGGGTGGGTGCCCGTCCCGTCAAAGGTCTTCGTATTTAGGTCCAAAATGGAGGAGGACCCCATCCAAAGAGAGGGGAGGTACCGGGTCTGTGATCGGTCCGAAACTATAGGGGTCGGAAACCCGAAAACACCCGTCCCGGTGCCGACTTCAACGGTCCGTGGGTCCCCGGTTGGGGGAGAATCCGAAAACAAAAGTTGACTTCGGTTTCGACACCTTCCTAATATACCCTAGTCGGCAAGGGTCTCGGACAAAATATATGGTGACCTCCATGTGTCTGGGCACAAAGAATTATTAATACCAATGCATAAAACTACACGATCCTTTTTCTTTTGGTCGTGTCGGTTGGGTACTGAAGTACTTATAATAACGAGTCCTCTTCCGATTTTGTAAATCCCACAGAAATTTTTTTTTTTCTACTAAATTCAAATTTTATAATACAATTATTATTGTATTCATTCATTCACAATCAACGAGTCAGTACGGGCTGAGAAACGCTGGGGTACCTGACGTCGGGTGGTCCGAGGAGACAGGTACTCTAAAAGGTCCGTTCCTATGACCTCACCCAACGGTAAAGGAAGAGGTCCCCTAGAAGGGTTGGGTCCCTAGCTTGGGTCCAGAGGACGTGACGTCCGTCTAAGAAATGGTTGACTCGATATTCCCTTAGGGTTATTATTGTATTCATCATGTTTTATGACGTTTATAGTACTTTCTCTATGTCTTATTACGACACCATCCAACAAAGTCTACCCCTTCTCTACTTCTCTTCCCGAAAAGGGGGTGGGGCCGGTAGACTTTCCTAAAAACAATTTATAGGAGAATTATATTACCTACCTTGTCCGTACGATGTCTCGTAATCTTTTATGTCTGGTGGTTTTTTACAATTTTATCTTCAGAGTGTGAGAGTGGAAGGTCTATAGTGGTGGTAATTGTGGATTCACGTGTAGACAGAACCAAAAGATGACGATACGTCGTTTAATGGTGTTTGAATCGTCGAATTTTGTGGTAGGTAAATAATGGGTAGTGAAGACGTAGAATCTTCAGGTTCACCTGAACCAAGAGACGAGACCCATAAGATTTCGGTTTCAGTTTTACAGTCGGTCCGACCCGAAAGTAGACCTTCCAGACCCCCTCTTGGGTGAAGGTTCGAGTAAGTCCAATAATGTTCTTAGGCTCAGGAACACCAACACCCTGACTCCAGTGGTAAAGGAACTCCAGACAGAGACCAAGGACATGTAGAAGTTCGGTCCTTGTCGTGTAGATTGGGAAGAGTACAAGTGTAGAGAGACTGAAGAGGATGGATGGAGAAAACGGTAGTCAGTCCGTTTTTTCCACCCGTCGTCTCTTACTCTACCAACCTACTGTAGTGACTGAGTTACCTGTGCTTAGACTCGTTTGAGGTCTTCTATCACTTCCTGTCCTTTCGGACCACGTGACGTCAAGTACTCCAGTGTTTAGTAGTCTGTGTTTAGTCGCTGACTTGTTGTTTGTGACGAAAATTTCTCGAGTACACTAATCTAATCCGGGTGGGTCTATTAGAGAAATGAAATACCAGTTGACGCGTCACCACGATCACCATTTCTTGGGCGGACGGTAACGTCCTCTGTATTCTCTCCGTCCAAGCTGGGGACCCATCCCTTCTAGAGGACGTCTTCCCGTACCGTTGGGTGAGGTCATAGGAACGGACTTCTTGGGGTACCTGTTTCTTCGGACCGCCCGATATCACGTACCCCAGTACTTCTCAGTTTGCACTGACTTCGTTGAATCGTATGTGCGTGTACGGTACGCACACTGTGTTAGTGTGCTCACTTTAGAGTAGTGTTCACTACACTAAGTGTCCAAGGTTCTACTTCCGTACTTTAGAACCCCCTGACATACAAATATTGAGACGGAGGGTGTTATAGCAAGACCTAGTAAGAGACATATTTATAAATATTTCTATCTAAAACCAGAAAAATGAAAAAAGCAAACATTACCCCATACCGGATAATTGTTACGATACTATCAGAGTCCATTGTCACCTTCTTATATAAATATAACATCTATGTTATTCAGTTAATAAAAAAAGGTCAGTTTCTAGAGGTGAAAAGGTAAAGTCATTTATGAGTAGAGTTGGTTATGAGTCTTATATAAGTCTAAGGGAATTATCTGAGTTTTACAGAAATGTTTGGTTATAGGTCAGGACCGGGTTGTAACGTTACGACAAGACTTTTTTACAGGGTGAAAGATCTAGATAGTTCACTGAAGGAACACTACAGTAATCGAACAAAGAGATACGGGACATAAAGGAGAGTTATCCTTCAATGTGTGTTCACACCACCGTTTACAATTGCGGACCGAGAGACTCTCGTTCCGACCATAGACCCCACAACCAGTTATAGGTACCACATTTATGAAGGTGTCACCGACTAAAGTTCGGTGGTTACGTTATAGGGATTTATGTGTCCCTGAAGAGACCACCAGGCGACGAATTCTGATGTGAGGGTTACGTCCCCCGGGCCCATACTAGGGACCAGTCCTTGAACTAAGGTGCACGACGTTGATTTCTAGGGTGTACGTCCTTGATTCTGGGTCTCGTCGGTTTATTTATTTATTTTTATCTAATGAAATGTAAATAGGGGGTCATTATATAAAAATTTTTTCCTTTTCTTCCTCTACCCGTGTTAGACGGTTGAGTTTGGTCCTATCTGGTCAATCATGTGTGACGAACTACCTACCCTCCTCCAAACAGTTCTCCTCTTCCATCTCCTCCGATATTCTTCTTTCTGAATTTCTTGGAACGGTGAGAGGAGGGGTTCTGACA
Organism: Capra ibex; assembly: GCA_006410555.1. Classification (NCBI taxonomy): domain Eukaryota; kingdom Metazoa; phylum Chordata; class Mammalia; order Artiodactyla; family Bovidae; genus Capra; species Capra ibex. The sequence continues at coordinate 155,218 of SJYO01038749.1, forward strand.
CCTCCTCTGTCCTACTATTGTACGAGATCCTCACCTTCATTGGTCGTGGGAGAACGGAAGTTCTCCTTCCAGATCCTCACTTCATTTTGTATGTTCGGAACCAGTGGCCTCTGTACCATTTCGAGGGACATCGTATCGGGTCGTCCCTTCGATCACACCATTACTTTAGGGGGTCGTGGGCCTGAGGAGCCCATCCAGTCAGAGGTGACTGACGACCTTCAGGCGTAGTCTTGACTCGAGATCGACTGGTGTCCTTATTAAAGAAATAACCAAAGGAAGCGAAGGGACCGAGTAGAGACGTAGGGAGAGGACCCCGAGTGACCCTAGCGACGACGATTCAGCGAAGTCAGTACAGGCTGAGACACACCGGGGTATCTGTCGTCGGGTGGTCCGATGGAGGGGTTATTTCCCAACCGGGGGTAGGGGACACAGTTCCGGACGAAGGGTCTGGTTTCGTCTCTGTCTTTCTCCGTCGCCTACGCTTCGTCGTACTTCGAAAAGTGCAAAAGACGAAAAAATGTTTCCCTACATAAGTAACTAATAATAACAGCGACAACAACAACCAAGACCGGTACGACGTGCCGTACGTCCTAGAAGGGATTGGTCCCTAGTTTGGGTACGGGGGACGTCACACTCGTACCTCAGAATTGGTGACCTGATGGTCCCTTCATTCAGGAAATAAGTAAATAGTAATTACGTTACTTAGGTAAAATTTATTCTTTGTAAAATGCTTCTTTTTGGTGTCAACCTTCTGGGTCTTCTAAGTGACTCTCTCTGGTACTTGTTTGAGAGGGGACGGGGTGGTGTCAAGGTGGTTGGGGGTGCGGAGGGGGATGTGTGGGATTCTGTGCTGTTGCCGTCCACTAGTAAAATTCTCCTCGACTGTAAACAACTCGTCTATGATCCGTCTTGTGAAACACACCTAATAGACAACATGTATGAACCTCGTGTACATGAATAGAGAGGAAGGAGGGTTCGAGGGAAAGTATACTGTCACTTCCTTGTTTTTTTCCATACTTGGGTGTTATTCCTTTCCCACGCCCCACAATCGTCTACTCCCTAAAGTTGTGTAAAGACCTTCTGTCTCTCGTCCTTCTTTCCACCACTGTCCACTGCGTCTCGTCTCCATCGGTGTCGACCTTAGGAGGGTCCGTTCCTACGCGCTCCTTCTCCGAGGTCCGACTCGGGTATTCCCCCCTCCCCCCACCCCAGGGACTTCCACCCTCAGCCTTTACACAGACCTTTACCTTGACTGACTCCCAGACGTCGACCTGTTCACGGGGAGTCGTGGTGAGACGGGTGGAGACCCTCGTCTTCTCGGTTCTTATGGAAAGAGCCAAAGAATCTCGGTTGTGGTCCTAGTACGAACGTAAAGAGTTGTTGATGTTGTCTCCCCCTTCTGACAGAAGACTTCTCTGTCTTGTGTAAAAGACTCCCCTTGGTCTCGCCGAACACACCGATAATTACGGAACCCTCTTTCGGAGGTCGGGTACTAAGTAGTAACCCCCTGTAGTCGATGAGTGGACGAGGGGATTTTACCTCGAGTAGTTGGTGTGGAGGTGGTGCGTGTGGTCCTCCTACCAGGTGTAGGAAGACGATGTGTCCTTCGCTGTGGAAGGAACCTCCAAGTAGATTTCTTTCGGACGTGGTAATTTCTATCTATACCTTTTCTTGTTGTCTTTTTACCTAGGACCTCCTTTCTCTCTATTAAAGTGGTTGTCTCCTCTTTTTTCTTCTCCTCTTCTTCCTTCGAAATGGGAGTCTCTCTACACTCTTAGAATGTAGGTATTTTGTTCTTCCGTTGTGTTTATTAATGTCTTCATTCTCTTGAACCTTTAAATTTTATACCCATATCTTACTTTCTTTAGTTAACTTTCGGACTTTCCTTTTTTTATATAGTTCTCTGAGAAGGTCCTGTGTCTCGTACTACTTTCTCTCTTTTCTGTTCTCTGTCATCTCTTAGTCAAACCCTCCAGGTTGTACACTCCTTATTGTTCTAAAAGTCTTTCTGACCTCTTCCGTCTCCCTTTCTCGGACCATGGTGGCGTCGGGAACACCGAATCCTGACTCGACCCTCCCTGTCGGAGACACTCCGGCCCATCCTGGACGTGAAATATTGGGTCCGACGGTACAAAACATATAAGACACAGTTAAAGGGAAAACAGGACGGGATCATAAACCTCCAGAGTCGACTCGGTTTTCCCCCTTCTCACACAGGTATGTCCCCTGAGTTCACATTTTACCTCTCCCCCGTTGTAACCCCTGATTACACTACCTTAGTCACCCGTAGTCTTACTCCCAGGGGGTTTCCTTCCTCTGAGACCCTCCGTGCTTCAGTCTCAACAAGTGAAGAGTAGGGTGATTTTCTCAGAAAGGTCTAGATCTAGGATCTCCGGGATCCAAAACAAACTCTTTCCTCACCCCAAAAGGGAATATGGACTAGAACACCTACCCCTTTAGTTGAACAGGCTCCAAAGAAGATAGGTCTACCGTCATGATTTCAGTCCTCTACTCTCGACTAACCCCGTCTTCAACATTCTTTGTAGACAACCCTTGTGACATTTTCCTTAACCTTGGGATCTTGTGTATTTAAGTATCTCTATCTTTCATGTGATTTCTAACGGTCCCTAACCCCCATCCTACCTTATCACGACTCACCTATGTCTCAAAGACAAACCCTTTTACCTTTTCAAGACCTTTATCTATCACCACTACCAATATGTTGTAATAGCTACATGAAGTGCGGTGATTTAATATGTGAATTTTACCATTTAAAATGTAATACATATAAAATGGTCAAATGTTTTAATTTTTTTTTTTCCCTTAACCTTGGGTGTATGTGATGACCACCTCTATGTTTTATCACGTTGGTGACACCTTTTGTCAGATCGTCAAAAGGTATATCAACTTGTGTCTCAATGGTATACTGGGTCGTTAAGGTGAGGATCAATAGATGGGTTCTCTTTATTTTTGTATACAGGTGCTTACGAGTACTGTTGTATTAAGGATTATCGACTCTCCACCTTTGTCGGATTTACAGGTGTTGTTTTACACCAGATAGATCTGTGACCCTATAATAAACCGTTATTTTTCTTTACTTAATGACTGTGGACGATGTTGCACCTACTTGGACCTTTTGTACTACGACTCACTTCTTCTGTCAGTGTTTTCTGGTATATAACATACTAAGGTAAATGTACTTGATAGGTGTCACTCTTTTGGATATCTTTATCTTTCATCTCATAGCTAACGATTCCGAGCTGCAACCCCAACTTCCCGTTACCCCTCACTGACGATTACCCATGTCACAAAGAAACCCCCTACTATTCTTCACCACTCTGAGTCCAAACTAACTAAGTCCTAGTCCTTCTAGGGGACCTCTTTCTTTACCGTTGGGTGAGGTCATAAGAACGGACCTCTTAGGGTACCTGTCTCCTCGGATCGCCCGATGTCAGGTGCCCCAGCGTTTGTCAGCCTGTGCTGACTCACTGATTCGTGTGTGTGTATCTTTTTTACCACTACCAACGTAAAGAGAGACACTTACACTAAATTCTTTTGGTAACTTAATATGTGAAATTTACCCACTTAACATACCATACACTTAATATAGAGTTATTTCACCGAAAAAAAAAAAAAGAATTATTCTTTCCTTATCTTCAAAGGGTGACTCTACCCATGATCCCGGTGTACTGGGGAAAGGTAAGGTTCCGACCCACTAAAGGCAAGGTCTGAGTTCCTAGAAGACTATAGAGGGGGTGGGTTCCAACCCCGGGATCCTGTCGAAAGAGTCGTCGCGGACCTGTGTGAGTGGGTAACTCCATAGACGGTCACCGACTCAGTCTCCGAAGCCCGTCGCGACTCTTCCGTGGGGGACGTAGTGTGACAGTCGGACCGGGGGACTCAACCAAACAAAAAGGTCCCGTATTTGAATAAAATACCTCTTTATTTTACGTGTTATTATTTTCCCCCCTCCCCTCACAAAGGTGTCCGAGTGTAAAATAGGTTTCCCCGGCACTAAACCGTAGGGACCGAGCTTATACTTTAATAATGTGTTCTTAACTGAGAGCCACAGAGGCTACGAGGGACCCTACTAACGAAGATATTGAATACCTCTGTCGACTCGCAAACGTAAGTTCACTAGTGTATTTAATTATAGGTATACACCTTTACCACACGACCCTCGGCCGGACGAAATTCTTACGTAAGGAACATTACTAGGAACGTGGACTTCTTTTTACGGGTAGGGTCCAACGCTCACGTCCGGACCATACGAGATCAGTACCAAGTATTCCCAAACTTCAGTTTATGTCGTCCGTTAGATAAGGGGGAGATGTCACCACTTCTCGAGACACAACACAAGTCGCCGCTACAGTAGTCTTCCTTACTTCCCTTGACGAAAAACCTTTTTTTTTAAAAAAAATTATTTATTTAGTTTTTCGTACACGGAATTTTACTTTACAAAACGAGGAGCCCCTACCCAAATCGGGTTTCAAGATTAATATACACACCGTCAAATTCCGGAGGGTCCGAAGCACGAACGGTTTTCGAAAATAAAACGATGCACTGTCCTCTGTTTTAATGGTGAAAGAGGAAGTCTCTAACGGTTGTGGTACGGTTTCCCCACTGCCCCCGCCGCCGTTGTGGTCGTCCTTAAGTACTACCCGAAACGCACCTATCCCGTCCGTTGACCCTTCATCTTTTGGGTCTGGGACGGGAGTCTAGTGTCTAGTTCATCAGTCGGCTCCACTGTTCGGTGTTGGTCCGTTGCACTCGGAACCCCTGTGCCGTGGGACGCGTCCAACCCACGAGTTTTCATAAACGACTTACTTTTATGTCTTCCTTTCCTCGTCTCCGTGCTCTTTTGTTGAAGGTGGAAGTGAGTGACTAAGTAAGTAAGTAAGTCCTTTGCAGAGAGCTCGAGAGCTTCGGGTGGTGTAGGCGACGTTCTACTTCCCCTCAAACTGTCGTCTCAGGAGAGTGCACCACGTGTAAATTAAGGTAAGTTAAGTAAGACCCCGAAAAGTTGTGGCCCACCTAAATATTGGAAAAGTCCGCTACCTACTGTCCGCACACGAACTATTTTTTTTTCTTATCTAAACCCGGCGGGGACGTCTAAGCCGGTGAAGGAGGGTAGAAAGGGTGGTCCCCGGGCGGAGACCGGTCCACCGTCCGGTAGTCGGAGTCCGTCCTGACCGACTTAAATTTTTATTTTGCAACCGTCCGAAGAAAAGATAAAATTCTCGACTTGTTTGTACCTTCGTGTGTTGAGGAAGTAAAGATATGTGTGGGTGGGCGCGTGCACGCGGGTCCGTGGAACCAAGAGGGTGTAGGTGGGGGTGGGGAGTAGAGTGTTTGAAAGGAAAACGGAAAAATGGCCCTCGTGTCATCTGAAGGTTCTTTGGAGTTCTTTCTGGGCAGATTTCAAGTTACCGGACCTGAAAAGGAGTCGTCGTCATTATACGACCATTTACAAATTGTTGACCGAGAGGTCCTTTTTCTTTTTTTTTTTTTTCTTTTCTTTGTGGACGACCGTCACAAACGGCTAAAGACATCACATTTATGAGGGGGAAGGGGTCCAGCTAAAGTTCGATAGTGGAACGGTAGTGTCTGACCTCTCAACCGTTCTCTATACATAGTAGTCAAGGGAAGTCGATAAATCGTGGTCGAGGACGTCGGGGAAGTTTTCATTCGGACGTTATTTAAGTAACCCGTTTCGATTTCGCCTCCGTCCTCACACTAGTAGTCGACAGTCCCCTGGCCAGAGTCAGAGAAACTCTCCATCGTTGTGTGACCCAGCGGGATGAGGGGTGATCTTAGACAAGGGTGTTCTTCGTCCCTCATCTTGTGGTTTGGTGTTGAGATCGGGGAGTAGGTCTGGTGTAAGGGAGAGAAGACCGAAAGGTTCCTGAAGTTGTCGTCTGTGGACTCTTTCTGAGGGATAAGGTCTTCGACTTAACGCTAACGAAACTTTTCTAATACGGAAGGGTGGTAGGCTATAAAGTATTATTCTTTTACCCTTAGGTTTAAGACGGGGTGATTCCGACTTACTACCTTCCTCTCCGTCTCTCCCCTTTTAACTAAACGCTACAGTTATCGTCCAAACTACAGGAATGGGCGTGGGCCTCCTTAGGAGGTGAAGACGGTCTAACCTAAAGAAAGTCTCGACACGCGTCAGACTGATGCTCGTGAAATGTGGGTCCGGTAGTACCTCAGCACCGCACAAGACTATGGTCGGAGGTCGAGGGGTAGTGACTCCTGGGTTACTCTCGGGGAGGGATCGCGACGAAGGAGGACCTAGAAAAACACACCAGGGTTCACCGAGTAAAGTGGGAAGACCGAGATCCGAAAACATCGACCCGGGAACTAGAAACAAACACATGATATATGTCACACGAGTCGTTTATAAGTGAGGGGGAGGGGTGAGGTCGGAGAGAGACATGGGGGGGAGATACCGTCCTTAGATGAAGGCCCGGGGTGACTGTAGGCAACCGGTGCACTGAACGATACCAGTTACCGTACATTCATTTTCTATGTTCGTCTCCAAACTTTACACGAATGAACTAAACCGGGGCCGGAGGGCGTGAGGACGGTTACGGAGGTCCGTCGACGACGACGAAGTTCGATTGTGGGACCTTTCTCTCTACGACCCTCGACTGGATTTAGGTTGCGGATCGTACCTTGTCTCTTCGGTGTCGGTAGGTATCCTCTCTTTACTCACAAACACCATTCGGTGACCCTAAACCCCCGACAAACAATACGTCGACCTAACATCCCAATCAATATTGTGGGTGAAGTCCAGTACAAATTTATATCTCGGAAATAGTTGAACAAAGGTATCTTCTGAATCGAAGGGTGGTTGTACCACGTCTCTGGAAGGACGTTTAGTCGAAGGTCCACATGGACGTGGATTTCGTACGTACGCATGAAACCCACTGGACAGTAGGGTGTGTGGAGACGGAAGGGTTTAATCGTTGTCTCAAACCAAATAAGCAAAGGAGGTTGTTACATAGTACATGATTCATTCATGGATGACATATGGTCGGGGTTACACAGTCCATGGACCTTGGGTATTAGTTCTTCCAATGTCTATACGTCTACTGTGGAGGGAATACCGTCTTTCACTTCTTCCTGATTTCTCGGAGAACTTCTTTCACTTTCTCCTTTCACTTTTTCAACCGAATTTCGAGTTGTAAGTTTTTTGCTTCTAGTACCGTAGACCAGGGTAGTGAAGTACCGTTTATCTACCCCTTTGTCACCTTTGTCACCGACTGAAATAAAAAGACCCGAGGTCTTAGTGACGTCTGCCCCTAACGTCGGTACTTTAATTTTCTGTGAATGAGGAACCTTCCTTTCAATACTGGTTGGATCTATCGTATAATTTTTCGTCTCTGTAATAAAACGGTTGTTTGCAGGTAGATCGGTTCCGATACCAAAAAGGTCACCAGTACATACCTACACTCTCAACCTGATATTTCTTTCGACTCGTGGCTTCTTGACTACGAAAACTTGACGAACTCTCAGGGAACCTGACGTTCCTCTATTTTGGTCAGGTAGGATTTCCTCTAGTCAAGACCCACAAGTAACCTTCCTGACTACAACTTCGACTTTGAGGTTATGAGACCGGTGGACTACGCTTTTCGACTGAGTAACCTTTTCTGGGACTACTACCCTTTCTAACTTCCGTCCTCCTCTTCCCCTGCTGTCTCCTACCCTACTAATCTACCGTAGTGGCTGAGCTACCTGTACCCAAACCCACCTGAGACCCTCAACCACTACCTGTCCCTCCGGACCGCACGACGTCAAGTACCCCAGCGTTTCTCAGTCTGTACTGACTCACTGACTTGACTTGACTGTCAGTATGTATCCTTACTCTCATGTATGTTCGTATTGTAAAATTTCGGGTTCACTTACTATATCTATTTCTCACGACCCTTAAGGTCTCTCTTTCTTACTAGGGAAAATCCTAATCTCACTCCTCATCACCCTTGGTTCTTTCAAAAGTGCCTTTTCCTTCTTTGACTCTATTTAGAATTTCCTTCTCAACCAGAGTCCACACCCGACCCCGAGTTATAGGGTCCGTCCGGTGTTACCCAAGAGTTCGAGTATACACAGTCCCTGTTACGAGTCTGATCAATCTCCCCTTCTCCTTCCATTTGTCTCAGTCGAGTGTCTCCGAAAGTTCTAGTTTTCTCAGTCCCAAGAGTGAGGTGGACTAAAGAAATGTCGATATGGTAGTAGTTCCGACACCATGACTGCCTCCCGGTCTACGTATGCAGTTTCCCTTTCCTATGTCTTGGGTTTTATATGGGTGTGAAAATGACACGTTTTCAAAAGAAATAAGAATACAATTTTGTATTGTAAACAGGAACAGTAAAAGATACTTCAGGTGAAATAGGAGGATATCTACAATCTTTATACGAAGATAAAAAGGATTCCAAAAAACAACAACAATACAAAAATATAAATTGAGACTGGGTAGGTCTTAAAACCCCTCGTCCCAGACCACACTCTAGGTTTAGGTTCAATCAAGAAATGTGGTTCTTGAACACGATTACCGTAAAAATTTTATTAATAATTTATAATTTATTCCACTAAACCATCGAAACAAACAGTACCTAATTCAAGAGCTCCACAAAAGGTAGACAAAGATCTTAGAAGGGATACCTCACCTAGTTAAGGGATAAAATCTCGGTTAATGTGTCCTAGAACCAGTAGTGTCATCATATAAGTAAGTGGGGAAGTGTAAACATCCTTTAAAACCTTTTTCTGAGCCCTAAGATGAAACACCCATTCTTCTTGGCAATCGTCAAAAATTCGTACTGATTGTTCGAAGAATATTAAACCCAATTAGTCCCCCATCACATACTTTAAATCTTTCACTTCGTTATCTGTTTTTTGTTCCTAAATGATATTATCGTGTCCCTTGATATAAGTTATGGAACATTGTTTGATATTACCTTTTCTCGGGTTTTTTCTTATATGTATATATTTACTCTTCTATTTATATATGTCTCCTACTCTACCAACCTATCGTAGTAGCTGAGTTACCTGTACTCAAACTCGTTTAAGACCCGCTATGACTTCCTCTCCCTTCGGACCACACGAAGTCAAGTACCCTAACGTTTCTCGACCTGTTCTGAACCGTTGACTTGTTGTTGTTTATGTATATTTTGTATATATATATACATAAATATATATATATATATTTGACTTAGTGAAACGATATGTGAACTTTGGTTGTGTTATAATATTTAGTCGATATGTAGTTAATTTTTCTTTTTTCTTCACCTTGTCTGGACTTTCAGTCCTCCGTCCCATCGTTAGAGTCTGTTATTCTGGATTTGTGTCCGTCTCTTTCGTCTTTTCCTGTGTTTCGATATAAGTTTTTTAGTCTTACAATCAATATTTTTTTAGAAGGTTTCGTACATGAGTACTTATAAGTAAGAGGTTTACTCCTTTGTCTCCGGGTTTCTCCACTTCAGTGAAAGGGTTCTGGTGTGTTACTTAATCTCGTCTTGACCCTTGTCTCGGGCCTATACAGCTAATATGTTTACAATGTTCATTGTCTTTAAGACTGTCACCGGACTCATTTCTCAATTAAAAAGAGAACGTTCTCTTCAGGTCTCCTTGTATTTCTTAGGTCCCGAGTAGAGGAGGTCAATAGGTCCTGGACTTGAGAAGGACAAGAAGTACGGTCAAAGTAGGAGTACCAGAGTTCTACCGACGACGTGGAGGTCCGTGCCCTAGGTTCAAGGTCTGTCCTTCTTCTGTCTCCCTAATTTTAAGAAGAGCAAAGTGTCAAAACGGGATAAACCCTTCGTTTTAGGAAGGGTCTCTAGAGACGAATGGAGAGGAACTCGCCTTGACTCAGTATATCGGTGGTGGTCGAGATTTCCTCGGATCGTTAAACTCTTGAAGTGATAGACCAGAGACACCATGTCTTACTCTTTCGTTTTCTCTCAACCTTGCCCACACTCACTCTGGTTGATCTCATAAACAGACTGTGGTCCAGGTCTGAGAACCATAAAATATGACTGTCCCGACCCCATCCCTCCTTTGTTCCGGTGCGTGTAAATAGACCCGGCCTCGGTCCCTTCTACCGGCGGAGGAGGAGTCTATAACCATTCTAAAGTACTTTCTGAATCCTGGAATCCTTCACAAGTTTTCTTCCCTCATCACACACTTTAAATCTTTTACTTCCTTGTCTAGTTGTTGTTCCTAAATAACATATCGTGTCCTTTGATATAAGTTATATAACATTGTTTGATATTACCTTTTCATAGGTCTTTTTCTTATATGTATATATTTACTCTTTTATTTATATATGTCTCCTAGTTACAGACCACCTACTCCCCTTTCCTTCGTTACACTATGTGCGGTGTCGTTTGATTGTTAATGGTCCGTGAATAATGATACACGATTCGTGATAAAGGTCGAGGTCCGAACCCTTCACAGAACGTTCATCTTATATCTTCTAGTCTAATTCCCTTACCTACCCTCAGTCCTTTTACAGGAACCTTACTCCCATTCTTTTGTTTTGTCTTTTGGTTTCTTTTCCTTCAATTAGAACCCTCCTGTCGAGAGCTCTCCCGAACTCTCGTTCCGTACTTTAGAACCTGCCCGAGGTGGTCTTTATTTTCGTTTGTAAGAGGGGACCGGAGTTGACGTTTCTACGGGGTCGTATGATCCAAGTGAAGACCCACCCAGGAAATCTTTCTACATCTGCGGTCCTTTTTTTTTTTTCTTTTAATGTTACTACTATTTCGAGGAACTCCGTTCGTGAACACCATCTCTCTAGACTCAAGGGTAGGACCAAGGGGTGGAGAACCTAAATTGAGAAGACTTGGACAGACTCCCATCACTGGAAATACGAAGGGATCCTACCCTCCATTTAATTCTGAGAGAACCTACAGGGACCTCTAGGTCACCAACTCTTAGGTGGACGGTAACGTCCCCTGTGTCAAAGTTAGGGACCAGGTCTTTCTAGGGTGTACGGTGTCCCGTTGATACGGATCCGTGGTGTTGATGACACGGGTGCGACATCTCGGGCGCGAGGGGTTGTTGTCTTCGGTGACGTCACTCTGTGGCTGTGTGGTGTTGATCTCTCATCGGAGGTGAGGGACGTTGATCTCTTTCGGGAACACGTCGTTACTTCTAGGTCATATCGGTTTTTATTTGTTTATTTATTTAAAAAATTTCTGAGTCAACGTTCACTGTCTTTTGGGTCCAGGTTCACTGAATTCGTTTCTTTCCCTTAAATAACCGTGTGTATTGATTTTATAGGACCCCGTCCCGACCGAAGTCCGAGTTGCCCTAGGTCCCCAAGTTTGTTACTTCTGAGACAGCGGACCGAGACGACACAGAAACAACCGAGAATCAAGTCCGACAGTCGGTCGGGTCCGAATATCGGATAGAAAAACCATTGGGGTCATCTTTCGTACTAAGAGAAAAGGTGATCTTTGTCGTTCAAGACTTTGACAGAGAGACCCTGGGTGAGACCAGTGTGGGGGTGGAGACTTGGTTAGTGACACCGGTATCACCCCACTCCCCCGTCCAAGTGTGCGAGGAAAGTAGGGTGGAGACATCCGTCTTCTGTCCCAGTCAGAGGAGGGTGTATCGTGGACCCGAGTCAGTCTTTCGTCACCGAGGGGGTCTGTTTCACACCCAGGACTTAGATCTTCCCCTGGTTTACAACTCGTTTCGAGTTCGATAGATGGTGTAGACTCCTCGCCGGTTGTTTCGGTATTTGTGGTTTTGGAGGGTTAGTTAGTTTTGGACGGTAAAGGGACCTAGGACAGAACTCCTACGCTTGGGATGGAGGAAGGACGGAACAGTTTCTTTAACGGTCTTACAGACTCGACTTTTCCAGGAAACTTTAGTAGAGGGGGGTGTGTGGTCCCACGTCTCCGCCCTTCCGGACGGATTCGTACGTCTCGATCTAGTCGACGTCTTACCTGATCTTTTCTGGATGTTTTTAAGTCGGTTCGTAAGAAAGCGAAGGAGGACGTCGGAGAGACCCTTACCACATATTTCCTGTTTTGGTTTGGGACCTCTTACAGTGGTCTTTACCCTTGTCCGGACCGGTCGTATGACACTATCGAGTTACTTCTTAAAGATTTTTTTTCTTCTTCTTAAAGAACCACCCAACCCCCACCCCCTAAGAGTTTTTGACTTACCACGGTCCGACGTATTTCCCGGTCCCGGTCCAACGGACGTCGGGAGTCGGGACCTAACCTCTGTCACACCGATCCCTGACTCTACCACCGTACCGTAAAAAGGTACTGTCCGACTATACCCGACGTCTCCCGTCCAGGTCCCGACTTCTTGGGGAATCCCTGTTAGTACGTTGTTGGTGGTTACTTTTTTCAACCGACTTCAACGAGACTCTTTGGTGTGTGGAAGAGAGACTAGGGTTGTCGCACAGAATAGTCGTCGTGGAGTTTGAGATTGGACGAGGGGTGTTACGCTATTCGGAGGGGGTCGAGGGACTCCTCCAGTTCACAGGGGAAGTACAAAAATGGTTTTCCTCTTGACACCGGGGGAACGGACACCCGATGTCGAGGTCGGGACGGTCCGGAAACTAGAAAGAGAAATGGTGGTTGTAGGTCCGGACTGTCACGGTGAAGAGTCTTTGAACCCCTGTGTGAATCCTTCGAATAGACCCGTTGTATCGGTACAGCCCCCCATCTAAAGTCTACCTATACGACCTTACAAGAAATAATGTGCGACGGAAGAAGAGAGGAACAGACAAAAAAAAAAGGTTTTGTCCTGAGTTCACCCTTGTGGTTTACCGGAATCTGGGATTCCTTAAAGTTTCCTAATAGTACTAATGAATTTGTTCCCAAAAGACTTTAAGGGTCGGTTCGTCCTCTCTCCTACTTTGAAAATTTCAATATGGGAAGGTCACCAACCAATCTATTCACACTCCGGACTCGTTTGTCTGTTTGGTCCTCGTTGTAAAGAGGGTAATTGAGAAAGTTCCGGATCTTTCGTGTCCGACTTCCGGAGGGGCACAGGGGACTCCGGGACCGTGAGACATTAAATGGTTCTGTTCGGAACCAAGGGATTTATCTTCAGGTCCTAGGTTAGGAAAGAAACGAAAATGAGGAGGGTCCGGGGGGATTTGTGATGTCGAGGTCGGGACGGTCCGGTACCGTAAGAAGGTCCACGTTTCGTCAGGGAACCTCTTCCTTTCGGGAGTAAAGGGTCCCCCACTTGTCGATAGAGACCTGACCCAGGGTCCTTGCGGGTTGCAATGGAGCAAGGGAGGAGTCGGTGGCGTGCCGACCCGTCTCTGCCAGTCTCTCCGGAGGGTCGATCACCCGTACTTCTTGTAGGGTCGACGGTCAGTGACCCCGGCGTCTTGGTCTATCTTTTCGAGTTTCACCACCGACAAACCGTGTACGGAGTGGACCCAACCTCCTCGTGGACTCTCCCTTAGAGTCCGGTGTATGTCCCGGTCTTCGAAAACAACCCTTTTCTTTTAACGTCCTTCGTTATGGCTCCACTCTCGACCGGCCACATGTCCGTACGACCGTATCTCGTCCCTCGGGGTGACAGTCTCGGATTTCCGGTCCCCAGAGACGAAAGTGTTAACGGGGAGCTTAAACGTTTGTTCTTTTTTTAGGATGTTTTTCACTCCGCTTAGACATACTTGGGCTCCCAAGTCCTAGGTCTAAGGTCCGGACGGACCCAGACCCCCGGGGACCTACGAGACACTTCCCTCTGAGTTGTGAACTTTTATTTTTCTTTACTCAAAAATTTAAAAAAATAAAAATTATCTACGAAAACTTAAGACCTTTGTTGGGGATTTAGGACACTTACGTAGTCCTGTCCTTCTTCGTAACAAAGGGTCTTTAAACGTTGTGGGGGAGGGGGTACCCGGAACTGTTAGAACCTAGGGGTTTTTCCCCTCTCAAATAGTCGGGGAGACGTCCGAAGGATACTTATCCGTGTGGGGTTTAGTCGGGAGTCGGCGGTGTCTGCTGGAGGACGGGACCCTCTCCCGGCTCTCCTCGGAGTTCAGGGTGCCGGCCCTCGGGGGTCTTGGGCGGCGGCGGGGGCGCGGTAAAGGTCAGGATGCCCGCTCCCCCCAGTTACAGCAAGTTCATTAAAGAGACGCTTGTGTTCTACCGTCGGAATTTATTTACGTTGGGACGCGTCGAAAATTAGAATGTGTAGTAATTTAAGGATTAAATGTGTAATACAAAAGCACCCGGTTGGGTATTGAGTAATCACAACTTGAGTGCTCCATATTTCTGGTTGCGTGCTGCCCGCGGTCCCGCGGCAGTGGACGGACCCAATTGTCAGGGACGGGCCCCACTCCCACCACCCCCTGTCCCTCCTTCGAGCTCTCCCTGCGGACCCTCGGGCGGCCCGGCTCCGACCCCGCGCCCGCTCGGGACCCACGGTCCGGGACGCGGCGTCCTGCGCTAGCGTCGTGAAGTCGGCTCTTTTCACCACCCCGGCCGAAGGAGAGCAGAGATGACCCCGAGCACGTGCGCGCGCGCGCGAGTGTGTGTGTGTGTTTGGTGTTTGTGTGGCGTGCGTGTGGGCGTGTGAGTGTGTGGGCCCACCGGCGCGTCCGGAGGAACCGTCTGTAGAAGGACACCCTCCTAACGTTTGCTCGGCACTTTCGGTCTTTGATGTGCCCAATGTTTGAGACCTTAGGGATCGGCCGGGCCCGGGGGAAGAGGGTGGAGGCTGGGCCGGGGGAGACGAGCCGCGCCCCGGTCCTTGGGTGGTTTCCCGTTTCGCGTAGGCGGCCGGTGCGTCTCTCTAGG